>WNNJ02000199.1:0-494852 GCA_012934845.2 Pomphorhynchus laevis
TAATCATATATTAAATAAATAATATAATATATTATTAATATTATTATTTTTATAACATTATTTTTTTTTCACAAAAAATACAAACATTTATGAATACAGTCAAATAATAGTTATTAAGTCTTGTTCCATGCTGACTAACTGACTAATCGACGTACGAGCAGCACGTATAGACATCGAAGACATTTTTGCTAAAGCAAAACCGACTCTACTCCTTATATTTCGGATACAGGCGCTGTAATTATCGCAAGTTCTATCTGCTCGTATCTTTGCTATTTTCTTTAAAATCATCTGTGCTGTACTGCCAAGGGCACCGTTGGAGGCAAGAACAATAGGATAAAATGACGATCGTTCGAACCGTGCTATTCTTTCACCATACTTCGAGTTTTTTCTAGCCTCGTGATAGTTAAAAGCATTGCTTGTCGTGCCAGATGAATAAGAAGGAGCAAGATGGCTGAAAACACAAATGTCAAATAATGACCGCTCCGTCTTATCCCCAAACAGACCGTAACACGCAACATCAACTCTAGAATTACGATCAAGGGTCGTTGTGGAATTTTTGAAAACTATTCCTTCAGGCAAAGGTTGTAAAGGAGGTTCAATTGATGTTGAACTGCATACATCGGCTAGTTCTTTAGCAATAATATCTCGAACCACGTTATGTCTAATTGTTGGAATACCACCGGACTGACAAGCAACGGCATGACAAATATCAAAATTGTGTCCACACAAACATTTCATGGGTGAGTCCGGAGGTTTCCATCCATAGCGTGATGCCAGGGCATCTTGAAATTGCCTTTTGCTTAAGTGGTGACCAAGTACTAGTGAAGGTTTTGCTGAAAGCCAATTAGATGCCCCTTTACAGGCTGCGAAATCGAGACAAGCGCTAATAGTCGCTGATTTTGATTTAACCCTCATCAATCGAGTTTTGATAGATTCTTGCTTATATGTTCTTATTTCTCGCGCAATTTGGGCATATCTAATCTCTAAATTCAATTTCAACTACTAAATTCAAATTTTTTAATGATTCAATCCAATTGTCAATTTTGCCATGAACAAACTGGTCCATATATGTTTGATCTCCAATGGCAGAACCAAGAATTTCTGTACCTTAGTATATAATCTTAATCCCCGTACCACAGAAAGTCTTTGCTAAATTTATTTGATCTTTATGTACTAGAAGCTGGCATTTTTGTTCATTCAGATGAAATCCATATCTATGGCCAATTTCGCGGATACCATTCCAGACTCTCAATACATCAGATCGACTACCCACACAATTCGCATCGTCTGCAAACCAGCGATGAGTAACGTTTGGTGCTATGGCTCTCAGCTTCATTATGAGTGGAAGTGATGACGCAGCAAATGCTATCATTGCCAGAGGATCACCTTGCGTGAACCCCTCCTTGGAAAACATTAAATCCTTGTCGACTGAAAGAGTTGCTGGATTACCATACACATTACGCAGCACTGTTGCTAGTGAAGGACAAACATACTCTATATTTGCTAGAGCCAATTTACGGTTCACACAGTTAAATGCATTTCGAACATCTAGCTGCAACAAAC
This sequence comes from Pomphorhynchus laevis, assembly GCA_012934845.2. Lineage (NCBI taxonomy): Eukaryota > Metazoa > Acanthocephala > Palaeacanthocephala > Echinorhynchida > Pomphorhynchidae > Pomphorhynchus > Pomphorhynchus laevis. The sequence goes on from WNNJ02000199.1 coordinate 1,564, forward strand.
ACATGTCACTGTTTTCCATGTAAACCTGTCGAATGGAATGTATCGCAGCCTCGACCCCGCATCTTTGTCCAGCGCACAATTGTTCGCATTTCGACACGATCTGTAAGTCTTTACTTATCAACTTTGCCAGAACTTTTCCAACTATTCTGCGTGATACCTCACCAATCCCTATCGGCCTGATGCCGGGGTCCTTGTTCAATGGAATCAAACGGCTTGCTGTAAGAGAGTCTGGGTTGATATTAACGGTTGCCACTAGATACGAAAAATCAGCAAGACTGGAAGCTAGTCGAGAAGATGATATTCCGAAAGAACATAGCATTGTGCGCCATACTTGCGCATTTTGAGTGCGTCGAGCTGCCTCTATAATGTCATCGCTTGATATGTATTCAAAACGTACTGGGTGGTGCTTAACCATGTTTGGTAAAGGACTATTTAGAGCTACGCCTTCACTTATGTCGGAAGCTTCAGGGTGAAGCTGTAAGAGCTTATGCCGCACACTCTGTGATTCAAAAGTATCGTCCAGCTCCATTATACCCATTTGATTGTGAGGATTTTCAAGCAATTTTATCGCTGAGTTTGTCTTGTGATGTGTCATTAGCTGAATAAATTTCTGGACCCAACTTGATTTTCTAGATGTCCTTTGGCTTTGGCACTTTCTCTGACTTTGAAGGATTCTTGCTTCACATAAAAGCTCGAACAAGTTTTGTTCCTTCCATAATTTTAGTCTGCGTTCAATATTTTTGCGTCTTGCACTCACTCGACGAGATTCCGTTCTTTGCAAAATTAACTGACACATCACCGTAGATGATTTAAGACTTAATTCTATCTGTGTTTGATCATCGACGCATAAACGATAAAATGACGCTAAATTGTCGATGAACTCGAAGCTTGCATTACATTTTGGTAGCTCGAACAAATTCGGAGCCCATAAAATGACTTCTTTGTAAACCGAGTCAATGTCAATCCCTGTGTTAGTTTGTTTATCTGTGCTACTATGTAAGAGCTCAGTAGATTTATTAGTAAATCCAATACTACACAAGTTCAATTCCAAGATTTGGTTAATACAACCATTCACTGAATGTGATACATTCAATCGCTCTTAGGATGGAATGTTGGAGTCCAATAATAGCGGCGTTTCTTTAATGCGATTTTTGCAACTGGTAGCTAGACAGTCGATACAAGATCTTCCGGATTTCTTACAAGGACAACGTATACATTTTGCAGCTGAACCATTACACGTACAACAGCGAGAAAAGGAAGACGGTTTACCTCGCGGCATTATGTTGTGTGTTGTTAATTGATTTTTGAGGTGTTGTATATATATAGAATGTATAGAACTGCTTGTTCTATACAAGGCTCTGGAAAGATCGACTCTGGAAAGTCGATCTGGAAAGATCGACTCTGGAAATTAAAATTAAATCCGCCAATTAGATCAATTATGCATCGAACAGTTAAAGTCTACTATTGATATTTTGATAGACTGGACAGAACTTTTCAATCTACTTCTTGCAGGTCATCCATTTCCGATTTTAATCGGAAATGATTATTAATTTAATCGGAAATAATTATTAATTATTATAATTAATAATGTCGTGCTGTTCGTGCAAATTTTGTTTGTGCGCTTGCTGGTCCTTGCTTCATATTTTCGAATGTCCATATTTGCAGCATTTGAGTTTGCAAGATATCGATCGTATGAAGTAAAGTGCACGATCTATCTGAGGCCTTTTAAGAGGAACAGTGCAGAAGCATTAGGGGCATAGTATATGACGAAGAAAAGATGCAATATTTTGGTACAACGTCTAACATTAGCATCCGTTTAAATTTAATGTATTTGATTTATTGTAACTATATTTTCTTTTATATTTTGTCGAAGCCGAGAGGCGCGATGGCGATAAATTTTCTCTTCATTATTATTAATTATTATTAAAAGGTCATAAATCCGCCAATTAGATCAATTATGCATCGAACAGTTAAAGTCTACTATTGATATTTTGATAGACTGGACAGAACTTTTCAATCTACTTCTTGCAGGTCATCCATTTCCGATTTCGTGGCGCGACGGTGTAATTAAGATCCTGCATAAGGGTAAAGGTGACTATGATTCACTGGATGCGTACAGGGGGATTGCGATATTGAATCATAGTTATAAGTTATTGACTCATATAATGTATATACTCCTTATTAAGTGTCGCGAGCATCTCTCACCTACGGAGCGGTATGGATTCCGCCCGAAAATGTCAACGTCCGATGCAATAAAGCATGTCCGTGACTAAGTCGCCAATTGTTTCGCTAATTGTAGTGTTTTTTGCTACTTTTGTTGACTTTGAGCGAGCATTTGACATAGTGAATCGTTCTTTGTTACTTGATAAACTTTCCACCAGAGTGTCCGTTAGTGGTCGCTTTTTGTATCTTATTTATTCTGTGCTTCAGCCTAATCGCCTTAAAGTATCTGATGGTATCAACACCTCTGATTTCTTTTTTGCTAATCGCGGTGTTTTACAGGAGATCCACTCAGCCCTATATTATTTTCCTTTTTTGTTATGGATTTGCCTATGCATCTTCGTCATGCATCGAGTGAAGTGTCTTGTACCCTCTATGCCGACGACATAGTAATATTAGCTAAAGATCTTTTATCCGCTCAAAGTGCGTTAGATGCTCTGTCATCCTATTGTTTATCAAATCAGTTGACGGTGAATGTAAATAAATCGGAAGCCCTTAAATTTCGGTTAGGTGGACCTTTGCGTCGATGTGACATGCTGAGAATAGGGAACGTAGATTTAGAATTCTGCAATAGTTACAATTATTTCGTCGAAATGGTCATTTACTGAACACCTACATCGTAAATCCTCGAAGTTAGTTGTAGCAACCTCTTATGCAAAAAACTTAGGTTCTTTATCTTTCTCAGGAGCCCTCCGGTATTTTCGAAGTATGTTGCTTCCCATAGTTTCATATGCTTTGCCAGTTATCTGGTCGGATTTAAGTCCCTTCAATTTTCAGCAGTTGGACAGGTGTCAATGGAGATTCGTGAAGCGAATTGTTGGAGTCTCACCAAAATGTTCTTCATCGGTTATAGCGATACTATCATCGTTAGAACCTTGCTCTAAATACATCTGCTCAACATTTAATCTTGAATACACTGCATTATTCACTACCAACCTGAACATGTTCTTTCAAAAGACGACATCATTGGATTCTGAATTTTATTTTACTCCGTTATTCTTACAGACTAAATGGAGAGAACCCTGTGCAAGGAAAATACCGCTGATCTGGAGAGCATCTGTCCATGGATATCACGATAATTTCTGCGCTATTAGAATTCCAGTGCATGCACGGTGCTCTTTGTGCATTTGTGTTCTTTGCAAAAACGAATGCGCATCTAACCTGCATATCTTCATTTGTCCAATTTTGAAAAATTTGTCACTATCCGATATTGACAGTAGGATAAGATTTTGAAATACAACTTGTAAAATCGATAAACTTTTGTTGTATTTATGTTGTTTACCCAGTACCGAAAGGTAAAGAGGTATAATAAATTTTATCTCATTATTATTTGTTGCAAAGGGATAATGCTCATTCAATATTTTCAATCTTTCTCTTTCAAAGATTAGTCGAAATAATTTAATAACCAAACATTTATGTTTTTTACATCTATAACTTAACATAGTCATTTTTCTCTAATTTAATTCCTTGGTCTATGGAACATTGTCAATGTTCCATAGACCAATAAGTTTCTTGAACTTTGGCTCAAAATCTCGTATGATTTTGTCTTTACGGTAGACCCTCAATAGACTTTGCTCTATGAACCTCCGAATCATCCCAGAATCATCACTTTCAGATAATCGTAATCAAGACAATAGATCTTCAAAATGAAGGGGTCCTTTATATTGTACAGAGGATAAGAAATCATGAATTAATCCGTATCCGTTATCGTATTGTTTAAGTTTCGCTATTGCTCTCTCTTTATTATTCTCAATTCATTTATCTACATTAGGGCTGACAGTAGAGTACAAAGATATCAAGAAATCTTTAGACATCTAAAAATGCATTAATATGTTAGTTTAATTAAAATCAATAAAATAGAAAATATTTTATAAATTATTGAACAGAAAACATTAATAAATTGTTAACATTATAACATATCATTTTTAAAGTTAATCTTCTTCCTCCAGATCATCCAGATTAGCATTCCATGGTCTTTTCCCAGACGCAACCATGACATCTGCCACAATACCAGATCTTATACCTGAGACCAAATATTGCTTTTCGTCGTTTAAAATCAATGTTCTAAATTGATCATTTAACCTATCCATTGTCCAAAAACATAATAAAATTCTATTAGCCAACCAATCATAGGTCCACAATGATCCAGGATTTATGACTCTCAACCGAACATTATAGTCTAAGTTGGGTAACACGGCATTATCAGCAGGCTGTACTAGCGACATCATTCTTGTGTTTGACCACATCCATTCGGCAGCAGGTAAATCTTGTACTTTAGCATGCTGTAAACAAGCATTTAATAGTAATGATGTATAAGGCGTACAAGGTACAGCTCCTCTAGAAATGTCATACTTACCCACTTCATCATCTCCTAGCATCGGGTAAAAGGTAGCATACATTCTCGAAGTATCACCAAGTAATACTCTGTTCAAAGTAATAGTTATGGGACTTTTCAAAAATCCCCATATACTTGGCCAATTGATAACTTGCCATAAGACAGAATATACAGAGGCAGCAAACGGTATCCGCCTCGGCCAGCCACCTTGCCATCCTTCCGCAGTTAATATTGCTCCATCAAACGACTCCAGAGAATCACACCACTGGGGCATGTTCAAAAACTCAGGTTGAAAACCAAATCCAGTCATTTGAGTTAATAAGTCACGAACCATTCTCAAAATCAATGCATGCCGATTCACTCCATTAATTTTCGTATATATAAAAGTCCGAAATGAATCACCATCATCACCCACGTTAGGTGCGGCATTCAACAATCCAGAATGTACATTCCAACGCAGGAAGGTAGTAGCCACTCCAACTGCTGTCAAACAGTTTAAATCAACCATTCTCTCTAAAATCTCAACGCATGTTCCTCCCGTTGCCAGAAGATACTCAGATATTGTATTATCGGTGGTTACGTTAGTTGATATATTTAGCCAATGTAACACAGGATTCTGAAACCTTGGTTGGTACCAAGAAGCGTATTTATATTCTAACAAACCATTGAGACTAGATGCATGGCCACTCACTCCATCATGCATAAATGCATAGCTCGATGCTCTCATGAAACCACCCAAAGCCGCATCATATTCGTTTCTATAAATTGCGAGTTTTCGCAAAACCGATCTTATTGAAGTAGCTGAAAGAATAGCATCGCCGTATTGAGGTATTGCATTCTCATAAACCACTAATGTGGGTATCTTAGGAGAGTCAAGATCATCTAGAACGCTACGATATTTAGCAGCCAAAGCATGTCGAAACACCGGCATTCCATTGCAGATGTAATGCAAAGCATCAATTTCTTCTGCAGTGTAGTGCTTAGCTAATATAACCAAAGCACCATTTTCTGTTGCCGATTTAAAAGAAGCAGTAGCGAAGGGCATATTTACGGCCGCGTCATTTAAGTTAACGCGTTCCATCGCGTCGTTAGCAATGTCGACCATTCTTGGTACTTGTCTTGCCACATCGTACCAGCACCTCTGAGCCAAAGCCAAGTAACCGATCGCGTAAAAAGAAACAACGTCACATTTTGGTAGTGAATTCATTAGAACTGGAGCCACTATTTGGGCTAGGGCTCGACTGAAATAGCACCGCATCTGTAGATCAAACACTATTGCCCTTTGATCTAGTGATCCGTTCTTCATATACTTAGTTAATAGTATACTGCCATTTGCTGTTATTGTATATGGATGCAAAAATCTGATGGTAAACGCATTCCTAGCCAAGGTTGTCAAACGTGAGGCTATCAATAACTCGACGTGGTTATATGTTCTAGCCGCCTGCGATGCAAATGTTGCTGCAGTCCAAGTATTTAAACTAACGTTATAAGCAGGCGTCCAAACATGTCGGACGAAAACTGCATTCCTCTTAGCAGTAAGCTTCGAATAGTATCGTTGATCATTATCATATTTACTGACTTTGGGCGACCAGTCAAAACAGCCGCCGCCCGTGATTGATGCAAAACCCCATTTTGTAACATTAGTATTTTTGTTCTCGCCAACCGGCCCTGAACCATCGTCTATATCGTGAGTTGTCATCTTAATACTTTCGTCAATAATATGAGTACAGCTCGATTGGCCTTGTTCCAAATCTGTTATAATATGTTCCGTGATTTGATCATCATTTTGACCGATGTTATCAGACGTATAGAGGTCATCACTAGAGGGAAGGTCCAACATTTTACTGTTTTTCACTTCATCTAATAATTCGACCATTGTCGTTGAAATGCCAGTCTCTCCAACAATGTCTTTGCGGTCGTCTCGTCCGTCTAAAAAAAAACAAATATTAACTAATTTGTTTTAAATTGTCAACTGCCAATGCTACCGGTACTGTTTTAAATCTCAACCTATCGATATCTACCTGTTCTATAAAATTTGTCGTTTTCGAATTCGATAAGAGCGTCACCATACTCCATGCTTTTATTCATATCATAGTTTTCCATCTACAATAATATAAAATCTATCGATATTTAATAAGTCCACATAAAAAACACCCCACAGAATTGCCCCATTGGGGGAACCCTGGGGTAAGATCTACGTTTATGCATTGGTCTCCCTAATGATTTCTCATTAGAAGATCATGCCTTCCACATTTTCTCGTTTTACCGAGACTCTGACGATATACTGCAGAGATAGACTTACGTCTATGTCAGCCCGGCACGCTGGAGAAGCTCCGCCCTAGAAGCCTAAGGGTTCGTCCGTTAAATAGTTTTTAATCAATAAAAACGGTTATTACTATTAAACGGTTCGCCCGTTAAATAGTTTTGTCAGTAACTACTTACAATACAAGCAACGCTTTTTGCGCAACGATATCACATCAATTGTGAGCTAAGTCAATAGTCTACGAAACACAATGAATGAAAACGAATCCGTCGCGTGTAATCGAATTAATACTAAACGATGCTGTTGCTGTAATGGATCAAACGCTGTATGTAAAAACTGTTCTTTTGCCAGAGCAGTAGATCGTGCACAATCTGCTTTGTAGGGTCTAGACGTTCAAATCGATCGGAACAAATGTCAACATGCTTGAACGTCGAGAGTTCGATTGAAGGGCCATCAATAAAACAAACTGACTCTAATAGTTATAACCACCTCTCTTATAATCTCTGTTTTCAGGATACAACATAATTTGTCACCTTTTGTAATGTACAGAAGACAATTGTTCGTTGAGAACACTAGTTCGTTCGCCGCGCTCTATATCACGGAACTTTTACTTGCAAGATTTTCTCTGCGATGCTTGTTCAGCGAAGCGCCACAATTTTTACGAAAACGGTATTCGTTCCACAGAGCGAAGTGACCACTCATGATCACTCTCATGACCTAATTCGTTGGAGGATTGAGGAAGATACGTTGCTTCGAAGGAGATTTCACTTTGATCTGATCAGAGTGGCCTTCTTTCAGGCGGCTATACAACTCTTTCCCAGAATAGGAAATGTGAGTTTAACCGAATTTAATACCCACCTCTCTCCGCAAGCTACCGCGATTTTATCGACTACCTACAAAGGTCGTATATACAATCCCACTCCGACAAAACTCAAGGACCTAACTAAACTGGTGAACCTCCCTAATCTCTCTGCTTCCGCCAAACAGGCCCTCTCGAATAAATACTGAAGCTCTATATATAGGTCTTAGTTGGTTAGGGATAGGGCGAGTATTGCTCGTCTTAATCCTTCTCAGTCTTCGTTAGGAAGATTTTCAAGAAGGAGAAGTGTTTGCTGGAAGGATAGAGCATTGGGTTGGATAGGGAATGTATGCCTTGATAAAGTTTTGGAGGAGTCACTAGCCCTACACAACTATGGAGCCACTCGATCACCTCAACCAATCCTGCCTTGGTGTAACTTCCGGAGTAGGGATCTATCTGTTACAGATATTCTCAACTCTTGGGGTCCACTTCCGGGCACCTCTAAATCCCTCGCCCCACTTGCTTCTCGAGTCTGTCAGCTTTTGACAGCCGATCAGAGAAGAGAGGTGGCTGTCACAATGCTTTTAGCCTCCCCATTCGATGTATTAGGCATCAATATTAGTAAGCGTGTTTTTATTCCTAAGGTAAAATCCTGCTCATGCCCTAAAGATCTGCGACCCATTTCGCTTCAAAATGCCCTCGTATCGATATACGAAAAAGCGTTTGCGCGTAAAATTTGCGACCATTTAATTAGGCGTAATTTTATCCCTCTAGGTTTTCGTGGGTTCGTCAAAGGTCGCTCGGTCCATTCAGCAGTTGGTGAGATGGAGCAGTTTTGTCGGGATAATAGCCATCGTCTAGTTGTGACTGTTTTCCTTGACTTTTATGCTACATTTAATCGCATCTCCATTTATTTTGTGATCTCTTCTCTCAGATCCCTCGGGTTACCTGCGAGAATATTGAACAGGATGGAGATTCTGCTGTACACCAAGTGATTTTACTTTGAAGACGACCCGATGCGCGTCAGTTCTACCCTATTACGGGTGTGCCTCAAGGTTCCCCACTTTCTCTAATCTTGTATCTTGCTGCTTCTATTAACTATTCAAAATATTTAAACGCCAACAACGTTTAGTCGTGTACGCTGATATACCGCAGCCCTGTTCACTCGACACATGTGTAAAGACGTAGTCTCTGACATCAGCCATTTCTTTTAAAGATTAAAAGACCAGTTACCCAAATCCAATCTTGTTTTAAACTCCGCTAAATCGCAGGTGGTTGTCTTTCATGGAACCCCTGCAACAAAGCAAAAACTTAAGAGATTAGCACTCTCTGCGCTCTCCTCCATATTTGCCTCTGAACCACTTCCCACCTTCACAAGTCGAGTAAAATACCCGGGGTTCAACGTGACGGTGAACTGGTCGGCAAAAGCTGTCCTGAATAGACTCAAACGTATCCTGGAGAAAGCTAAGTGGGCCCTGAAGCGGTCCCAGCATATGTCATTGAAAGAGAAAACCAAAGTGCGCCTCTGGGGCACCTGGGCTATCTGGGGATTAGTCTTCTTTTCGAGAGGACGTCCCACAGAGCAAAGGCTAAGGTTTCTTAAGCTCCTCGTGTCTCGTTTACCCAGCATATTCCGCGCCGATTAGTTTCTTCGGGGGGGGTGAAAGACCCCGGGTGGTTTAGTCGGAAAGCGGCGTGTTGGATTGGGGGGGGGCTCAGATCCCCCTGGATCTGAGGCCGTTAAGAAGTTTCAAGAAGACTCCTAGGTGAAGTTGAAGAAGATCACTTGATTTCTATTGGCTACTGTCTGATATTTGATGTCTTGGTGGACGTGTCTCTCATTATATTTTTTGGATTTAAGAAAATCTTTATTATTTTATTATTTAAATGAATTGTACAAACGTATTTTACAGTACCACACAAGAAGTGATCTCTAGCAGACAGGTCAGCGTACTTATCGCATAATCTCCATACATCACTTCTGTTCGAAGCACTGCTCTTTCAAAGTGCCATTCTTTCGGTCCAAAGGAGCCTTCCACTGCTCGCCTTCTAAATAACTTACGTTTCTTAACTCCACACCGCAGCCATGGACATCTAAATGGCACGTTGTAAGTTTAGTCTGAGTCAACTAAACTAGGTGACGACACCGAAAAAGCAACGTTAAAAGTTATGACCTAAAAGTTACATGTACTCAACCAGATTGGAAAAATACGTAAGTACTAATGATTTTAATTTAAGATCTTTAAATGTAACAGAAAAAAATTGTATAGTTTGTGATGTTATAAATAATAATTGTATTGTAAGTAATACGACAAACAAATGTTTTTTATTAAATATTAATAATAATTGTAACTGCAATACCGCAGGTGTAGTGTATCTTATACAATGTTGTACATGTGGATTGCAATATATAGGAAAAACATATCAAATGTTAAAAACTAGGTTTAGGTAACACATATATAATATACAGCATAATAGTCAAACTATATTTCATAAACATATGAGATTAATAGGACATGATATTAAAAACTGTAAATTATTTATTTTAGAACATATTATCGAAGAAAACATTTCAATATTAAATCAAAAACTATTAGAAAAAGAAGATTTTTGGATTAAAACGCTTAATTCCATGTACCCATTAGGATTGAATGACGTGGTACAAGGAATTGGCAGAAGTAGTATAATACATAATAAAAACTATATTATAATAATCCGGTAAAACGCAAACCAAGAAGTCATGGTGATAAAAGGAATAGGAAAAATAGAGTTAAAAATATTAAAAAATATATGTATATAAATGAACAATTAGAAATATTTAAACAACTTTTAAGTGATAATAAGCTAAAAGATCTTTATGTAAATATAAGAAGTTTTTCTAAAGATATCATATGTTCAATAAATCAAAAATTAATTAACGACTATGATAGGCTAAGTTGTATAATAGACAGTTATTGTAATACAAAATACTATAATCATACAATAAATGTAAATAATAACAATAGAAAATATACATTAACCATAAACTTCATTAATAAATGTATAGATAACATAAATATAGCCGGACTTTTAAATAATTCTAAAAGTAAAGAAATAATAGGGTCAGATTTAAGTAAATATATTCCTAAAATAATGTATAAACTCCTACCACCATTAGGACGAAAAAATTGTAATTATAATAAAGAATTAAAATCAATATGTAACGATAATATTAGAAACATAATGGAAACAGAATGCAATTGTAAAAGTCTTAGTTTTGATAAAATAAATGAACATATATGTACCCATAATCTAGAATTAATTGAAAGTTGTGAATTAAGAAAGCTGCTATCAAAAGGGTATAAATATAGATTAAATAATAACAACGACAAAAATAAAATTTACAATTCGTTATATAATAACTTAAATGATTACTTTGTAAGCTGATTAATAGTGAAAGCTCGAATATATCTAAGATAAACATTTGGAAAGATTATATATTTGATAAAATTAAAAATAAAATGAAAATAACAAACAATTATAAAAGAAAAGATAAAATTAATAAAGATATGTATAAAGAACTTACTAAATTAAAGGTAACTATATAATAACAACTATTGATAAAGCTAGTAATAACTTTGTCTTCATATGCAAAAAGCTTTATAATGATATACTAATGAAAGAGGTTAATTCTTATGATTTAAATGTAAATCCAACGTATGAACGTAGTGAGTTGAGTTTAGAAACAATTATTACAAGTCACTGTTCTATAATGGATAAAAAGGGTATAAAGGTTGAATTAGATAATAAAACTATACCTATATTATATTGGAATCCAAAATTACATAAAAATCCAATAAAACCTAGGTTCATATGTAGTGCTTTTAAATGTACATTAAAACCACTTTCTGTCTATATGAATAAAATACTTAAAGTAATTAAAGCACACTTTAAAAAATATTGCAAGGTAATCGAAATTAATACTTGTATAAAACACTATTTCAGTATTAATTCTACAAAAGAATTTTAGAACAGACAAAAGGAATAAATTTTCAAAATATAAATACATACGATTTTAGTACGCTTTATACAAATCTAGATTTAGTAGATATTAAAGAAGCGTTAGTAAAATTAATTAATCTTATATTCGGAAAAAGATATACATATATATGTTATAATAATTATAACGCCTATCTAACAAAAATTAAACCATCAAGTAAATATAAATATATGGATAAAATTGAATTAATAAAATCCTTAAATATTTTGATAAATCAAAATTATTTAAAAGTAGGGACATCTATATTTAGACAAGTAAAAGGTGTTTCAATGGGTGGTAATAGTAGCCCAATTATAGCTGACTTGTTTTTAAGCTTTATAGAATATGAATTTGTTCATAACTGTGTAAAAACTAAATCTAAACTATAAAAATATATGAAATATATGTTTCGATACATTGATGATATATGTGTATTTAATTCTAATAATTTTTATTCAATTAATGATCAAATTTATTCATAAGCCTTATTCTTAACAAAACAAATATTGATGATAATGAAGGTGTATATCTAGATATGAACATTAAATTAATATTAACTAAAACTACTATTAATTTATATCGTAACGATGACATCTAAATCTACAAGAAACATATTTTTGCATCTTTTTAATATTTTAATGTCATGCATGAGCATTTATGCATGAATGCTCATGCATGACATTAAAATATTAAAAAGATAAAATATATTTTAAAAATATATCTATTTATATTTATCCATCAAAATTTTAACTTAAACTATAATACTCAATTAAACATTTTAAGGGAGATCAGTGAAGTTTATTTCGGGCTCGCAATCCTGCATGCTTTCCTCTAGACATGATGTGTTGCCTTGTTGAACCGCCACACTTAGTCTTTGGAATAGAATGGAGGACGCCGATCGTCGATCTTCGGTACTTCTGTTCATTCGCTTGCCAAATTCATCCAGAAATTTGGTGGTGTACGGGCCGATCGCTCCTAAGGACTCAGTTGCCACCGTTTCGAAAATAGAAGTCATTTCGTCGAGACATGTACATTTCCTTCGTTTTTTTAACTTCAGCCGAGGTTTTCGCAGTGCCTGCGCGGTCTGAAACCATACGTTGGTCAAGAAACACTTGGCTAAGGTGTTTACACACGTGGTATCCCAGCCAAGCCACTTTCCTCCATATCAGGAAACCAACGTGCATTCTTTAAGACGCTTTTCATCATATTGACAAATACCGCTTGGTTCAACCGACTTGGAAAACCGGCTGTCTCTAGAGCCTTGCGAATAATTCTGTTCACCTCGTTGTTATGGATTTGGCGAGATATGCTGCATGGGCAGTCAAGGCCATGTGGGTCCGAAACAGTAGTCGTTACGACGCATTTACATGTATAGGGCTAAAGCAAACAAATTCTAACCTTAGTGCATTTGATATTGAGAAGCTACGGTCGTTATTTCGTGTTCCCACTGCGTTGTGGAACAAGAAATCTCAGTGCGTTGAGGAAATCTCTGGAAAATGGGGAAGCAGCGGCTAAGATACGGGTTTGGTTTTCAGAAGATAGCGAACTCGATAAAAAGTCATGTTAACGTTATTCATAAACTGTGTGAGACCATTAAATAATACATAATACATAATACATTAAATAATTAAATTTTAAGAATTGTCATAATATGTAACTATATTGGCTTTCTTCAAAATATATTAAATAATTTAATAGTAAACCAACAAAGTATTATTAAAAATAAATTTAAACTTTTAAGCGTAAACTTTTTATAGATAATAAAAAATATGCTTCGCATTATAATTAGATACACTAAATAATCAAATTTCATCAGAGGAAATACGTAATTAGCGCGTATTTGGCCCCGCTGTTATGCTGGTTGAGAAATAGGGTTCAAAACATGGTATTATAGCAGTTTATCCAGATTACCTTTATTTTTGTCTGTATATCGTATGTTTTAATCATTAAATTGAAATGTATTTAGATTTTTATTTAAAAATATGATTTATATAATTTCAAAAAATCTGTTCTTATTTAGTTCGTATGGTAGCAATATTGGGATTTAACGTAATTCTAATTATCCTGTTTGTATCCATATCAATTCTACTTTGTACTAAGCGGAAATCAAAGCATGTAACAATCCAATCGAATAAGATAAAGAAGCCCTCTTTCACTTCTGATGAAAAAGAAAGTTCGAAAATTTGCTCCGGTGTCATGTGCAAATACAATTTACTTAGTAGAAAAGTCAATGTTTTATCTAATGAGATGAAAGCGTCTGCTAAATAATAACTATTTTCTATCTGTTGCAAAAATTGCAATTTATATTTAATGCTTTAATTATTCCGGTTTTTATAAAGAATAAAAAATATTTATTCCTAATTAATATAATATTAAAATTTAATATAATATTTTTATAATTTATCTTAAATTTATTTTATAATTTTTTAATTATAATTATATTTATAATTTATTTTTTGCTTCATAAATACAAATAGGTAGGCTAATAACGAAATAAGTAATTGGTGGTTAATAGCGAAATAAAAACAATTTACCAATTTATAATTTTTTAAAGGTGTTTCTTTAAAAAGCAAAATTACGAATTTTAGTTAGGTTGTTATTATGCATGTCGGATGTTAGTTGTTATTTTTAAAAACTTTTTCATGTAGCTAAGCTTCACAATAATAAAAGCTGTTTCAGTCTCTATTGTGTGAATATATTATGTAGATTTACATCTACGAAATGAATTTGATCCGAGTCAATTCTTCGTTAGAACATTTAATTCGATTGTTTGCAAGCAAGTTTGATTAATTGTTCTATTTCTTATAATGGAGAAGTATAAATCAACAATATACTTTGTACAGTAAGGTACAAAGAATAATATAAGGTACAAAGTATAAGGTACAGTAAATAATCAAATTTCATCAGAGAAAATACGTCATTAGCATGTATTTGGCTCCGATGCTAAGCTGGTCGAGAAATAGGAGCGAAAACTTGATAGCATTGCAGTTCATTCTGATAACCTTTAGTCCTATTCTGATATTCATCATAGTAAATACGTCATTATCATGTATTATGCCCCATGATACATAATACACAAACATGTAGTTCCTCCGGATGGCATTTATTTCTTATTCTAATATATCGTATATTATTTTTTAGTTAATTCATAAAATTGACTTTTATTTTAAATTTTAACAATAAATTACAAAAATCTGATTTTCACTACTTATTTTTAAAAGTAAAATATTTAACTAAAAAAATTGCCAAGTTTTTATTTTACTATTTTCCTTTTTTAAAGGAAAATAGTAAAATATATAAAACTATTCCTTATTGGAATCTATGTTGGGTCGAAGAATAGAGGCCGAAACCTGATAACATAAGAGTTTTTCCAGATGACCTCTATTCCTTATTGGAATCTATATCGGGTCGAAGAATAGAGGCCGAAACCTGATAACAAAAGAGTTTTCCAGATGACCTCTATTCCTTATTCGAATAATATTATTTTTATGATACATCGTATGTCGTTTATTAGTTAATAAGAATTTACTTTTATTTTAAATTTAAATTTTAAAAATTTTTATTTTAAATTTAATAAATAAAATATAAACGTCTGATATTATTATTTATCTTTATTCTTGAAGAAAATAAAATCGTATATTATTTATTATTTATATACAGAATAAAATCCGTCGACTTAGATATTAAATTAAATTGTTCGTTAGAACATTTGATTCAATTGTTCGTTCGAGCATTTGATTCAATTGTTCATTCGAGCATTTAAGTACTCTTTGCAAGCAGATAGAAACTTGTCGAATTTTCAACATGCCACGTTGATCATTCTCAAGGTTCTCAAGTAAAATATAGACAAAATTAGAAATTGAATCCTTTATCTTTCCTATTTAAGGATTTAGGCGCTTGCTTACCATATATAAAATATTTTTACCATAAGCTGAAATTAAAATTATATTCTAAGCTGCTCAATATAATGTAATAATTTCACTGCAGAATTTGCTTGCAATCTAATATCGCCTTTCGCATGCAATAGTATTGTTATTTGTAAATACGTATAGTAAATTTATAAATCAACGGTAACAGCATTTTTTAATTACGAGACTGTCAAATTTTCACAATTTTACCGGACCTGGAAGTTCAACAATTTTTAAGCATCTTAATGATCAGCATACTCCTTTCATTTCAACAGTAATATAATTTTAATATCAGTATCTCGTAACATCTTCTCTGTAAAACACTCCGTATTGTGATAAATAAATAATAATATAAATAAATATATTATTAATTATTTTAAATTATAGTATATTTAAATATATCTACAATCACTATTATTCAAAAAATTGTAAAAAATTTAATTACTAAAATAATTAAATCACAGATGGAAACTTAAGATAAGGTTTATTAGTGTGGACAAATTACAGTTGGTAATTTTAGCCTTCAGCTTGTTTCTCTGAAACAAGACGATCCCATCTGGAGTAATGGGAAATAAGGGCACTTCATGTGCTTTGCTGATGTTCAATAACTATAATCAAGAACTTAAAAATTTTTTGATTATAACTACTCCAACTACAATTATTCCTGTCAGTTCCAGATTATTCCTGTCAGTTCCGTTCACTAGGCTCGCGGATTGAACTCAATCTCTCAATAAAAGAACATAGATGAACTCACATCCACTCTCGATCTTCTCTTGCCCTTCAAGTCTCACCAACACCGTCGCTTGCACCGTGCCCATGATATGACATCCAATGCCTACTCTCAAAGCGTCGACTCTGCCATGCTTTTCGAGTCTATCACCGCTCTCTCAGACGTGATTTCCCCTCGATCACTGCGTCTTTCCGTGATTCCTATCTTGCTCTACGCCGGTATCATCTCAACCTACTACGTACCAAATGCAACTCCTTCTGGCAGCATAAAATCATCACTTCACTCAACTCTAAGACTCTCTGGCATACTTTTAACTCAATCCTTGCTTGCTCCTCTTCGCCGTGCAACATCAATGTCAATGATTATTCGTCATTTATCCAGACTAAAGTATCCACGTTGCTCTCTCACACCCCGGTATCCATCCTATCCCACTCTTCGCAGTCTACTCTAATGCTTCCGGAACTCTTTCATCTTATCCCTGTCTCACCTACAGAAGTCTCATCTGTTCTCATGTCCTTGCCCAACAAAAGGCTCACCTGCCGATCCCCTGCCTACTCACATATTAAAATCTAATGCTCATCGATATCCCCATTTCTCACCACCTTGTTTAACTCGTCCATCCGCAGTCGTATCCTCCCTTCACACTGAAAATCCGCAATCGTTCGTCCCCTACTTAAGAAACAATCGCTCGACCCCTCCCTTCCTTCTAGCTATCGCCCATTTCACTACTCCCTACTCTTTCTAAGCTCTTGGAACGCCTCATCTTAATACAAATCAACGTTTATCTGTCCTCATCCAATATGTACCCTACTTTTTAATCCGCTTTCCGCTCTAATCACTCCACAGAAATCGCATGCATAAAAGTGTACAACGACTTACTCATTTCTCAACATAAGACTCTATGTAGTGTTCTCATCTCCATTGACCTCTCCTCCGCATTCGACATTGTCGACCACTCTGTCCTTTTTTCTCGCCTTCGTTATGATTACGACTTTTCTTCCTCCTTCGTAGCATGGTTCGCCTCATATCGTTCTGACCGTTCCTTTCGCGTCTGTTCTAATTCTTCATTCTCCCCTCCCATCCCTATTTTTTTGCGGGTTCCCACAAGGTTCAGTTATAGATCCCCTGCTTTTCTCTCTTCTGCTTGGCGATCTCTATCCGTTTATCAAACCTTACTCCTTTAAAGTCATGCAATACGCTGATGACATTCTAATCTATGCTCATGCACCCGCACATCGCATACACGATATCGGAATTTCTGCCTCCAACTGTATTTCTTCTATCTACAAACGTCTCTCCAATCTCCATCTCGTTCTAAACCCCGAAAAGTCCGAAATAATGTGGATCCTCCCCCGTAAACCAAGCATATCTCCTCCCACTGTATATTTTGCCTCATCGATCATCTCCATAGTACACAATCTCACTTTCCTAGGCTTCCATTTCGATGATCCCCTTTCCCTTAAACCCTTCGTCCGTGACAAGGTCCGCTCGTCTAACTTAATTCTCCGTGACATCCGCCGTATCCGCCCCCTTATCGACTTTCGTTCTTGGATGTCTCTTCTTTCATCGCTTCTTTTCCCTAAAATCGATTACTGCCTCAGCCTTTTCGCCAATTCTCCAAAATCCATCATCCTATCCTACAACGAATAATCAACAGCGCCGTTCAAGTGCTCTTTCGTCTCCCTCGCTTCGACCACACATCCACATATTTTGCCCAACTCTTTTGACCCACCCTCCACATCCGCATCAAACTCCGCCTTCTCGTAACTTTTCGTCTCATCGCTGTCGGCTCCCCATCGTTCATCAACCTTCCTTTCTTAAACGACACTCGCCCCACCTCGCTATCGCTGATTTTACGTAATTCCCTCTTACTCCACGTTCCCAATCACTCCAACAACTACGGTCTCCGATCCGTCCTCGTCGCCGCCTCACTCGCCTGGAATCAACTCCCTCTCGACATCCGCCGCGCTCCCTCCTTTATCACATTCAAACACCTCATCCGTTCACACCTTCTCGACACATGATTTACATTTTTGTTTTGCTATGGTCATGTAAGCATGCGCTGGCACGCATTTGCCACGTTAAAATAAATCCTCTTTTTTAAATTTATTATTTATATTATTGTGTTGATTTGTATATTTGACTATTTTTTGCTTGATGTTATTTTTATAGTAACCTAGTTTAAGATTGTTTATATAAACATTAAACAACAAGGGACTTGGAACGGAACCTTGTGGGACTCCTTTTGAAAAATGGAGCCTAGGTCGACATTTATTCACCGATTTATTACAGCAGCTCTACGGTTAGTGATAAATGAGCGAATTCAGTCCAGATGTGAACCACTAACACCACATTTCATTAGATCGTCAAGAAGAATTACTTGAACTGGTCTATCGGACGCTTTAACTAATAGAAGAAAAGAACATCAATATTTGAGTTTGCCTGCTTTGCGGTAGTCCAACTATTACGGGCAATAATTAGATTTGTTATTGTAGAACGACTCTATCTAAATCCGTGTTGGTTGTTGACGAGAATGCTATTACGTTAGATGTGATGTGATAGAGACCACGTATCAAAGCGCTCCGTTACTTTACAAGCTATGCATGTAAGACTTCTCGGTATGTAACTTGAAGCAAGGTCTCCGTTGATTTTCTTAAATAGTGGTCTGATAGTAGATTTACTCCAGTTAGAGGGAATAGTACTGAATGTAATTGAGTGTTGAAATATAAGCAAAAAAGTTTGGCCACAGCAGTCGCAAACTCACGGAATCGTATGATAGGAATAGCGTCAGAACTCGAAATTTTTAATTTTAACTTGATCTAAATAATATAAATTTTTATATAACGAGCATTTATAATCATTTATAATTATTTAATTATTAATTATTTAATTTTATTCGACATTTTTTATAAATAGTATAAAATAATTAGACTCAGTTAGCTGATCTGAATTTTAAATCATTCACGATTCAAAACGAACTTGGAGCATTAAAATGTTTTCAATTTAAGATGTGATAAAAGCAGCGGATAAATAAAGCAGCTAAAACGTAAAAATCGATTTACACATTAACAGATCATGGAAAATAAAATTATGCATTCTTCACAAATCATTGGTACATGTACAAAAAAATAAAATTCGATTTCAATATTGAAAAGTTTTCTTCGCTCTAATGTCATCTAGCAATCGCTGCAATTGATCGTCATCGATTTTACCCGTTAAACTAGGTATAAGGGTTTTTGCCTCCTCAGCAGATTCAGGACAAAGATTAGCCAATGCTGCAGTCTCAAATTGGTGTAAACGTACAAATCCGTTGTTTAGTGTTGAATTACTACCACCTCCAGCAATGGACAGGGCTTCTCGTACCTCTAAGATCGTTTCAGAGTTTCGGAAAGTGCTGAAGCGCTCGCAGTAGGCAAGAGTATCCGATAGTGCGTCTGGCAACTGGCTGTCCTTGTCAGAGCTTTGTTGATGATTCCTCCGGTCTTCTAGAAGAAATCTAACTTCACTAATTGATAAAGCAGCGGCATTTTCAAACTCTCTAGGGAATTTCAAATTTGCAGCGTCCTCTTCTTCCTCGTAGTCCATGTCGAATTCTATAATCAATATTATAATATACAAATTTAGTTTTTGTTCAAACATTTTTTAGCATTCTCTTAAATTTGTTTTTAATGATTTTGCAATTTCTGTTTTTCAAATGAGTATTCTGAAATTTATATCAAAAAATATTTCACTTCTCTAATTTATAATATATTTTTGAATTTTTAAAATACCAAAAAATAAATAGAACTGTTGATTAAGAATATGTTATAGTGTTGAAGCGTAACTACATGGTGTAGATATGGGTAGTATGTCCGTATTGATAACATTAATTTTATGAAACACTAAATCCTGTGCCATAAATTTTCGCTTTCTACATTTAAGATAGTCAGACGATTTTGAGCAAGTTTTATAAGAAGTAAAATATGCTATCAATAGTCGATTTTACAACAATCGTTGCAAATTTTCCCAAATTATTGAGTTTACGTACAGTCTCAAAAACAACTAATTTACCCAAAAACAACTAGTTTTCAAAAAAAGACAACTATTTTACCTTAAAATAGACAAGTAGTTTATCTAAAAACAACTAATTTACCCAAATTTTACGAAAAATATTAAATGTAGTAGACTGTATTATGAAAAGCTACGTCAAAAATATCCTCTTTACGTATAATCGATTTAGATCTTGCTGTAAAACAATAGTATTTATTATATATTAATATTTATTATTTATTACAATATTATTTGTAAGTAGATAAGCAACACACATCATGCAAAAAAATCTATTGGTCTTTACTTAGTGTTTGAAAGACGTCTAAGGTGTTCGCTATGGCACACCAATCGGTAATAGCGATCACGGTGTACTCTCTATGCGACTGTCGGTTTTCAACATGGCCTCTTAAAACTCCAATTTTAAAAAACGTTGTTGGGGAGGTGTTCATGCTAGTCAACTTGTTGCAAACTTCCCAAAGGACATCTGGGTTCACTTCGGTTCGAATATTCCAGTAGCATTTGATCTTTTTCATGAGGAATTGAATCATATTTCATACATCGTTGCTCCACTACGTGCCTGCAAGTCAAAACATGGTTATCCACCTTGGTTCGACAGAGAGCTTCTTGATGCTCTCAGGTCCCGCAACAAATTGTGACGCAAGTTTAGGCTTCCAAACGTGCCTACATCGACCTTCGGAACTTATGCAATAGGCTAAAATTTCATAAACGCTATTTGTACCAAGATGGTATCGCCAGGGATGCATCTTTGAACCCTAGGAAGTTTTGGTCATATGTAAAAAATAACAAAACTCTTTCATCACAATTAGCTCAAGTGGCACGCTAGCTGAAACTTAAACCGAACCGTCTCTTATCGCCCAACATGACGCTGATAACTTCTCAGTACAAGCTTCGATTACTGACAAACAGCGTGACTTTAGTTAGAAGTATGTTCCGATTTCACATTGGTGTTGTGTTCGTCCACTCAGAGTTGATGATGTATTGAACGAGGTTATGGAGCTCTATCCGTTTGTATTTCCGGGATCAGACAATATTGTCTCCTTTCTCGTCAAAACACTAGCGAATATACTGTGCAATGATTTAACTCTGTTTTTCAGATGTAGCTTGGGCTCATCTTGAATTTTTGATAGTTGGAAATGTGCGATTGTGGTACCCATTCCCAAAAGGTATCCTGCTAGCTTTTGTCGGACTTTCGATCCTTCAGTTTGACCAGTGTATTCTGCAAACTCTTAGAAAAATATTGCAAAAAAATCAGAGATAATCTGAACTATCATCATATACTGATTGATTCTCAACATGGTTTCAGGATTGGACGTTAATGCCTAATTAATCTACTAACTGCGCGTGAAAAATGGACAGATGCTATGAGTGGTGAGTTTCAGGTTCATACAGTCTTCTTTGACTTTTTGAAAGCCATTGATAGGGTGCAACATAACGAAATAGTCTCATTACTGTATCACTATGAACTCCATTTATATATTTGTGAGTGGGTCAGGCAATTTCTATCGAACAGGTCTTTCAGAGCTTGCTTAGGGAGTGTGCTTTCTGACTCAGTGAATGTTAATCTGGGGTGATGCAAGGATAAGTGCTTGGTTCACTGCTTTATATAATCTTCATAAATGATTTGCTACTCGTCTTATAATGATATCATCTAGCTTTCGCACACGATCTTATGATTTAGTCGTTAATTAGAAGTCCTGCTAATCGAGAATCTTTACAAAATGATCAGAACTCTCTGTCCAATTGTTGCGAATCTGCTGGATTACGGTTAAATGGACGAGTGTGTACTCATGCAATTAGGTCACCCGTCTGAATCTCTTAGGTACTATATTGGAGACATTGTCTTAAAGGAAGTGTCTCAAGATAAGTATTTAGGTATTAGCCCATCGATCTTTTTAAACAAAGTTGAACACTGACTTCACTCTAGGTAAAAACTACTCAAGCACGATATTGTATAAAAGGAGCATTCGTCAGGTTAAGCTGTTAAATGTTCAAAAGGGTTATTTCCTTCGTTGGGCCACACTTAGAATACTGCATTCAGATTTGTTTTCCTGTCAGTAAGCGAACACTATCAGACCTGAAATATATTCTTAGGCGTGACTCGAGGCTCTGTGTTGGCCTAGGTGGTAGTGGCCTAGGTGGTATAAACTCTTAGCCGTATTGGAATGTTGTCGGTACGTGAGAGGCTCAAAGCTTTGGAAATGCCTTGTATATGGCATATGTCGAATAGTGCGGTGGGTTATCCCACCAATGTAATTACTAGCCGGGTAGGTAGGCATCGGGGACATAGTAGAATCTTGTATAAATTTCGATTTGGCAGATTACCGAAAATATTTACTCTCTAGGAGATGTATCAACATGTGGAATTTGCTGCTCAAGGAAATATTTGCTGAGTATGCTGCGAATGGATACGTGAACAATGCTGCTATTTAAGAACTCTGCTGAACTATCCTATTCAGCTACGATTTTCACCGCTTCGTTGATTGACTATTTGCTTTTTTGGACTATGCCTGAATAACCTTTTGGCTTTGTCATGTATTTCAATAAATAAAATATATAATAAAATAAAACGATTTACGTTATAATTGGAATAATAGAGTAAAAAACTACAAAAAATAAAATCATAAGTCGATTAAAAGTTGTCTAATATTTTTAGCACCCATCGCCTCCATAACGCATGATTAATGTTTAATGATTATTTAATGTTTAATCAAAAATTAAACATTTAATTGTTCATTTTTTAAATTTTTATTGTATAGTTATTACAGGAGCAAAGAAGCAGAAATTATCCTATACTTGATTAAAAAATCTCTAATTTTTTATCAAATAACGGATAATTTCTGCTTCTTTGTTCGTGTAATAACTATATATTTGAAATGGAAGAAGATTATGGGTTTAGTATTTATTATATATTTAGTATTTTATAGCTCGCTGGACGCTGCTATCATCATCAGAAACATAATTTATATTCTAAAACAAATCTTCTTCTTTTGCTTTAGCGTCTTTCCCGTGTAGGGACGGGGTCCGCTGCAAAACGCTAAAACAAATCAAATACACTAAAGATGTACAGGTAGATGTCAACATGAAATCATTAAATACAATTTGGTTGCTATTGTAATTCGAAAACATTTAGTCCATTTTAGTTAAGGGATGTTTCTATATTTGTCGATTTCAAGCTGTAAAAATTGATTTGGTTATGGCAAATTTATTTTTATTTTATAAAAAGTAAATTTAATACGGTAAGAAATACAAAAAATTAGTGCCTGAACAATTTACGTAAATATACATTATATTTTTCTATATATGGATTTAAGACTTGGAATAACGTATCTGATTATACAACTTAGTATACATCGACACTGATTGTTATCTACCGAATTTGATTAGCCTTTACCGCTAATTAGCTTAGGCCTGAAACAATGACGTAAGTAGTCTAAATATATATCTAGGTCAAAACACTTGGTGCTTCATTAACAAGGCTGTTATTAGATATACAATTCTTTTCCAATTTGTTCAACCATTTACTTGATTATCAATTTTAAAATTACATATGACCATTTAACATGGTTAGAACTTAAAGTTTTGGTTTTAATTTTGTAATTGAGGTTTACACTATAACAACCTTATCTTTAATATAGTTCTTTATTTATAACAATTATATATTACTTACATAACTCTTGTATAGAATTGGAGAAACTAATAATTTCTTATCGTCTTTCTTTAAAGTAAAGTTTTTTTTCAGTTAACAGCTGATTATATAAAATATATACGGAAGAATTGTTTCTCGTATCTTTGAATATAGGCTGATTTTATTATTCAATGACAGAGCATACATAATCAGTGGTCAGAGTAGTAACAAACATTACGCAAGTTGGCTGACTTATCTATCTGAACTAACTATTAACTTGAACGATTTTTATTCTGATGAATTTAGTAAAGAACATAAATTCAATAAATTCAGTGTCTATGAGAACTAAGTGGTTCCTTTAGTATAAATCAAGTTATTGAAACTTTACCGTCTATTATTATATAATAAAAAGGCTAGAAGGCATTTTGATCAAGCAAATCAGATAGGATAACTGAGTCCATGTAATTTGTACATCACTTAAATTTAAAAATATAAATTTTAATCTTAAAATGGTTTATAATTAAGATTTATATAAGGGAAGAATTATTTAAATCTTATGATTTATAATTAAATAGTAATTATGTAATTAATTAACTTAAATTATTTATAAGAATGAGTGAATAAATCAGATCAGTTAACTGAGTCTGGATATTTTGTATTTTTTAAATTTAAAAAAGTAAATATGCTAACCTTAATATTATTTATAATTAAGATTTATTTGGAGTATTTTTTAAAATTCAATTTTTATTAATTGATTAACTACGTCTAGGTATAGTACATTATTTATAAATTAAACGAAATGATAAGCAAAATAAAATAATTAATAAATGAATGGTTAAAAAATTGTCTTGATTATAAATACTTACAATAAAAGTTCTAATTGTTCAAACGATTACATTTTAATTATTCGACTGATAACAATTTATTATATAACAACTCCCGAGAGAGAACCTGCGATCAACATGTGCTACGAACCACAATTATCACCGTGGATCACAAGATCCCGACGTTATCAACGCAATCATCCTATAGAGCGCGAATATTTACCCTGTCGTCCCTTCGGAATCCATTATTAAAAAACGATGGACGGACGAGTTACAAATTAGTTATAACCACCTGATGACCGAAACCACACAAGATCTTGCCAGTCTGATTGTGCTGCTTCCCCTTACACCAGAGCCTTTCTTGATGCAATCCTAATATCCTGAATGGGAACACGTATAGAGATCAATAATTGTCTCTAACCGTTGCGCTGAGGTTAAAAGTTCACAGCAGCCAGCATATGTATGCGCATGTGGCGAACACGTAGATCGAGGAAGCGTACACGCTCTCGATTGGCGACGTTAAAATGCGCGCTTTCCCAGTCATTCAGATGTCAATCAGCTAGTAAAAAAAGCGCTTTAAGCTTCTTGCATTCCACCCAGACTAGAAACAGTCGGTATGTCGCGAAACGATGAAAAGAGACCAGAATGCGCTATGTTGTCACCATGGGACGAGGGTCGAATCCTAATGCGGAACGTTACCTGTCCCAAAACGAATTTCAAGCAGTATCCACGGTCGGCGCAGTCGCCCGATGCTCCTAAGAAAATAAAAGGACAAAATACAGTCGCCCCAACTCACTCCCTCCAAATCTTCGTGATTCCTACTTTTCTCAACGCCGTTCACATCTCATTCTTATACGTACTAAACGTACTCTCTTTTGGCGAAATCAACTCGAGTCATCTTCCAACTCTAAATCTCATTGGAAAATCTTAAACTCAATTCTTTCACGATCATCTACCCCTTTTTAATATAAATCGTGGTGAATTTTCTTCTTATCTACAAACTAAGCTATCTAATTTACTTTATCTACTACCCATAGCCCCCTTGTACCCACTCTTCTCTTTAAATACTTCCCTCCCAGAGCTATTTCACCTTCTTCTCGTATCGTCTGATGAAGTTTTTTCGGTTCTGCTGTCATTACCTAATAAAACCTCTCCTTCTGACCCTATTCCCACTCACTTGCTTAAAAATATCTGCTCCTCTATCTCACCCTTCCTTACCACATTGTTTAACTCGTCCATCCGTAGCCGTACATTTCCTTCCATCTGGAAATGCACCACTGTTCGTCCTCTCCTCAAAAAGCAATCTATCGACTCTTTACTACCATTTTCGTACCGTCCTATTTCACTTCTCCTAACCCTCTCTAAACTCCTTGAGCGTCTTGTTCTTTAGCAAGTTAATACACATCTCTTTTCCTCCCTTCCAAGCCACTTTTCGCTTTAATTACTCTACTGGAATTGCCTGTCTTAAAGTTTATAACGACTTACTCATCTCGCGAGAACATGAATTATGTAGTGTCATATTTTTTCTTGATCTCTTCCCTGCTTTTGACATCGTCGATCACTCGATTCTTCTCCATCGCCTTCGACATGATTATGGCTTCTCTTTACCCACTGTATCATGGTTTCATATCTATCAAACCGAACATTTCGCGTCTATTCTAACTCTTCTCTCTCCCATCCTCCGTCCTTCCCGTCCGGTGTTCCACAAGGCTCAGTATTAGACACTACGCTTTTCTCTCTTCTTCTCGGTGATTTGTTTTCGATTTCTCGTAAATTTAACTTCCATGTTATGCAATATGCTGGTGGCATTCTCATCTATGATCAAGCACCTGCTTATCGTATTCGTGATCTTAGTGTTTCTGTTTCCAACTGTCTTGGCTCAATTTTCAATTATCTTTCTTCTCTTCGTCTTTCTCTGAATCCTAATAAGTCCAAAATAATGTGGATCCTTCCTCGACGCTTCGGCGTTAAACCTTCCTCCGTATCATTAAATTCTGCAATTCCTATCGTTAACAATCTCGTTTTCCTAGGCGTCCATTTCGACAACAGGCTTTCACTTAAACCTTTCGTTAGAGGTGAAGTACGCTCATCTACCTTGCTACTCCGCAATCTCCGTCAAGTTCGTAGATTAATCGATTTCCCTTCTTGTATGACTCTCATATCTTCTCTCCTTTTTTCTAGACTCGATTATTGCCTTAGTATATTTTCGAACTCACCTAAATCCACTATTCTTCCCCTACAACGCATCGTCAACTTATCCGTCCGAATTCTCTTCCGTCTTCGTTGTTTCTATCATGCATCCCAACATCTTGCTTCTCTCGATTTGCCAACAATTTATTGTCGTGTTCAAATTCGTCTTCTTCTCGTTACTTTCCGCCTTATAACTTTTCATACCCCTTCATTTCTCAACCTTCCTTTTCTTGATAATTCTCGTCCTGTTTCCTGTTCCTCGCGTTGCTGTAATTCCCTTCTTTTACATGTCCTAAACTACTCTACCTCCTTTGGATTCCGCTTCTTCCCGGCGGATGCTCCTCTATCGTGGAATCATCTGCCCATTCATATACGCAAATCAACCTCCATGCCGAGCTTCAAACGCCAAATCTGATCCTATTTAAACAATTTATCAGCTTGACTTTTTCATTTTTGTTAGTGGACTTGTAAGCGTGCAGGTTGTACGCATTTGCCACGTGAAATAAATTATTATTAATCTACTCCGTTGAACAATAAAGAAATTGAACAATAAAAAAATTAACTACACATTGAACAAAAAAATTATGTTTGAGGCCTATTTGAGGAAACCTGAATTGTAGAAATCAAAAATAAATAATTTCCTTAAAAAAATAATCTACTCCGATGTTTTTTTTTATTGAATAATAAAACAAAACAGCGGAGTAGATTATCAAATCAGCTAACTGAGTCTACGTATTTAATATAATTATAAAATAAACAAAACATAATAATGCTAAATCAAAATTTAATAATTAAATAATAAAATTAATAATTGTTTTTAGATTTTCTATAATTTAAATCAAGTTAAAATAAAAAATTGAAATTTAAAATAAACGTCATTTTTATGAATTGACTAATAAATAACAGACGTTGTATCAGAATAAGAATTAGAGGTCATCAGGAGGAACTGCTATGCTATCAGGTTTCGGCACCTAACTCCTCTACCCAACATAGCAGCGGGGCCAAATACATGCTAATGATGCATTTCCTTTGATAAAACTATATAGTATATTATTTTAATACAAAGTATTTTATTTATTATCCATCCATAAAAATTTGCCACTTAAGAGTTTAAATTTATTCTTTATATTATTGTGTTGATTTATATATTTTACTATTTTCTGCTTGATGTTATTTTTATAGTAACCTAGTTTAAAATATGCATCTATTAAATTATTTAAATGATTTTGAAGAAAGCCAATATCTTTACATATTGTTGCAATTCTTAAAATTTTATTATTTAATGTATTATATTTTATATTATATGGTATGCATGAATGCTCATGCAAAAATGTTTATTGTAAATTTTAATATGTTATCTACACGATATAAATTAATAGTAGTTTTAATTGATGTTAATTTAATATTCATATCTAGATATATTCCTTCTTTATCATTAATATTGGTTTTGTTAAGAATAAGGCTTTCTGGATAAATTTGTTCACTAATTGAATAAAAATTATTAGAATTAAATACACATATCATCAATGTATCGAAACATATATTTCATATTACATTTCATTATTACGTTTTGCCCGTCTGACTCTGACTCTATCACTTTAACTAATCTTTTTTCTGATTTTAACTATAAATTACTTTCAACAAGCCCAACTCATATTCTCGGCGGTGCTCTCGACATCATTGCTGTTCCTAACTGCTTCAATGACTATACCTCCTTGTCAATTACTGATCCTAGTTTGTCCGATCATTTCCTTGTCACTCTTACTCTTACTCGTCCCCATCCTCCTTCTCCGCCTTTATCTTTATCTACACCAAGTCGACCCTGGAAGATTCTCGATATCCTTGTTCTCTGCACAGCCTTACTCAATTCTTCACTCTTTACGCTTCCTCTTAACTATCTCTCTCCCGACGATCTCTGCATTCTGTTTGATTCTGAACTTACGTCGATCCTCAATAACCTTCTGCCTAGTCGACTTCGACGTTCCCAGCGCTTGCGCCATGCTCCCTGGTTCGATTCTGACTGTAGTCTTTCTAAGCGTCGACTCCGTCACTCTTTTCGTATGTATAAACGCTTTCTTAAACGTTCACCCAACTCACTCCCTCCAAATCTTCGTGATTCCTACTTTTCTCAACGCCGTTCACATCTCATTCTTATACGTACTAAACGTACTCTCTTTTGGCGAAATCAACTCGAGTCATCTTCCAACTCTAAATCTCATTGGAAAATCTTAAACTCAATTCTTTCACGATCATCTACCCCTTGTAATATAAATCCTGATGAATTTTCTTCTTATCTACAAACTAAGCTATCTAATTTACTTTTCCTACTACCCATAGCCCCCTTGTACCCACTCTTCTCTTTAAATACTTCCCTCCCAGAACTATTCCACCTTCTTCCCGTTTCGTCTGATGAAGTTTCTTCGGTTCTGCTGTCATTACCTAATAAAACCTCTCCTTCTGACCCAATTCCCACTCACTTGCTTAAAAATATCTGCTCCTTTATCTTACCCTTCCTAACCACATTGTTCAACTCGTCCATCCGTAGCCGTACATTTCCTTCCATCTGGAAATGCGCCACTGTTCGTCCTCTCATCAAAAAGCAATCTCTCGACTCTTTACTACCATCTTCGTACCGTCCTATTTCACTTCTTCCAACCCTCTCTAAACTCCTTGAGCGTCTCGTTCTTAAGCAAGTTAATACATATCTCTTTTCCTCCAACTTATTTCCTCCCTTCCAAGCCGCTTTTCGCTCTAATTACTCTACCGAAATTGCATGTCTTAAAGTTTATAACGACTTACTCATATCGCGCGATCATAAATTATGTAGTGTCATAGTTTCTCTTGATCTATCGTCTGCTTTTGACATCGTCGATCACTCGATTCTTCTCCATCGCCTTCGTCATGATTATGGCTTCTCTTTACCCACTGTATCATGGTTTTCTTCATATCTATCAAACCGTACATTTCGCGTATATTCTAACTCTTCTCTCTCCCATCCTTCGTCCATTCCGTCCGGTGTTCCACAAGGCTCCGTATTAGGCCCTATACTTTTCTCTCTTCTTCTAGGTGATTTGTCTTCGATTTCCTCATAAATTTAACTTTCCATGTTATGCAATATGCTGATGACATTCTCATCTATGCTCATGCACCTGTTTATCGTATTCACGATCTTAGTGTTTCCGCTTCGGACTGTCTTGTCTCAATTTCCAATCATCTTTCTTCCCTTCGCCTTTCTCTGAATCCTGATAAATCCAAAATTATGTGGATCCTACCTCGACGCCTCGGCTTCGAACCTCCCTCCGTATCATTAAATTCTACAATTCTTCCTATCGTTGATAATCTCGTTTTCCTAGGCTTCCATTTTGACAACCGACTTTCACTTAAACCTTTCGTTAGAGATAAAGTACGCTCATCTACCTTGATACTCCGCAACCTCCGTCAAGTTCGTAGATTGATCGATTTCCCTTCTTGTATGACTCTCATATCATCTCTCCTTTTTTCTAGACTCGATTATTGTCTTAGTCTATTTTCCAACTCACCTAAATCCACTATTCTTCCCCTACAACGCATCGTCAACGCAGCCGTCCGAATTCTCCTCCGTCTTCGTCGTTTTGATCATACATCCTAACATCTTGCTTCTCTCGATTTGCCTACAATTTATTGTCGTGTTCAAATTCGTCTTCTTCTCGTTGCTTTCCGCCTTGTAACTTTTCATACCCCTTCATTTCTCAACCTTCCTTTTCTTGATAATTCTCGTCCTGTTTACTGTTCTTTGCGTTCCTGTAATTCCCTTCTTTTACATGTCCCAAACTACTCTACCTCCTTTGGACTCCGCTCCTTCCTGGTGGCTGCTCCTCTATCGTGGAATCATCTGCCCATTCATATACGCCAATCAACTTCCCTGCAGTGCTTCAAACGACAAATCCGATCCCATTTTAACAATTTATCTGCTTGACTTTTTCATTTTTGTTTGTGGACTTGTAAGCGTACAGCTTGTACGCATTTGCCACATTAAATAAATTTGTATTATTATATATTTATATAGTTTAGATTTAGTTTTACACAGTTATTTTATTCATATAGACAGAAAGTGGTTTTAATGTACATTTAAACGCACTACATATGAACCTGGGTTTTATTGGATTTTTATGTAATTTTGGTTTCCAATATAATATCGAAAGGGATATGGTATTTACAGGTCTTTGTTTGTAATCTTAGAGTATTTAGCAATTACTTTAATCCGGAATGCCTGGAGAGTTTTTTTCAAATATTTATGGCTGTCATCATTTTATATTCAGCTGCTGATTTCTCGCAGACATGTGAAATTCACCTGTTATGTTAACGTTTGGGTCGCGAATCTATTCATTTCATTTCGTGGATTTTTAGTATAACCTTTGTAAACAAAGGCGCAGGCTCTGTATCATCTAAAATTACCACAAATGGATGAAAAGTTTTTAACATGTTTTTTTATCGCCTTCCCCATAAATTCAGTTTGGCTTTGATTGCGGCTTTATCTTACTTGCTCTGTCAACTTATAAACGGAAGTACTTTTTTCTTCAAAGTGGTTTATTGATCAAATTTAAAAAATCACACAAACAAACCAGTATTGCGACTAAATCTTTGCCCCTAAAATGTTCTGCCAGCGCCATTTTCTTGTCTTAGAAATTTTTTTCAGCGTCTCCGGAAATCAAAACAAACTGTCATTTTCTCGTGATAACTATCTTATTCGGTATTAAAGAAGCCATTGTAGTTGTGCATCCATGTCATCACAAAGTTGTACAAAATTCGAAGTACTTTGATGTGATTAATAAGTTCAATAGCACCATTCAATGCGCTGTTAAATTACCGTCGTATTTTTGACTTTCAAGCATTTCCCTGCGTGTGATCCAATACGTAGACTCACACTCAGATGCAGTTTTCTTAATCCGATAAGTGAAATGTTGCTTTGATCAACATCTGTATATTCATCAACCTGAAATGCTTCACGGCTATTTATTAATTATATGCAAAAATCGTATCTCGATGACCTTGGCTATTTCCTCAGTGCGCTAAGATACAGCGCTGGCCAACATAGTATCCATAATATCTCTTTTAGCAGCAAATTCTCCGAGAAGTTCACGACAGGCTGTTTTTTTTAAAAAGATTAATTTTTAAGTGGCAAATTCGTGCGGGGGCACGCTTACATTACCACAACAACAAAAAAATCTAAATCATGTTACGAGATGGTGGATACGGAGGCGGCATTTGAATTCAATAAAGGAGGGAGCGCGGCGGACGTCGAGTGGGAGCTGATTCCAGGCAAGTGGGGCGGTGACGAAGAAGGATCGGAGACCGTAGTTGTTTGAGTAATTGAAAACTTTGTGTGAGAGGGAATTACGGGAACGAAGTGATAAAAAAGGATTTATTTTAACGTGGCAAATGCGTGCCAGCGCACGCTTACATGACCACAAGAAAACAAGAATGTGAATCAGGTGTAGAAAAGGTGTGAACGGAGAAGGTGTTAGAATATGATAAAGGAGGGGGCGCGGCGGACGTCGAGAGGGAGTTGATTCCAGGCGAGTGAGGCGGCGACGAGGAATGATCGGAGACCGTAGTTGTTGGAGTAATTAGGAACGTGGAGTAAGAGGGTATGACAGGAACGAAGCGATAGCGAGGTGGGGCGAGTATCGTCTAAGAAAGGAAGGTTGATGAACGATGGGGAGCCGACAGCGATGAGACGAAAGGTAACGAGAAGAAGGCGGAGTTTGATGCGGATGTGGATGGTGGGCCAGGAGAGTTGGGCAAAATATGTGGATGTGTGGTCGAAGCGACGGAGACGAAAGAGCACTCGAACGGCGGTGTTGATTATTCGTTGTAGGGTAGGATGATGGATTTTGGAGAATTGGCGAAAAGGCTGAGGCAGTAATCGATTTTAGGGAAAAGAAGCGATGAAAGAAGAGACATACAAGAACGGAAGTCGATAAGGGGGCGGATACGGCGGATGTCACGGAGAATTAAGTTAAACGAGCGGACCTTGTCACAGACGAAGGGCTTAAGGGAAAGGGGATCATCGAAATGGAAGCCTAGGAAAGTGAGATTGTGTACTATGGAGATGATCGATGAGGCAAGATATACAGTGGAAGGAGATATGCTTTGTTTACGGGGGAGGATCCACATTATTTCGGACTTTTCGGGGTTTAGAACGAGATGGAGATTGGAGAGACGTTTGTAGATAGAAGAAAGACAGTTGGAGGCAGAAATGCCGATATCGTGTATGCGAAGTTCGGGTGCATGAGCATAGATTAGAATGTCATCGGCGTATTGCATGACCGAAGGCGAGTATTGCATGACCGAAGGCGAAAAAGGAGGAAGGAGTGGTTGACAATGTCGAATGCGGAGGAGAGGTCCAGGGAGATGAGAACACTATATAGAGCCTTATGTTGAGAAATGAATAAGTCGTTGTACACATATATGCATGCGATTTCTGTGGAGTGATTAGAGAGGAAAGTGGATTAAAAGGGAGGGTACAGATTGGATGATGACAGATAAACGTTGATTTGTATTAAGATGAGGCGTTCTAAGAGCTTAGAAAGAGTTTGGAGTAGTGAAATGGGGCGATAGCTAGAAGGAAGGGAGGGGTCGAGCGATTGTTTCTTAAGGAGGGGACGAACGATTGCGGATTTCCAGTGTGAAGGGAAGATACGACTGCGGATGGACGAGTTAAACAAGGTTGTGAGAAATGGAGATATCGATGAGCATATAGATTTTAATATGTAAGTAGGCAGGGGATCGGCAGGTGAGGTTTTGTTGGGCAAGGACATGAGGACAGACGATACTTCTGTATGTGAGACTGGGAGAAGATGAAAGAGTTCCGGAAGGATGAGAGTAGACTGGGCAGAGTGGGATAGGATGGAGACCGGGGTGTGAGAGAGCAACGTGGATACTTTAGTCTGGAGAAATGACGAATAATAATTGGCATTGATGTTGCACGGCGAAGAGGAACGAGCAAGGATAGAGTTAAAAGTATGCCAGAGAGTCTTAGAGTTGAATGAAGTGATCATTTTATGCTGCCAGAAGGAGTTGCATTTGGTACGTAGTAGGTTGAGATGATACCGGCGAAGAGCAAGATAGGAATCACGGAAAGACGGAGTGATCGAGCGGAAATCACGTCTGAGAGAGCGGTGATAGACTCGAAAAGCATGGCGGAGTCGACGCTTTGATAGTAGGCATTGGATGTCAAACCATGGGGCACGGTGCAAGCGACGGTGTGGGTGAGACTTGAAGGGCAAGAGAATATCGAGAGTGGATGTGAGTTCAGAGTCGAAAAGAAAGGCGAGATCGTGAGGAGATGAATATGTTATTGTGGGTAATGATAGAGACGATTTGAGTAAGGCAGAGCGGAGAAGGGAGAGGTCAAGATTTCTCCAAGGGCGACGTAGGATTGTAAGTGTGTTAGGAGGGGTGTGGCTTAGAGTGAGATCAAGGGTGATAAGAAAGTGATCGGATAGACCAGGATCAGAGATGGACAGTGAGGTGTAGGCAGCAAAATGATCGAGGACAGCGATGATGTCGAGTGCCCCACCAAGTATATGTGTAGGGGCAGTGGAGATTAGTTTGTAATTGTAGTTGGATAGAATGTTGATGAACCGGATGGAATCCGTGGAAGAGGGGCGGTCTAGGCGGATATTGAAGTCGCCTAGAACGAGTGAAGGGATTGAGGACAAAGAACAATGAGAAAGGAGGTCAGCGAGTTTGGTAAAAAATAAGGCAGTAGGAGCTGATGAACCAGGACGGTATACAATGGCGAGATCTAGAGTGATCGGGTTAGAATAACGACAAGTGAGCAATTCAAAAGAGCAAGGACTGAAAGGGAGATTGATTTTGCGAAGAGACGCTGGGTGACGCGCGAATGCGACGATGCCGCCATGATTAGAGGATTTAGAAGGGCATGAGCTGAGGGGGCGGGCGGATTCGACTAGGGAGCAACCGGCAGAGAGCAGACGACGAATGGAAAAGTCGTCGGAATCTGAGTGCCAGGATTCGGTGAGGCAGAAGAGATCGATGGATTGCTTGGTGAATAGGTTGATGATAAGATCGGATTTATTGAGAATAGATCTAGTGTTGAGGAGACCGAGGCGGAAACCGTGTGTTGTGGCGAAAGAGTCTAGTGGATAAGACACATAGGAGAGATGGAGCGCCATCGAATTTTTGGACGGGTGTGGACAACTTGAAAATTTTCCGTCTATGTTTGGATGGCGAGTGATGTTTCGCCGTTTTCCTCGCGACGGCGTTTTTCGATGCGAGCTGAAGAGATTTGAGCGATTTCAGAAGGGGCGCGATCGGGGAAAATTCGAGTGGTTGAAGATGACATGAGTTTGAATCGTTGAGAGATGACAGAAGACGCGTGAGAGCGATGCTTGAAAACAATTTTTAGGAGAGGGGGCTGGGAAGGATTAGATTGAGAAGATTTGTTTAGACGGATGAGTGCGACAGGAGAAATGTCCTTGAAAAAGGATGGTTCATCCGCAGGGACAATAGACGAGAGGATTGATCTGAAGGCGGAAACATCGTGGTCTAAACGTGCTTGTGGAAATAAGGAGTTAGAAGGCGTGATATTAGTGACAATGACGCAACGATCGCGAGAAGCAAAGCGCTTCCGTAAAGGAGGACGACTAACGTGAGTAGGTGAGATTACGATAGCAGAGCTGGCAGTTGATGATTTGGAGTGATTTGGTTTGACGACGGGAGACATAGAAGATAATGATAATAAAGAGGGTGGCAAGAGATGTGAGGAAAGATTATGAGTTGAAGGATAGTGGATGTTGGTGGAGGTGATTTTGATCGATGGATGCAAG
This sequence comes from Pomphorhynchus laevis, assembly GCA_012934845.2. Taxonomy (NCBI): domain Eukaryota; kingdom Metazoa; phylum Acanthocephala; class Palaeacanthocephala; order Echinorhynchida; family Pomphorhynchidae; genus Pomphorhynchus; species Pomphorhynchus laevis. The sequence continues at coordinate 37,360 of WNNJ02000199.1, forward strand.
TTATTGAGAAACGAGACGGGAAGGACGGGACGTGGGGTGTCGGGGAGTGAAAATACATTAGTTGTAACAATTTGCGGCTCCGTCACTGTCTCGGTAGATTTATCATAAACTTGACAAAATCCATCTTGCTGCGATACAATTTGCGGCTCCTTCACTGTCTCAGTAGATTTATCAGAAATTTGAGAAATTCGATCATGCTGCGATGCCATTTCCAATTGCTCTAAGCGTTTTATTAACAAGTTGATTTGTTTCGCCGCACAGAATCCGCAGTAGAACGGTGGCCCGCCACAAGTTTCCTGACCCAAAGCACAATTATGTGTTACTGATGTCCAGATTTGACAGCCGCTAGCGGAGCATTCCACTTGTATGTTCTCGAGCTTGCCGGTTTTATCGGTATCAACAGAGATTGCTCGCTTTTCTTTTAGTAGATTTTTCTTCATGGCTCCCATTAACTGTAGGTTGCAATAGTTTACAATTTTTAAAGCTGCGCTCCTTGTTGTATGTTCATTAGAAACCAAAATTTGTTTAAGTTTCAAATTTGTTTAAACCAAAAATAGGGATGGGAGGGGAGGATGATGAATTAGAACAGACGCGAAAGGAACGGTCGGATAGATATGAGGCGAACCATGCAACGGAGGAGGAAGAAAAGCCGTAATCATAACGAAGGCGGAATGTAGATTGGAAAGGAGGTTACAGATTAGATGAAAAGAGATAAACTTTGATCTGTGATAGAGACAGATGGGGCAAGTATCGTCTAGGAAAGGAAGGTTGATGAACGATGGGGAGCCGACAGCGATGAGACGAAAAGTAACGAGAAGAAGTCGGAGTTTGATGCGGATGTGGATGGTGGGTTAGGAGAGTTGGGCAAAATATGTGGATGTGTGGTCGAAGCGATGGAGACGAAAGAGCACTCGAACGGCGGTGTTGATTATTCGTTGTAGGGTAGGATGATGGATTTTGGAGAATTGGCGAAAAGGCTAAGGCAGTAATCGATTTTAGGGAAAAGAAGCGATGAAAGAAGAGACATACAAGAACGGAAGTCGATAAGGGGGCGGATACGGCAGATGTTACGGAGAATTAAGTTAGATGAGCGGGCCTTGTCACGGACGAAGGGTTTAAGGGAAAGGTGATCATCGAAATGGAAACCTAAGAAAGTGAGATTGTGGACTATGGGGATGATAGATGAGGCAAAATATACAGTGGGAGGAGATATGCTTGGTTTACGGGGAAGGATCCACATTATTTTGGACTATTAGGGGTTTAGAACGAGATGGAGATTGGAGAGACGTTTGTAGATAGAAGAAAGACAGTTGGAGGCAGAAATGCTTATATCGTGTATGCGATGTGCGGGCGCATGAGCATAGATTAGAATGTCATCGGCGTATTGCATGACGTTAAAGGAGTAAGATTTGATAAACGGAGATAGATCGCCATGCAGAAGTGAGAAAATCAGGGGACCTAGGACTGAACCTTGTGGGACTTCGCAAAAATAGCGATGGGAGGGGAGGATGATGAATTAGAACAGACGCGAAAGGAATGGTCGGAACGATATAAGGCGAACCATGCTACGGAGTAGGAAGAAAAGCCTTAATCATAACGAAGGCGAGAAAGGAGGACGGAGGGGTCGACAATGTCGAAGGCGGATGCGAGGTTGTGGGAGATGAGAACACTATATTGAGCCTTGTCACGAGAAATGAGTAGGTCGTTGTAAAATTTCATGCAGGCGATGTCTGTGGAGTGATTTGAGCGGAATGTGGATTGGAAAGGAGGTTACAGATTAGATGAAAAGAGATCAACTTTGATCTGTATTAAGATAAGGCGCTCTAATAGCTTGGAAAGTGTAGAGAGAGGTGCAATGGGACGATAGCTAGAAAAAAGTGAGAGATCGAGCCATTGTTTCTTAAGGAGGAGACGAATGATAGCGGATTTTTAGTGTGATTGAAAGATACGACTGCGGATGGACGAGTTAAACAAGGCGTGGTGAAATGGGATATCAATGAGCATATGCATTTAAGTATGGGGTTGGCAGCGGATTGTCGGGTAAGGTTTTGTTGGGAAAGGACATGAGGACAGATGATACTTCGGCAAGTGAGACAGGGAGAAGGTGATAGAGTTCCTGGAGGATGAAGCAAGTGGTGTAGTAGTAATATGGAATGGAGTCGTTGTTGTGAGAGAGCAACGTGGATACTTTGGTCTGAAGAAATGACGAATAGTATTGAGGATTGATGATGCAAGACGAAGAGGAGCGAGAAAGGATTGAGTTAAAAGTATGCCAGAGAGACTTGGAGTTTAATGTGTTGATTTTTTGCTTCCAGAAGGAATTGCATTTGGTACGTAGTAGCTGAATATGATACTGGCGAGGAGCGAGATTAGAATTACGGAGAGACGGAGTGAGCGAGCAGTTATCACGTCTGAGAGAGCGGTGATAGACTCGAAAAACATGACGGATTCGAAGCTTTGTCAAGCCATAGGGCACGTTGCAGGCGACGGTGATGGTGATGCTTGAAGGGCAAGATAAGATCATAGTGGATGTGAATTCAGAGTTGAAAAGTATGGCAAGATCGTGAGGAGAGGATGATGGTTTTGTGTTAGAAGATAGAGACAATTTAAGTATGGCAGACCGGAGAAACGGGAGGTCAAGTTTTCTCCAAGGGCGACGTAAGATGGTAAATGTGTGAAGCGTGGAGTGGATGGATTGAGATCAAAGGGGACAAGAAAGTTATCGGATAGACTAGGATCGTAGATGGACAGTGAGGTGTAGGCAGCAAAACGATCGGAGATAGCGACGATGTCGAGTGCCTTGTCCGGATGGAATTAGTGGAAGAGGTGCGGTCAAGGCTATTGTTGAAGTTGCCTAGAACGAGTGAAGGGATTTAATCCTTGGTTCTTAGTATCTAAGTAGCGAAATAGTTTTGAAAGCTTCATTTCCTCATTAGAGAATTGGCCACCGCATACTATCCACAGTGAGCTTGGTGCGTGAGAATCGCAAGTTAAGATAAATTTATATTTTAAGTAGAACGTCTATTATTGTCTGCTGAAGGCTTTATTTTTCTTTAAAATAATATACTGTTATTCTTTCTATTCACAGTGCCTTCTAATTTCCAAAATAACGTTTTAATGATATAGGTTTCTTTCTATTGCAATAATAATATCGTCATATGACCATTCAGTGGTCTCACTATGTAGTCATCAATTAGTATTAATATTTGCTAATGAGTCGTAATATTGACGAAATAGCAGTTATAATAATCAGGATTGTTCATATCTACTTTATTTGACTTCTATCACAATGAAATAAAATACAATTAATATAGACAACATATTTTATAATTAAGTAGATTACATATTAATCAGATTTTAATAAAATAAGCACTGAATTGCCTTACTCTCCTAAGCGATCTGCATATTAAGGATAAAACTAATATATAAATCGACAAATTTGGCAAAAACGTTTCGGCACTACACCTTTTTCAGTTATATCTATAATTATATTCTTAATTTGTATGTAAGTTCGCCGCAATTATATAACTTTTCGTAAGCAAAGTTCATTTGCCATTAACTTCGAATTCTCTATTTGCGATTAGCTCCTAATTTCACGGAAACAAATTTATACCTCATTGTATAATAATTCACTAGAATACAATTCGCCAAAAGGCTCCGTCAAAGTTATCGATTTGTCTCAAAGTTAATAAAGCAAGTTAATAAAATTAATATTCTTACATTATTATAGGAACGAAGAAGAAAATATCCTTTATTTGATTAAAATTCTATATTTCTTGGTGCGTGAAAGATTGCTAGCTCCTGATATCATCATCAGATGATAGCAGGAGCTATCATCTGATGGCTTTTGCTATCATCTGATGTATAATATAGATATTATAATATAATATCTATATTATCTATAATAATATATATTTGAAATAGAAGAAGATTATGAATATTAATTTAAAGATGAAAGTTGTCTTTCTCACATCCAGTGGTCCGTGATCTAAACTCAAAACGCAGATTATTATTATATGTCGACTTTCAACGGTGCTGAAGCTCGTAAGGAAGCATCACATCGAATAAAAAAAACAGAAAAAAAACGAAAAAAAAACATCAAGAGTTCACGAGGTCAAGCTTTAGGCGTTCTTTGAATCGCGCAGCAGAAGAGCTGTTGATTACACCAGGTGATAATCCATTCCATCATTTACAGACGCGATCCATCACTGTCGTACAATTTGTTCGATGCTTTGAGCGATGCTTCAAACATAGCTTTTTGTCCACGTAACATTGAGGATTCACGAAGACAGAACAGCTGCTTACACGGTTGGTTTGGCACGCGCAGCGACATCCACACTAGTGTAAGATCTGCAATCAACAGATCGCATTCAATAGATCTTATACCCAACGTCTCTAGTCTAACTGGAAAAGGAATGGAGCGAGTTGCCGGAACCAAGTGCGTGGCTCTTCTCAAAATGTTGTCGAATTTACTCAATTCTGATTTCAGTTGAGGGTGTGTCGCGTGAGATGCATAGAACATATGTGATTTTAAGAGACTCGGATATACAATACGTAAAGCCTTTGGCTTAAGTCGTCCAACGTTTCGATGAAGAAATCCTAAAATTCTACGGCATTTTGCAATAATCGCAGAAGAATGAAGACGAGATTTTAAATTGGAGGAGATAACAACACCTAGATCAGTAAAGTGATTTACTGATTCGATAACTGTTGAGCTGAATTGATAAGAAGGGGAAGGTAATCGGGATTGACCAATTCTCATATGTCGACATTTACTAACATTGATTACTAAGCCGTGTGATGAACACCAACTACTAACTTTATCCAAATCTGATTGTAGTAGGGGAGAGCTAGAACAACCACGAAATAAAGGGTACCACAGTTTGATGTCATCGGCGTATAATAGGCACTGGCATGTAACATTTTCAGCGATTTCGTTGATGTAGATATTAAACAAAGTGGGACTAAGGATACAGCCTTGTGGAACACCTTGAGTAAGATAAAACCATATAGAAAAAGACTCACCAACTCGCACAGCAAAGGAACGTCTACTTAAGAATTCACGTATCCAGAGACAAACGTGCTTTGATAATCCGTAATTTCCAAGTTTCCGCAGTAAAATTGGATGAACGACCCGATCAAAAGCTTTGGACAAATCAATAAAGACGACATCAACCGGCACCCCCTGTTCGACAAAACCGGCCCAGCTTTCGCGTGCTAATGTTAGATTAGTTGAAGTGGAGTGATGTTTTCTAAACCCATGCTGTTTATTAGATAAAATATTGAATTTGTCCAAATGATAAGATACATACCTCAGGATCAGTTTCTCCATCACCTTGCAAGCAATTCAAGTCAAACTTATTGGCCGATAATTTTGAGGATTTACCTTATCCCCCTTTTTGAAAACTGGAATGACTAATGCTCTCTTCCACATATCTGGGAGTATGCCAGTTCTCAAGGACCAATAGTAAATATCAAAAAGCGAAAGATATATTTTCGATGCAACTTTGCGTAATAATATACTAGGAATACCATCAGGACCTGAACTATTTTTAGCCGGTAGCTTCGATAAGATATTAAGAACATCGAGCGGGTCAAAGTAGAGGTTAGAATCCTGGTACTGGAGAGAAGAAATGCCTATCGTAATGTTATAGTCACATAGGGAAAATCGATTGCGAGTGAGACAAAAGTTCTTGGCAAGGATATTGGCAAAGGAAAGAGGATAAACCGATTTTCGATCACCATCAACCAGACAGTTGATTGACGAAGATACTCTCTTACGGTTGCCAAGTAGTTGAAAAAGTCTCTTTTGATCGACACGAGACAAGGAACATATGGCAGCAATGAATCGATGTTTCTTCTGACGTTTAAGAGAAGTCACCCTGTTGCGAATGGTAGTATAAAATCTGAAGGATCCGAGTCCACGCTTAAATAGTAGGAAAGTATGATCACGTTCTCTGACAGCTCGATTCAACTCACTGTCAAACCATTTGGGTTTGGAGGATGGTGGTTTACGTGTTACGCAAGGGGAAAAGGCGTGAAGTAGATTAATCAATGTTGTGTGGAGGAACGACCAGGCCACATGAACACCGACTGTTCTAGCACAAGACCATCTTACTAGGCTCAGCATTTCATTAATTGTATCGTAATCCGCATTCATAACACCAATCGTTTTTTTATTTGACCAGACGCGAAATATGACCAGGTAGGATGATACGTAAAGCGCAGTGATCGCTAGAGCCTAATGGCGGACCGCAATTTAATGACTCAACGACAGAATCATTGGTACATAGGCATAAATCTAGCAGGGAATGACATTTATTACGGATACGAGTATTACAATGGACAAGCTGACAAAGTGTGAGCTCATTGAATACATCAAGTAAGGCTGATGATTCTTCATCACACCCCTGGATCGCGGTATAAGAGACCCAATCGATATTTGGAGTGTTAAGATCTCCGCAGATTAAGGTATCCACATCGCCGGAACAGTGATGTTTTAACGACTTGATGATGAGTGGTGTTTTTGATCGAGGACTACGATAAACAATACAAATGCGATAGACCTTACCTCGTTCCTCCGTCACTTCAATCCACAAAAGCTCATTTCCATAATCATCAGAACACGACTCTATTACGTTATAAACAAGATTGTCGCGTATATAAGCAGCTAAACCGCCACCTCTAGAGATTTTTCGATCACAGCGAACTATCGTATAACCGTGAATACCGACTTCAGAATCCAGAATATTACAATTTAACCAAGTTTCAGTGAAAAACAGCATGTCGAGATTTTCATGATGTACTATTGCTTTGATTTCATCTAACTTGTTAAACAAACTCAAAACATTTGAATAGAGCATGTAAAGGCCAGCTTTGGTAGATGTACAGGGAAACTTGTGGACATTTTATTTTTGAGAATTCATACAATCGAACAAAGAAAATAAATCCGGATGATTGACTGTTGGTAGCGAGTTACAGAGCCTACAGTTGAGTTGGAAATGCGTGCGACACAGAGACGTTCGATATCATGTAACGAAATGTCTCGAGAGCTGTTGATAAAAATCAAGTGGAGACTCTGCGTCGCACAACCTGAAAATTTCGGATTATAAGATTTTCTTCACCATTCATTCGACGCTCGGCCATCTCATGTTTGGCAGTAAACAACTGTTTTCTGTCCTCTGGAGATAAATCTTTAAAAAGACGAATACTCAAACCTCTTAGAAGATGACTGTTTCGTAGTATAAGTGAACTCACTACGGTGGAGGCAAGAACAACTTTGAGTAAACGAGCTCGACTATCTGATTCTTTTTTACCAAGACGAAATAAATATGCTACACGCAAATCCTTTCAAACTGTGGCAGAGCAGTTTTGCAAAACACATGAGAGGATTGATTTAACTGCATTGACATCATGCTGAATCTGTAAGTCATTGATAACGGCAGATGATTCGATGAGGTTTGCAATAAGCACACAGTGAGCCCTATCAGAGTGTGCGCAAAGAAGGGTTAGAATTAGAAGGAACTCTCTCACTATTAGGAGCGTTATTCGGTGACGAAGATGGCGAGATAGAAGTCAGCTGTAAATTTGGACGGTGTTACGTAGGAACTGGCAGCTGAGCTAAATTTACAAGGGACGCAATACCACGTGGATTATCTGATGATGACGTAGAAATGCACTGAGAGGTAGAAATGTAAGGTGATTTATCTGATACGACTAAAGAAATACTGGGTTGCAAATGGTCAATGACAGTAACATCAGAAGATTGAGCTGATTGATTGGGCAAAATTGAAGGATGTATAGTAATACCTGTAGAAGAGATGGGAGATTTGGCATTCTTAGAGGCAATCGAATGCGGAAGAATTGGGCATCGAGGTTGAAACTTATTACAAGACGAAGAGGCATGTGTGGACATCGCTGCATTGCCAGATTGTTTCAATATATTTGTCTTGAGACTCTATTTCACTCTTCATCATATTTATCATCTTAGCCGAACAGTAGCCACAGTAGAATTCGTTGTCTGCAAGACAAGATGCCTGGGATTCTGAAGTCCAAATACTTACCCACGTGTGACAATCATTGTTTGAGCAAAGGACTTGTTGTTCAGATCAATTGGAAACATCTCTAGCATCAGTGTTGGACGCGACATGGTTAGAAACTTGAGACTTTTGTTTTTTCCGACCCATTTGTATATAGTCGTTTGATTCGTGATTTTATTCTCCTCGTTGTATGTATATTAGATTGTATGTTATTTATCTAGTATTTATGTATGTTATTTTATCTCAAACTTTTTTTATTAATACAGATTTTTCCGCGACCGTAGCGATCTGAACTGTAATCTGCAATGTATTTACTTTAGATCTCAAACTTTTTAAGGTCCACAGAAGAATTTCTACAAAAGAATTTTTAGAACAGACAAAAGAAATAAATTTTCAAAATACTAATACTTACGATTTGTACGCTTTATACAAATTGTATTTACTTTAGATCTCAACTTTTTTTAAGGCAGTCCCCATTTTGATTGTTGACAGATATGTCTTTCGCTGAGCGTTGTCTCTGGCGTGTTGCTCGGACTTAGCTAAATGCTTGGATAGAATCTGGAGAAACTGATCTGTATATTGTAAATTTTCTGGTATTTCGGCGTCGTCCACGATTGAGATGTCTTCCGCTATGAAAATGTTTTCTGAGAATTGTAAGATAAGACCAAATGCGCCATATCTTAAAAAGAACAAATGGCTCAAAAATAAGGATTTATTTTTACGTGGCAAACGCGTGTCTGCGCACGCTTACATGACAACAACAAAAAACAAAAATCTAATCATGTGTCGGTAAGGTGGGTACGGAGGCGACATTTGAATGTAATAAAGGAGAGAGCGCGGCGGACGTCAAGATGGAGCTGATTGCAGGCGAGTGGGTCGGTGACGAGGAAGGATCGGAGACCGTAGTTGTTAGAGTAGTTGGGAACGTGGAGTAAGATGAAATTACGGGAACGCAGTGATGGATGAGGTGTGGCGAATGTCGTCTAAGAAAGGGAGGTTGATGAACGATGGGGATCCGACAGCGATGAGACGGAAAGTTTTGAGAAGTCGGAATTGTATGTAAATGTGGATGGTGGGCCAAGAGAGTTGGGCAAGATATGTGGATGTGTGGTCAAAGCGACGGAGACGTAGGAGCAATCGAACGGATGAGTTGATGATGCGTTCTAGGGGTTGGATGATGGATTTTTGGGAATTTGCGAAAAGGTTGAGGCAGTAATCGATTTTAGGGAAAAGAAACGATGAAAGAAGAGACATACAAGGAAACGGAACTCGATAAGAGAGCGTATACGGCGGATTTCACAGAGAATTAAGTTAGACGAGCGGACCTTGTCACGGACGAAGGGTTTGAGGGAAAGGTTATTATCGAAATGGAATCCTATGAAAGTGAGATTGTGGACTATGGGGATGATTGAGGAGGCAAAAGATAGAGTGAAAGTTTGAGATATGTTTAGGTTTGACGGGGGTAGGATCCTACATTATTTTGGAACTTTGTCAGGCGTTTAGAACGAGATGGAGATTGGAGAGACGTTTGTAGATAGAAGAAAGACAGTTGGATGCAGAAATGCCGATATCGTGTATGCGATGGGTGAGTGCATGAGCATATATGAGGATGTCATCGGCGTATTGCATGACGTTAAAGGAGTAAGGTTTGATAAACAGAGAGAGATCGCCAAGCAGAAGAGAGAAAAGCAGGGGACCTAGGACTGAACCTTGTGGGACCCCGCAAAAAATAGGGATGGGAGGAGAGGATGATGAATTAAGAACAGACGCGAAAAGGAACGGTCGGATAGATATGAGGCGAACCATGCTACGGAGGAGGAAGAAAAGCCGTAATCATAACGAAGGCGAGAAAGGAGGACGGAGTGGTCGACAATGTCGAATGCGGAGGAGAGGTCGAGGGAGATGAGAACACTATATAGAAGCCTTGTCTCGAGAAATGAGTAAGTCGTTGTACACTTTTATGCATGCGATTTCTGTCGAGTGATTAGAGCGGAAAGCGGATTAGAAAGGAGGGTACAGGTTGGATGATGACAGATAAACGTTGATTTGTATTAAGATGAGGCGTTCTAAGAGCTTAGAAAGAGTAGGGAGTAGTGAAATGGGGCGATAGCTAGAAGGAAGGGGTCGAGCGATTGTTTCTTAAGGAGGGGACGAACGATTGCGGATTTCCAGTGTGAAGGGAAGATACGACTGCGGATGGACGAGTAAAACAAGGTTGTGAGAAATGGGGATATCGATGAGCATATGGATTTTAATATGTGAGTAGGCAGGGGATCGGCAGGTGAGGTTTTGTTGGGCAAGGACATGAGGACAGATTGTGCTTCTGTAGGTGAGACAGGGATCAGCTAAAAGAGTTCCGGAAGGATGAGAGTAGACTGGGCAGAGTGGGATAGGATGGAGACCGGGGTGTGAGAGAGCAACGTGGATACTTTAGTCTGGAGAAATGACGAATAATCATTGGCATTGATGTTGCACGGCGAAGAGGAGCGAGCAAGGATTGAGTTAAAAGTATGCCAGAGAGTCTTAGAGTTGAATGAAGTGATGATTTTATGCTGCCAGAAGGAGTTGCATTTGGTACGTAGTAGCTTGAGATGATACCGGCGAAGAGCAAGATAGGAATCACGGAAAGACGGAGTGATCGAGCGGAAATCACGTCTGAGAGAGCGGTGATAGACTCGAAAAGCATGGCGGAGTCGACGCTTTGATAGTAGGCATTGGATGTCAAACCATGGGGCACGGTGCAAGCGACGGTGTGGGTGAGACTTGAAGGGCAAGAGAATATCGAGAGTGGATGTGAGTTCAGAGTCGAAAAGAAAGGCGAGATCGTGAGGAGATGAATATGTTATTGTTGGTAATGATAGAGACGATTTGAGTAAGGCGGAGCGGAGTAGGGAGAGGTCAAGATTTCTCCAAGGGCGATGTAGGATTGTTGGTGTGTGAGGAGTGGTGTGGTTATGAGTGAGATCAAGGGTTATAAGAAAGTGACCGGTTAGACCAGGATCAGAGATGAACAGTGAGGTGTAGGCAGCAAAATGATCGGGGACAGCGATGATGTCGAGGGCCCCACCAAGTATATGTGAGGGGGCAGTGGAGATTAGTTTGTAATTGTAGTTGGATAGAATGGTGATGAAGCAGATGGAATCTGTGGAAGAGGGGCGGTCTAGGCGGATATTGAAGTCGCCTAGAACGAGTGAAGGGATTGAGGACAAAGAACAATGAGAAAGGAGGTCAGCGAGTTCGGTAAAAATAAGGCTGTAGGAGCTGATGAACCAGGACGGTATACAATGGCGAGATCTAGAGTGATCGGGTTAGAATAACGACAAGTGAGCAATTCAAAAGAGCAAGGACTGAAAGTGGGATTGATTTTGCGAAGAGATGCTGGGTGACGCGCAAATGCGACGATGCCGCCATGATTAGAGGATTTAGAAGGGCATGAGCTGAGGGGGCGGGCGGATTTGACTAGGGAGCAACCGGCAGAGAGTAGACGGCGAATAGAAAGGTCGTCGGAATCTGAGTGCCAGGATTCGGTGAGGCAGAAGAGATCGATGGATTGCTTGGTGAATAGGTTGAGGATAAGATTGGATTTATTGAGAATAGATCTAGTGTTGAGGAGACCGAGGCGGAAACCGTGTGTTGTGGCGAAAGAGTCTAGTGGAGAAGACACATAGGAGAGATGGAGCGCCATCGAATTTTTGGACGGGTGTGGACAACTTGAAAATTTCCGTCTATGTTTCAGATGGAGAGTGATGTTTCGCCGTTTTCCTCGCGACCTCGTGTTTCGATGCGGGCTGAAGAGATTTGAGCGATTTCAGAAGTGGCGCGATCAAGGGAAATTCGAGTGATTGAAGATGACATGAGTTTGAATCGTTGAGAGAGGACAGAAGACGCGTGAGAGCGATGCTTGAAAACAATTTTTAGGAGAGGGGGCTGGGAAGGATTAGATTGAGAAGATTTGTTTAGACGGATGAAGTGCGACAGGAGAAATGTCCTTGAAAAAGGATGGTTCATCCGCAGGGACAATAGACGAGAGGATTGATCTGAAGGCGGAAACATCGTGGTCTAAACGTGCTTGTGGAAATAAGGAGTTAGAAGGCGTGATATTAGTGACAATGACGCAACGATCGCGAGAAGCAAAGCGCTTCCGTAAAGGAGGACGACTAACGTGAGTAGGTGAGATTACGATAGCAGAGCTGGCAGTTGATGATTTAGAGTGATTTGATTTGACGACAGGAGACAGAGGATAATGATAATAAAGAGGGTGGCAAGAGATGTGAGGAAAGGTTATGAGTGGAAGGTTGGTGGATGTGATTTTGATTGATGGATGCAAGTTATTGAGAAACGAGACGGGAAGGACGGGACGTGGGGTGTCAGGGAGTGAAGATGACATGGAATGGGAAGTGTATATGGTGGCAGAGTCGGTGGGTGGAGAAAGGACATTAGAAACTACGGGGTAGTTTGAGTTGACGTGTTGGATGTTGATATGTGCTCTTTGGAAAGGTTGCATATTAGTTTGTTGGCACAAAAACCACATACGAAGTCTTCTTTAGCCTTATTCTTGTCGTAGGTGATTATTGTCCAGACGCTGCAGTCGTGTATCGATCACTGTACTTGCAGTTGTCCATAGTTAGTGTCGGTCTTAGTTGTTTTCTTACTTCCTCCCATAAACGATGGTTGCCGTCGATTGTTGTCGTCGATGGTTTTCGTCGATGGTTGTCGTCGATGTTTGTCGTCGATGTTTGTCGTCGATGGTTGTCGTCGATGTTTGTCGTCGATGTTTGTCGTCGATGGTTGTCGTCGATGGTTGTCGTCGATGGTTGTCGTCAATGGTTGATATGTAATTTGTGTGTATATTAATCTCTCAAATGTATTTACTTTAGATCTCAAATGTATTTACTTTAGATCTCAAACTTTTTTAAGGTGTAAAGTTATAAGGTGTAAAGTTATTTCAAAGTTATATATTCGAACGTTCGAAGCGTTCTCAATAAGATGGATGAATTGAAGGTCATAGCTACATATCATCATCCAAATATCATTGCAATTAGTAAATCTTGGCTCTCTGACCTTGTTCTTGATAGCTTATTGTCCATAGATGAATATAACCTGTTTCGTTGTGATCGATCTGGTCGAAGGAGATGAGTGTACACACTACACCAATATTAGGTGTTGGTGTAGTGTGTTTGCAGACGATTAGTGATGCCCATGGGATTGAGGCTTTATACCAAAAATTGTGCCTTGATCAGGTTAATTTTATGTATGTACTAGTGTTCTATCGTCTCCTAGTCGCATTGCATCGGACTCGGTTTTATTGAGTGTTCTACACAACAGTGGTCTGCATCAGCATGCACGTGAGGCAACCCGTTTCACTAGCCAGTCGTCTGCCCAGCTAGACGTGGTCTTGTCTTCGTTTAAGTCTGATATTACTCACATAGATTATCTTTATGGACTGGGGATATGCGATTATTGCGTTATGTCCTTTTCATTTAAATGCGCAAACAATGTAACGTCGGTCAGCCCCATGCAAGGTAAGCCTCTGAACTTCTGAAATGTTGATTTCGACGTAATTATCTACAGATTGAATCTGGTTAGATGACCAGAACCATATATATCCGGAAGTGACGATGCTTGGTATGTTTTTGATAGTACACTATAGCTTACTGATATTGCATTCTCCGAAGTTTAAAACACATAGTGAAGTTTGTCATTGGTTTGATGGGCTTCTCCGGTATCTACTCACGCGCACGTAAACATGCGTGGACTTCATTTCGTTGTGGACAACAATCTTATGATTCTTTCAAACAAATTAGGAATAGATTTAACACTCTCAAGATGACGAAGCATCGTCAGTTTGAGGAGAAGCTGAGTTCTATGGATGGCAAGGCTCTATTTATTCTCTTACATTCGCAAAATCAGGGGCTCGAATATTCCACTGGTATCGTTCAGGGATGATTCTCAAGGCGAGGTCACGTGTAAAAGTGTCATGGCAAACTTATTTGCCGAAGAGTTCTCATCGATATTTTGCTTTTCAATGATATTGTGAAGTTCTGAATCAGAAAAGGGTTCAGATGCATTCGACTGATCTAATCTGTCGTTTTGTGCTGAAGATGTTTTAAAGCTTCTCTGTAAATTAAAACCGAACATCGCTGCCGGTCCGGACGGACTTCCCTCAATTCTTTTGAATAAAGTTGCTCCTCAAATATATTCATATGTTTTCCGTATGTTTCAGTTTTCTATTCTCCAATCTCGAATTCCTTCGCGTTGAAAGGAGTCCGGTGTAGTTCCAGTGTATAAAATGGGAGATCGACAAGTGTGTGCGAACTATCGCCCAGTAGCCTTGACATGTATTATTTGTAAGTTGCTTGAAAAGCTTATAGTCAAAAACATATCTTTTGATTTGGAAAGTAACGGTAAGCTCACTGACTCACAACACGGTTTCAGACCAAATAGATCAACAATAAGTAATCTTTTGGTTTATTCCAACTCATGGCAGTCTTCATTAGATGAACGAGTTCAATCTGATGTGCTTTTTGTAGATTTCTCTCATGCTTTTAATTCAGTTCCGCATGATCACCTCATTCACAAATTGAGGTCACTTAGTCTTTGTCCTATGTATGTCGCCTGGATTGCAAATTACTTAAGTTCAGGCTCTTTCAAAGTACGTGTAGGTGCAGATATGTCCACCTCATTCGCTATTCATTATGGCGTTCCACAGGGTGCTGTTATCTCCCCACTTATTTTTATTGACTATATCAATGATCTCCCATCTGTAATTAGTTCTGATGTCGTTATGTATGCTGACGATGTTAAGATATGGCGGCGTATTAGAGACGGTATGGACATTAAGATGCTTTAAGATGATCTGACATGTCTAGAAAAATGGGCATCAGAAAATGGTTTAAGGGTTAACCCTCTAAATGTGCGCATATGTCTATTGGTTCTTCACTAAACTCATCGTATCAGATAGGTTCGATTCAGATAGGCCGAGTGGGTGAATTCAAGGATCTTGGTGTGATGATGACCAGTAGCTTAAAAACTAATGTCCACACTAGATATATTTGTAATCGAGGCTATCGTATTTTATGGATGTTTTTCAAGTCTTTTGATCGAATAAGTCCATCAATGTTCAAGCGACTATTTTGCTCTTATATTCTACCCATCCTTGAATACGGTTTACCTGTAACTTATCCCAAGACTTGAGGGAATCCCGTGACTTCCGAATTTTTCCAATTTGAGATATGCTGAACGTTTGACATCTCTACGTGTCGGCACATTAAAATATCGCAGATCGGCCATTGATTTATCAACTGCACTTAAAATTGTATTCGATTTATTTGGTGGTCTCTCTAGCTTATTATCCGTGAATGATAGACGAGAAACTCGTCGGCTTGTGTGGAAATAAATAAAGCCAAATACAAGAAATCCTGCTCACCATCGATTTGCAACCAGGGTAATTAAGGGATGGAATGCACTTAAGTGCCTTGATATCTCTAGTAGTATATCTAGTGATGCTATCAAAAAAGCCATTGAAGCCGAGAGAAGGAATTTGTGACTACTATTTGAATGAATTTTTTTGTTGATATTTTTTATTTTTATTTTTTAATGTTTTGTAAGCGACACGAGCTTGTAGCTCATTTGCTTCTGTTTGTTATAATAATATAATAATATAAATATGCAAAATTTATGTTTAACGTTTAAACAATTTTAGGACACGTTCTGAGGATGTCTAGGGATCGCCTTCCTCGGAGGGTTTTCAATGCCGGACTCTCTGGAAAGAGACCTCGAGGTGGACCTCGAAACCAGTTCAGAGATCAAATCTCGAAAATGGCCGAAGACCGCCATTGGCTATCTAAAAGAGAACTCTGGTCTGTCGCCCATGCTTGCTATGTCTGGAGTAGTTTTGTTCGTGCACTGCATCCACGACCCGATACCCGGACAATGTTTGACAGGAAAAATCTTGTTTATTTGTTATTTTGCTCTTCAAGAAATTGTTGCTGTTTAAACATTTTTGAAATCATTTCAAAATTTAATAAATAATATCAAATTCCCAATCATTTGATTTAATATAATATAAAAAAGTTTGAGAGATTAATATACACACTTAAACACACAATACCACACAATCATCAAAAGAAAAAAGCCAAAATCACGAATTTTACCAGAGGAGGACAAGTCAATTCTAACAATTGCCTGTCAATCAAAAAAGTACAATCAATCCAGTTCCTAATCAATCCAGGATTACTTAAACGGAACAATATAATAACATACAAGCGAATACCTCGTTGTCTCACGATTACAATGACCAAAAAATATAAGAAGGGCAGAATCAATAACTCATTATCTGACGACTGTTACACTCAGTTAGAAGTAGGCTGCGATGCGCCGAACTGTGATGTGTGGAGCATTGTCAAAGTCAAGAGTAAAGATCAGGCGATATATCACTTGCGATCATTCATGTGCGGCTTTTGCAGTGCTGATATACGAAGGGCTACGAGGAGTGAGCAAAACAAACCTACCGATGATAATGATAATAACCAATGTACCAATTCATGTACAGACACCACAAAACAAGCCGATCAACCAGAGATCTACCCTCACGTCCAGAGTAAAACACAACATGATAATAGCCTTTCTGTGGCTTCAACGCCAACTCGAGTGTGGAAAAGGGGACATGAGAGGTCATATACGATTACTAAGATAGTTTCTGATGACGATTCGCACATCATTTCATCTACGCTAGAAAATTACTTGCCTCCTAAATCAGTAGTAAATGCCACAAGTTCCAACATTGAAGTTGAGCCTCAATGCCGGATGGGCGACAGTGTTTTACGGACTTCATTGAATTCAAAGCATGCTCTTATAAATGTTGCACCATGTGATAAGCCAATTATCGACAACAATGACACCAGTGTCCAAGCAAATTCGTCGTCCAGCTTGTGCACGTCTTCAGACAACAGATCCCCAACCCATATAGCATCGAACTTTTCCCCTACAGAAAATAGTGAAGTTCGACATGCGAAGTCGGTTGAGATAACTCGGCATCATTATGACAGGTCATATAGCGTGTTATTCAGCGAACTTACTGAGTCCAATTCCGCAAACTCACAGGAACATATGGACCATGACGTGTCTATTTTGCGTAAGGTATTATCCCATCTATTGCATGAAGGTGATGAAGAGTTAGCATCGTCTATACACGTGAAGAAGCTATTTCGACTTGGTAAAAGAACACAGGAGAAACCAAGACTGTTGAAGGTGATATTGTCCTCTAGTGATCATGTGCGCATGTTGTTATCACGTGGATATCGTCTTGGTGGGTTGCCATTTCGTATCCTTCGTGACCTTTCGCCAGATGAGCGATTACAATAACGAAAAGCAAACATCGAATTGAGACACCGGCTTTCTCAAGGTGAGGCTAATATATGCATACGGGATTTTCGGGTTGTCAAGTGGCGTCCTGTCGTACGTTGGAAACAGTTGGCTCCTTTAACTGTCGGGACCCCTGTTTCCATGTAAATTCAGAGAACACTGACCATTCCTTAGGGTATCTGATTGTATTTGATAGACCGTGCCTTAGTAAAACCAAAAAGGATTCCAATGCAACTCGTTGCTATTTATCGGTAGGTTATTCAAATTTACGAAGTCTTCCTGCACAACTTGTAGAGCTTCGATACCATGTTGAGGTTAATGCGTATGATATATTCTGTGTTAGTGAGTCATGGCTACATGAACACATCTTGGATGCCACTGTAAATATTCCAGGTTATCGTCTACTTCGAGGGGACAGGAGGTCCAGTATGCGAGGTGGCGGTGTTGCAGTGTACGTTCGAGACCATTTGCTAATTTCTGGCATCGATCAAGTTTGTGATCCGCAAGGCTCGTTCGAGAGTATTACCTTTCATATTGGGTATGATCGTGTTGGTATCAGTCTCTGCGTTGTATATCGCTCACCTTCTATGATCACTGATTGTAATCTTCTGAAGTCAGTATTGCAATCGATAAGTATCAGTTCTCATTTCCTTCTTCTAGGAGACTTCAACCTACCTAGATCAGATTGGCGGCAAACAATATTTGATGATGGCACCGTCGTAGAAAGAGAAATCTCCCACTTCCTCGCTGATGAACTCTTACTAGTACAACACATTCAAGAGCCCACACGATTTTCTTCCCATAATAATGATACTATACTTGACTTGGTTTTTTCCAAACGTCTTGAAGACATAGCTCGAGTGGATTATCTTCCACCGATAGGTAACTCTGACCACTGCGTGCTATCACTACAGTTCATCCCAAACTTTAAATTCCGCCATTTTACGGCTCCCATCGTAAAACGGGTTTGGTCAAAAGTGCTTGATGAGCAAATTTTATCTTTCTGTCAACGTCGTCCACTATCTTTAACAAATACTAAAGAAGTCTCACTAAAAGTGATTGGGGATTACCTTTTAGGTATTTCTGACGTGTTTGCACCAAAGCGTATCATCTCGCCAAATACTAAATATCCTGTTTGGTTCGATAAGGACCTGAGATTGATGTTGCGAGTACGAAATCGTCTTTGGAAGTTATCTCGTTCGCTTCCGTATTACGCCAACATTTATAGGTATCTTAGGAACGTCTGTACTCGTATGAAAACGTTAAAACGTGATAAATTCGAATCTACAATCATCAAGGAAGTTAATCGCAACCCCAAGCTATTTTGGTCATATGCTCGGCAAAACGGAACGCTCAACTCTGCAATCAAGCATGTGCACTCTGAATGTGGCTTGGTTACAAATGAAACTGATATAGCTGAGACCTTCGCATCCTCGTTCTCTTTATCCACTTTACCACATTGCGATTCTCATATGATATGGTACGGGTGCTCTATCCCTCCGCGTAATGAATCCCGGCCAATTTGCGTTACTGAAATTCAAGATTATCTCAATAATATTCGTCCTTTTAGCGCAGCTGGCCCCGATGACATCTCCCCATACCTGCTCAAAGCTTTATCGAGTTACCTGGCACCATTCCTGACTATTATCTTTGATAAAATTCTGGCCACTGGCAGTGTCCCAGAAGATTGGAAAACTGCAACCGTTGTTCCTATTCCCAAAAAAAAATTTTGCATCATCCTGTGGTGATTATAGGCCAATAAGCTTAACCTCTTCTCTGTGCAAAGTTCTCGAACGCGCCATCAGCACTAGAGTCTACGATCATCTTGTCTCCCTTGGTATACTATCGTCCGCTCAACATGGTTTTCGTCACTCCCGTTCTTGTTTGACGAACTTGCTTACCGCGCGCGAAACTTGGACCCAGTCGTTAAGTTTTGGTAGCTCACTCGATATAATCTTTATTGATTTTTCGAAAGCCTTCGATCGCGTCCCTCATGATGGGATGATTAGGTTGTTAGCACACTACGGAGTATCCTCCATGTTATGCAATTGGATTCGTGATTTTTTGGACGGGAGATCATTTCAGGTGAGGGTTGGCAATAGCATGTCTTCTACTAGGTTAGTTAAATCCGGAGTTCCGCAAGGTACAGTCCTTGGTCCCTTGCTTTTTATTATATTTCTCAATGATCTTCTGTTACGCATAAACAGTCCCTGCCTGGCATTCGCAGACGATGTGAAAGTGTGGTGCGATAGCATCTCAGATCCTGATGGCCGGCATCTACAACATGATCTCCAGACAATCTACGACTGGAGCAGTGCTACCGGTATGACCATAAATGTAGATAAGTGCGTTCATATGAAACTCGGCAAATGTAAATCTGATCATGAATTCTATTTAGGATGTTATAAGCTTCACAACATTTCTGTTCATAGAGACCTAGGGATTATTTTGAATAACGACCTTAAAACACGACCGAATACCGATTATATCTACGGTAAAGCCATGAAGGCCTTGTATTGTATTAAGAACACATTTAGTAAGCTGCATCCAAAATTATTTAAGCATCTCTACTGTGCGTTAGTCCGTCCGCATGTGGAATACTGCATCGCATCAACTTTTCCATCCACCAAGGCTGAGATGAAAAAGACCGAGTCGATTCTACGTAGAGGAACCAAACTTTGCATTACATCTCTTTATTCTTACAATGAGCGCCTAGCTTGCTTAAAAATGCCTTCAACGGCCCAGAGGCTACTATATTTAGATCTTGTAGCGATGTGGCATTTGGTTCGTGGAAAAGAGGGGTTCCCATCCAATTCGATAAAATTGAGAAATTCGCGTCGCAGAGGTCACTCCCTTACGTTATTTAAATTCCCCCATGGCAAAATAAGGAGTGTGAGTAGGCTTTCCCACCGCGCATTGAATGTTTGGAATTCGCTGCCTGAAGACGTCGTCAATGCTACTAGCAATAGACACTTCAAGAAGATGCTGCTGAAATTATTATTATTATTATAACATACAAGACAAAGCCTATATGGCTGTTCAGTCTGCTCACGAAAAAATAAAATAAAAAATTAAACAAAATGTAGAATTGATAGAGTTAAGAAAATCAGGGATACGATAGCTTCTCCATATTATCGATCTGTTCCAGACATATTCGCAATCGCTTCTTAAATAAAGTCAGCGTTGTGGAGGCAACAACGTATTCAGGAAGACTATTCCACACGTTAACTACACGTCTTGACAATCTTGTGACAGGCGATAGTTTCCCAGTATGCTGTTTAAAAATTGTCATCGAATGATGTCGCCTGGATCTATTATTACGACACGCCATAATATTTCGAGGATATCCATCAAATTTGTGCAATAATTTCCACGTTGCAACCAAGTCGATAAACATTAACCTCACCTTCATGTCAAATATGCCAATCACTTTAAGTCTCTCACGATAAGGTAAATACTTACAGTCTGGACATAAACGGGTAATACGGCGAAGAACTCCATCGACAGCATTCAGTTCAGTCCGTGTACATGGGAAGCAAGATGGAGAGCAATACTCAAGTATTGGTCTCAATAACGAGTTAAACAGCACCCTGAACGACGATGGATTTATTTTCAGAAAGCAATTTTTGATAGTGTGCATCATTTTTCTAGCTTTGCCTAATTGAATGTTGTAATGATGTCGTGTCTTTAAAGATGAATCGATCAAAATACCAAGATCACGATGAGTCGAAACTATCTCAAGTTCTTTTACACCAATGAAGTAGGTATGACATCCTTTGCGTCCACGACCCAATCTCATATTCTTACACTTTTCCAGGTTTAATGATACTCCTGTAGTAAGACTCCATTCATACACTAAATCCAGGTCACGCTGCAATGACAAACAGTCTCGTTCAGTCGAGATCACATTCCATAACTTCAAATCGTCAGCATAGGCTAAGTGTGGTACATTAAGCGATCTCAACAACTCGTTGATAAAAATGCAAAATAATAATGGCCCGAGAACCGTTCCTTGAGGTACACCACGTATAACACTGCGTTTAGATGAAAAAGCATTACCTACTCTTACACAAAATTGTCGACCATTCAAGAAGTTCTCAATCCAACGAGTCAGATAGTAATCTACACCAATAGATTCGAGAATACTTATTAATTCAGCATGTGGAACGCGATCAAATGCCTTGGAGAAATCCAAATAGACGACATCGACAACCAATCCACATGAAATTGCGTCAGCCCATTGTTCACGAGCACATAAAGTATTCGTTAGACATGAGCGGCCATGCCGAAAACCGTGTTGAGAGTCGCTCAAATAGTTTATTGAACCCAATACATTTATTAATCTTTTGTGAACAATTCTCTCAAGTACCTTACTTACAGTAGATGTTAAACTTATGGGCCTAAAATCACTAACATCGCAAGCATTTTTCGTTTTCGGAAGTGGTACCACAATCGCCGATTTCCAATCATTTGGAATTATCGACGTATTGAGAGAAACGTTGAATAATTTGGAAAGCGGATATGACAGGATACATTTCAAGAGCTTAAGGATATAAGTGGGGATATCGTCAGGACCAGCTGACACGCATTTAGCTAACCTTGATAGCTCTATCTCAACTTCCTCCATCGTGATAATTATATATGGACTCTGACAGATTGATGAACCATTACAAATATTGACTTTATAAGCATCATCCCTATTTAACGATAGTGCAAACACATCAGCGAACGCCTCAGAAATTTTCATAGGGTCTTCAACTAATTCGTTTCCGATATGAATGCGTCGGACACTAGAATTAGATACTCTTGATCGACAAACATAATTCCAAAATCGCTTGGGTGTGTGTCCTAAAGACATAGCAACATCATTCTCGTACAAGTATCTCTTTTTTGATTTTAAGCGATTGCATTTATTGCGTATTAGTTTGTACTCACTATATAAAGCATCACTCTTACTACAGAGACTCCACGCCTTATTTCTCAACCTTATACAACGCTTTAGTTCGCTATCAAACCACGGAGGTTTATCAGACCTCTTACGCTTGGAAAATACACGCATGGGAGCAAATTCGTCTAGGACTTGAATTACCCCACTTTTGATAGACTGCCACATGCTCTCCACATCACCATCATTACTTACAAAAGAAATCCTTTTAGCATATTCAATTATCTCATTATCTGGGATAACTTTCCGTACTCGCTTCTCAACAATCTCTACACTGTCTGATCCGGTCGAATTAGTAGGAATCAGAAACTTGACCACCACATGATCGCTTGAACTAATTGGAGGTTCTTTGTCAATTGAAGAAATATCATATTCAAGTCTAGTAAACAGCAGGTCAATCTTCGAGGATGATTCTGCGGAGAAACGAGTATCAAAATGAACATGTTGAATAAGCAACATTTCATCATACAATAAATTACATAACGACATAGTATATTTATCATAAGTTGCAATACTGGAGAGGGCGGAATTGTATGAATGCATGTTAAAATCACCAAAGATAAAAAATTTATGGCACTTGGGTATATTCTTAAGGAAATCAATAAGAGCGAACGATATTGCGCCCGGAGCACGATATACTATACATAAAGTAATAATAGCACTCCCAGATTGCGTAATACTCAACTGTAGAGCCTCGGCAGAGCATGAATCATCAATGAATTTTACGGCTGAACTAACAATCAAACTCACATGCACATAGAAGGCAACTCCACCACCGCGTCCATGGGCTCGATCAGATCTATAAAGAGCGAATTCAGGTATGTGAACCATATCATCAGATATGTCAGGATGAAACCAACTTTCACAAACTCCAAAGACATTGACATCATGACAACGTATCCAATACCTAATCTCATCCAACTTATTAACTGCGCTACGTGCATTTGTAAATGCAATTTTCATGGAAGACGAAACATCTCGACATGGACTAGCTGTTGCTAGTACGGTAATCAAAGATCCACACATGCTAGAGGATACCGATCTATCTACAGTTCTAATGGTTTCCAACGGACAAATGGCTTTCGACGAACAACTCGAAAATTTCTAATGCATAGATCTTTCTCGCCTAATAGTAAACGCTTGTGAAGCTCGTTCCTCGCATTTTTCAGTTTTGAACGATCGTCAAAAGATAGATCTCTCAAAATACGTATTGAGTTTTTTTCGAGACGATGAGCCCGACTAAATATATAATTTGCATGAGTCGACGAATCTACCACAACCTTTAACAATCGCGGTATGTTTGAACTGTTTGTTCGCCTTCCCAGCCGGAACAAACTTCTAACCACAATCTCCTTAGCTATATCTTTATCGTTAGCATGGAATATTTTATTCAGAACTCCTCTTATCGCACTAACATCATCGTTTACTCGCTCCTGTGACACAGAAGAATTTGATTCAGATAGATTGGCGAAAAGAATGCACCTGTCCCTTGAAGCGCTTCGATTTTTCTTATACACTCTGTGAGAACTTTTGAACTTAGAAGACACAGAACTGGGTAACTCGTCCTGTGAAAGATTATCAGTAGGTTCATTGAGCTTAAGTGAATTCTCATGTACACGCACTGAGCTTGCCGTGATGCTGTTTTCAATCAACCGTTCTTCCAATGCCGATTTTGTTTTTCGCAATATACGAACGTTGTTTCTAGGACTTACCGTTCTATCACAGGTTACATTTGAAGATGCGATACCATATTCAAGTTCAACGGGTAAGTTAGTTATTTCCTTGAAATGCTGCGATTCGTGAACGGAATCATCCACATCAAATTCACATACTTCCATAGTGTGTTCATCACCGTGAACACCAACATGTGATATATTTGCCTGTCCACTAACGCATCCCATTTGCATGAACCTAGACGCACAGCAAAATCCACATATATATTTCTTGATAGTGTAGCTGTTACGCAACGAAGTTAACAGAGAAACTGTCGTCCAAACACTGCAGCCGGGAACATCACAAGCCACCTGCAGACTACCGTATTCCTCTTCGCTACCAGTGATATGTGATGCATCATGTTTGCTATCAGCCTTAGTCCGCCCATTCCTATAAGTATCGTTTTTATTTTGACCTTTTTTTACCATTTGTGAAGAAAAATCACAAATATGATATGCGCACTAGTCAGAGCCCTTGTATCTCGGGATGACTGCTGGAAAGTCGATTGTGTGTTTAAGATTTGTAAGTAGTTCTTTTAGTAAGTAATCGAAGGCGTTCGTCTTGTAAGAATTATAATAACCAAGACTTATGTTAAATTCGACGAAGTATATAAATTCGTTATCTTCTCGAGGATCTTGTATTTACTTTAGATTGTAATTTGTGTATTTACTTACATATATTTACTTATATGATTTGATATTGTAATTTGTGTATATTATTTTATCTCAAATGTAAGTATGTATGTTATTTTATCTCAAACTTTTTTTTTAGAAATGGATTGTGAACTCTAATTTGGATTCGTGGATGTATTTTAATTGATATTTTAAAATGTAATTTGTAAACAGTTGAAACAGCCATTTGCGGCTAGTAACTTGTACACTATAATAATAATGATAAACGTTAGAAGAATAAATTTTTAATCAATTGTTAAGTAAACTGTGAATTTTTATTTGTCAAATTCCCGATTTCTAAGATAAAAAATGATGTACAAATTATCACGAACGTTTTCTACTTACCTCCCAAAAACGGCAGGTAAAATTGTTAATTTCTTAGTGAAACTTACTTCGCTTATTAGCCGAGTTCAATATGCTACAACTTAAACCGCCCGACCTTCCAGAAAATCCATATCTTTTAAAGGTTGCTCTACTTGGCGCTCCTAATAGCGGAAAGTCTACCATATTTAACAACATATTGAATAGAAAGGTGAGTTTTTGTATTTACCATGTGAATTTTGACAGCAATACTTAATATGAACTTTAAAAATATAAATTTTACATTTTAGATTTAAATATCAACTTTTAATTTATGTATTTTAGACCAAATACATTTTGCATTTACAAATCGATATTTATGTAATGCATTTGATACATCATATATCTTCATACTTTAATTCTGATTCTTATACATCGTATGTTTTTTATTAGTCAATTAATAAAGATTGACTTTTATTTTAAATTTTAAATTTTAAAAATTTGTATTTTAAATTTTATTAATAAAATAATATAAACGTCTGTCATTATTTATTATTTATCTATATCTTTGAACAAACTGAAATCGTATATTATTTATTATTTATATACAGAATAAAATACGTTGACTTAGATACTTAATTCAATTGTTCGTTAGAACATTTGATTCAATTGTTCGTTAGAACATTTGATTCAATCGTTCCTTAGAACATTTAAATAATTTTGGCAAACAGATATAAACTTGTCGAATTTTCAACATGTTGCGTTGATAATTCTCAAGGTTCTCAAGTAAAATATAGACAAAATTAGAAATTGAATCCTTCAAATTTTCCATTTCAGGATTTAGGCGCTTGCTTACCATTATATATGTACATTGTATACGTATATGTAAACCTGATAAGATAGAAGTTCCTCCTGATGACCTTTAATCCTTATTCATGTATATCGTCTGTTTTTTATTATTCAATTAATAAACATTGACTTTCATTTTAAATTTAAATTTTTTTAAAATTTAAACTTAAATAATATACATCTTTTATTATCTGTAAATTCAAAAAATAGATTTTTATTTTTAATTTCAAAATGTATTGTATAAAATCTCATATAACTATTTATTATTTGTTTTTATTTTTATTTATATACCGTATAAAATACATATATCTGGTTTGTGCAAGATTTGGGACCTGGATCGTTTTTATAGTTTTCGTTTGAAGTCGTTGTATTTATAAAATCTTATATAATTATATAAGATATTATATAATTATATAATTAGCCGTACATAGCAGTACCTTCTGATGACCTCTATTCCTTATTCGAATGCATCGTCTGTTATTTATTAGTCAATTCACGAAAAATCACTTTTATTTTAAATTTCAATTATAAATTTTAACTTTATATTAATATAAATTGTATAAAATCTTATATAATTACTTATTATTTATCTTTATTTTTATTTATATATCGTATAACATACGTAGACCCAATTTCAATTTTAAAATTTTACATAATATAAATATAAATTGTATGAAATCTTATATAATTATTTATTATTTATCTTTCTTCATATTAGTTAATGATGGTTTTATAGACATGATATAAAAAATTTTTTTATTATTACAATCTTATATAATTATTTATTATAAAATGCGCAGATTCAGTTATCTGATAAATGCCAATATAATAAAATAACAATTTACGACGAATTTGTGTAATATATACAAATACGAATTCCATGTAATAATATACATCGTATATTATTTTGAAATTCATAAAAATTACGTTTATTTTAAATTTAAATTTTAAATTTTTATTTTGTATAAATATAAATTCTATGAAATTTTATATAATTATTAATTATTTATCTTTATTTTTGTTTACATGTAAAGTAAAATAGGTAAACTCAGTTTTATGATATGATAAATTTTCTCGTGCTACCCTGTCACAGAAGGGGTTTATCTTACCGCCCTTACAATTTGAGTAGCTAAAATAGGATTATTTAAATAATTATTTAATCGATTATTTAATTTTCATATGTAAAATTATATATTTGGAGTGAATTGTCGATATTATGATAGCTCACATCCCATTATCCTGACTGATTGAGGGTTGCATACATGTGCTGACGAATTTTACAAGGAATTTTATTGAAATAATCTGTGATTATTAAACGGCTAATATTTTTGCCGTGTGATTTTTGGATTCAAAAGCTAAATTTTTACTGAAACATTTGATTAGAATACTTATGAACTAACATTAAACTAATCATTAAACTAACTGCCATTAAACTAATCAGATTTTAAATTCGTTAGTTCACAAATGATTGAAATTTTATCAGTGCTACTTTTAAAAATTATTTAATAATTACTCTATTATAACTAATATGACTAACTATTATAATATTATGTAATAACTAAATATTATATTATAAGTATAATATAAATTTTATATTAAATAACTTTTTATATTTATTACTCTAAAAGATTGACTCAAACAAGTTATCATGACTAAAAATAAATTTAATATGATAATATGATAACATGAATATATTATTTCTAATAAAAAATCAAACAATTTATTAATGTATGTTTTTACTAAAATGTAAAAACGTACTTGCTGTTTGTTCTTTGACAGCATGAGGAACCCTCACTCGTACTAGTGTATGCCGAACCAAATATAGTGTTGAATTACAAGTTCTATTCGATTTTCAATTATAATTGCTCACATCACATAGCTTACATACATTCAGCTCATTTTTATTAGCTATGCTTCAATTGGGAATTTTGTTTTGATTTTGAATAAAATCAAAATATAAAGATTTTTGATTTTGAATTTTTTGATATTAATATTTGTAATTATTAAACTAGTACTTTATTTTTACTCATTAATAAATAAATCAGTGATATTATTCATTCAATTGATTTGCAGTTGCTGTTTATTAGCGAATACTACTAAATCATCGATCAATAAATTCTTTATAATGATTAATAAACTAATTATTCGTCATCAAATTAACGAATAAATCTGACTAAAAAATAATATTTATCGAAATATTCAGTTAATTTAATATTGAGATTTTCAAAATCTTAAATCCTTTAAATTACCACAAAATTATATTGTTTTAAATTATACTCTAATTTTTTTAGAGTATTTTAAATTTATGAGCAATCTCTCTTAAATTCTTAGAATAAAATAAATTCTAATATCATTTTTAATTTATTTTATCAAAATATTTACAAATATAACTGATATGCAAGGTCGATGAATAGAGGTCGAAACCTGATAGCATGGCATTTCCTCCTGATGAACTATAATCCATATTCTTATACATCTGTTATTTATTAGTCAATTCATAAAAATGACTTTTATTTTAAATTTTAATTTTTTATTTTAACTTGATATAAATTATATAAAATCTTATTAAATTTTGATATTGACTCCAAAATCAATTATTAATTATTTATAATTATTTAATTAATATTTATTATTTAATTATTTAAGTCTTATTTGGCATTATAAATAATATTATATTTGTGCGTAAACTCAGTTAGTTACTCTGATTTGATTAATTATAAACAATTTACATTTGTAAAATTTCTGTGATAAAGTAATAAAATAATATAAAATAAATTTTATAAAATTACACGAAGGTATTGTAATAAGACTGTTTTATTTATATAAATAGTTAACAAACTTGTCATATTTTGTTAATAGCTATCTCCTGTATCTAAACGGGAGAATACAACTCGTCACCGGATTACTGGAGTATTTACGGATGGCGATCGTCAAATTGTAAGTGAGTGATTTTAAATATATACTATCGAACAACTTTTGATTTCTGGCGTTCTAAAAAATAGGTATTTCTTGACACGCCTGGCGTCTTTCCCGTTTGGAAACTAAAATCTAAGTATGTTGACTATTTTGATTATACGCGAATAATTAAAAGTAATAACCAAACATGCATATATCTTCAATTAATACCATAAATACAAATTTTTACATTTCATTTTACATTTTATCCTGTTATGCTTCGTGGTCATCGTGAATGACTACGAAGCGTAAAAATATGGCGTATCGATACTCTTATCTAATCAATGTATGATCGATGCAAAATATAAACTAATAAACCGGTAAGTTTCCTATAAATATTGAAGGGATGTTTTAAATGATTATTTAATGTTATATTCACAGTTACCTACATTTATTATATCAATATAAAATATAGAAGCATTATTAGAAATGCTACAATCGATTGCAAAGCTGCAAATCGCATTCGTAACATCGGTATTCATTTAATATTATTTATATAATATTCTGTTATATTATATTTTTATTCCAACCTTATATATTATTTAGCCATAAACTTGGTCAGAGTCTATGATTTTATATCAAATGATGTATTCCAATTGTTTAAATGTAGTTTTCATATAACAATTATAGTTTATAATTAAACAAAATTTGTATTAAATTATTATTTTTAAACATGAGACTTATTCATTGAAGAATGTCCAAAAATCGTTAACCTCAAATGGGTCGTAATGTATCAAATTAAAAACTGATTTAGTTAGTCAGTTTTTTTTCTTAAGTTGAAATAGTCGGCCTTCCACGGGTCGACCGTGCCGCGCGCATGCAAGCAGATGATGCACGCGCAAGTTCAATACGAATTCAGTGTTTCTCTGTGGCATCACCATTATTTTATATTTTGTAATAAAAATAATTTTTTATTATTTAATAAAAAATTAAAAAATAAAAAAATATTAAATTATTATTTATTAAACACCTGATAATTAAAGTAATTTTATAGCGAATAGTAATTTAAAAATTATACATGAAGCAATATTTTTTATTGAATATCTAAATATATTAGATTAATTTAATCTAAATATATTAGATTAATTTAATCTAAATATATTAGATTAAACTATATGGGAGTATTTCTGTTTTATAATAATACATGATTATAAAATAATTAATTAATTTTATAATGATTATATTGAGAAATATAAACAAATTTGTTTTCGTTATTAAGTACTGAGTTGTGCTATATATTTTGTTTTGAAACAATAAATGTAAATGCCATCTTGAAATAATTCATTAATGATTTACAATTTAAGAGATGTTTTAGATTCAAACCCGAAAAGTCATTGTTGCTTGATCCACATTCTAGCCTGTGGGATGCAGATCTAAGTATTATGAATTGCTCCTGTTTTAATTCAGTTATTTAATTCAGTTATGTTTGTGCACGACTGCTCCAATCGGTTTACACAGTACAAACTCACAGAAGAGTTGCTGCAATGTTTGTTTAGTCATCCTGAAAAAGAATCAATACTCGTATTAAATAAGGTTTGGATTTAAAACATAATTTTGACACTTTTGTCTTCATTCTTTCCACTATAAACTTTAACTTTATTTAAAAAATGCTTTATTTTGATTAAATACCTTATTTAATTACTTTGTAGAACTTTGCAAAGTTGTCAATGTTGATGTTGCCCGTCGTTAAGGTTTAGCCATTATTATGCGAAGGTTCGTTGATTTCGACTAAATTGTTGTTTTCTTTGAATGTGAAAGCTCACTTCTAAATTATGATAATGCATTGTTGTAAATTATCTTGACTTGAGTTGCTATTAAAGCCAGCAGAAACAACCCTCAAGCTATACTTTGAAGGAGATGAAATGGTTTTATTCATGTCATTTTTATCGTATATTTTATTAAGATAAAATGTATGTGAATTAATTTGGTAGATGTTGAACCTGCCAACATCTGCCAGTTCAACTGTTAGGTTCAACTGCATGATGATCAAATCAAGAGAGTGCACACATTTGTCGTTATATATCTTTATGCAACTGCATGATAATCAAATCAAGAGAATTCACAATATTTTAGAATATTAATATAAAATGTGACATTTAAATATTTCATGAGACCGCTCTTACTCTGTTTAGATTGATCTTCTTAAACGGAAGAAACAATTGTTGGATATTACATGGAAGTTAACTGATGGTAAACTAAACGGTGTCAATTACATGCCCAGCCCAAATTCGCACGAAGATTTGCTTAGCAGAAAAATAGTCGATCCCGAACTACTGTTTCAACGCACAAATAAGTTAATTCAATCTGAACAACAGCTAAATGAATCAAATCTATCAATCGAAGAAAGTTCACAATTATCTATTCTGAGCAAATTGGAAAGTGATATGATCGAATTCATTAATGATGGTCGACAAGAATCAAAGTAATAAATAACCTCAATTATATAAAAATATAAAATTAATATAAAATCCTTCCGATTCTTTACATGCTATTTCATAATAATGGGTTACAAAATTCTATTGTAAAATTATTGATAAAGAATTGATGCTTTGTTTCTTTGAGTGTATAATCTCTTCAACTTCTTAAATTCTTTGGTTTGCTAAACAACATTTTATTCCAATAGATAGAATGAGGGAATTTACCTTTTTGAATATTTTATCACATTTAAATATTTATTAAAGAACCAAATCAGCTAACTGAGTCTACGTATTGAATATAATTATAAAAAAACATAATAATGCTTAATCAAAATTTAATAATTAAATAATAAAATTAATAATTGTTTTTAGATTTTCTATAATTTAAATCAAGTTAAAATAAAAAATTGAAATTTAAAATAAACATCATTTGTATAAATTGACTAATAAATAACAGACGTTGTATCAGAATAAGAATTATAGGTCATCAGAAGAAATTGCCATGTAAAAGGTTTCGATCCATATTCCTTAAACAGCATATCAGCGGGGCCAAATACGCGCTAATCACGTGTTTTCTCTGATGAGATGTGTTTGTCTGTAATAATTATATTCGAAATTATTTTTTCAAATTCTATTTATAATTCTATTTATTATTTCATGTCAAAATAAAAAATTGAAATTTAAAATAAAAGTCAATTTTTATGCATTGGCTAATAAATAACAGACGCAGTATAAGAATAAGGATTAGAGATGATAGTTTATCAGAAGGAAATGCTATGCTCTCAGGTTTCGGTCCCTAATTCCTCTACCCAACATAGCAGCAGGAAAGCGTATGCCGTAGAAAGTTACAAATAAATTAATTTATACAAATGTATCAAGCTACGTGTGTCTTATAAAGTCCCCTTAGAAAGCGTGTACTCATGAAGATAATATATATATACTATAAATATTTATAATGTAAATATTTTACTATAAATATATATTCCAATATATTTTTTAATTTAAAAATTATAATATAATGCATTTATATTAAATAAAATTTGAAATTTTATATGAAATATAATATTTTTACATTAAAAATACAATAAATAATATGAAATACAATTTTTTCAAAATAATATTTAATTCTAATCATTCTTCAGCAAAAACATCTCGTTTGCTTTTGTTTGAAACGGATGATTACATCAATTATGACACGAATTGTGATCTCATATTTCAGCTTCGATTAATCTAATTTTTCCGATTGTGGCACGATATTATCCTCACAGGTATTGATCTTATTTTTGATACAGCAGGACGCTACTAATCAGTCTGGGTGGGTCTCATCAGCTGCTGACCCAGACCTACATTTCACGTTTCGACCCTTATTATCTGCTTTCTCTGTTGACTGATGCTGATCGGATTTGAACTCAGGACGTCTGTATCGTGATTCAACGCAACATCCACTAAGCTGGCTGCTCCAGTGGTGTAGATATACATTTCTGTATATTACTTTTGGTAGGGGATCGTATTCTAACGATCTATTAGAAACCTACCCGATGTGCATACCCGATGTTGACTGATCAGCATCAGTCAACGGAGAAAGCAGATAACAAGGGTCGAAATGTGAAATGTAAATCTGGGTCAGCAGCTGATGAGACCCACCCAGACTGATTAGTAGCGTCCTGCTGTATCAAAAATAAGATCAATACCTGTGAGGATAATATCGTGCCACAATCGGAAAAATTTCAGCTCACAGATGCAATCAAATACAATTAAAAACATTCATTGCAAGTGGCAGCATGAAAAACGGGTGATCCGGCCTAGCGGATCACACACATCGGGTAGGTTTCTAATATATCGATAGAATACGATCCCCTACCATAAGCAATATACAGAAATGTATATCTACACCACTGGAGCAGCCAGCTTAGTGGATGTTGCGATTGCCGTCTTTATACAGACGACAATTTCATAGATGAATTTAAGATTGTGATCAATTTTAATTAGCATTTATTTACATAAGAAATCTTATTAAAAATGATTTAATAAATATTTTTCATTTATTGATTTGATAAACATTTAAAAATGTATTAAAGGGATTTAAATTAAATTATATTATATATAATATATCTGTTTGGTATATAAATTGTGCACTTGAGACTTTAAATCTTAAATTTGGAAGAGATATAACTATCATCATTGTCGGACATTCTAGCATTACTTTTAATCCTTTGTATACTTTAATCAGATTCTCACTTGACGGCAAAAAATAAAGTTTAAAAATTTAATTGTAAATTAAATTATATTAACATTATTTTTAATATTAATATTTAAATATTAAATTTGTTTTTAATTAATTTTTGTAATTTGAAAAATAGTCAAAGTTGATCCGATTTATGGTAATGTCTTACATTTATTTGATTGTACAAATAGAGCAAATCTTCTCATTCCTTTAGCAATTTCAGAAACTTTCATCAAAATTATTTTTTTGTATTGTTTATTATATTTCCATATCTTAACATTTTTATATTTAGCCTTGTATCGACGACTGCGTTGCAATTTCAAGCGTCTAAATTAGTAGAAAATCAGAGTACAAATGATGTGATGTCACCTACAGAATTCGCAGATGATTTAGCAAGCACGACAAACTACCATCTGTATTACCAAAAGCTTTCACATGCAAAGGCATTCATTCAGAATGACCCTCACTGTTGGCCGTATTTCAATCAGGTCTTTATGGTATCAGCTCTTCGTAACAATGGTCTAAATGAATTGAAAGTAAGTTTATCTGTCGATGGAATATTTTCAAGATAAAATCATTAAATATAGATTGTAACTAAGAAATTTCTGTTTGACTGTATTTTAATAGTTATCTAGTTTAAAATATGTATCTATTAAATTATTTAAATGATTTTGAAGAAAGCCAATATCGTTACAAATTGTTGCAATTCTTAAAATTTCATTATTTAATGTATTATATTTTATATTATATGGTATGCATGAATGCTCATGCAAAAATATGTTTCTTGTAAATTAAATATGTCATCTTTACGATATAAATTAAAAGTAGTGTTAATTAATGTCAATTTAATGCTAATATCTATATATACCTTCTTTATCATTAATATTGGTTTTATAAAGAATGATACTACCTTAATAAATTATCATACACATTAATATTATGGATATATTGAAGATATATCCATAATATTTGCTGAATAAATTTGCTTGCTTATTGAATAAAAATTGTTTGAGTTAAATA
Organism: Pomphorhynchus laevis; assembly: GCA_012934845.2. NCBI lineage: Eukaryota > Metazoa > Acanthocephala > Palaeacanthocephala > Echinorhynchida > Pomphorhynchidae > Pomphorhynchus > Pomphorhynchus laevis. Next base: position 71,856 of record WNNJ02000199.1, read on the forward strand.
CACATATATCATCAATATATAGAAACAGATATTTCATATTTTTATATAATTTATATTTATTTTTTACACAGTTATGAACAAATTCATATTCTATAAAGCTTAAAAATAAGTGAGCTATAATTTGGCTACTATTACCTCGCATTGGAACACCTTTTTAAAATATATTAAATAATATATATATTATTTAATATTTTTAAATAATTTTGATTTATTAAAATATTTAATAATTCAATTTTATCCAATGTTAAATATTTTATCCAATATTTATTTGTTCGTTTAATTTTTGTTAGATAGGCGTTATAATTATAACATATATATGTATATCTTTTTCCAAATATAAGATTAATTAATTTTACTAACGCTTCTTTAATATCTACTAAATCTAGATTTGTATAAAGCGTACTAAAATCGTATGTATTTATATTCTGAATATTTATTCGAAACATTTATTTAATATCTTTATATAATTTAGATTTATTTTTTAAACGGTTATGAACAAATTCATATTCTATAAAGCCTAAATAATCAGCTATAATTGGACTACTATTATCTCCAATTGGAACACCTTTTATTTGTCTAAGATTCTATAATTCCTTTTGTGTGTTCTAAAAATTCTTTTGTAGAATTAATACTGAAATAGTGTTTTATACCAGTATTAATTTCGATTACCTTGCAATATTTTTTAAAGTGTGCTTTAATTACTTTAAGTATTTTATTCATATAGACAGAAAGTGGTTTTAATGTACATTTGAACGCACTACATATGAGCCTATGTTTTATTGGATTTTTATGTAATTTTGGATTCCAATATAATATAGGTATAGTTTTATTATCTAATTCAACCTTTATACCCTTTTTATCCATTATAGAACAGTGACTTGTAATAATTGTTTCTAAACTTAAATCACTACATTCATATGTTGAGTATCATATAATTGTTTTAGATTATTCCGTATGTATACGAAATAATCATTCCGTGTGCTGCTTACACAAATGCCTAAAAATTACATAAAGTCGTCGTAAATTGTTATTTTGCAATAAGAATTTTACTTCAAGATCAGATCAGCTAACTGATTATATCAATCAGATCAGCTAACCGAGTCTACTGAGTCTAAATAAATCAAAAATAATTGTACCGGTTGTTAATATTATAGTCAGATAACTATTGTATAAAATACAGTTTATACGATTTATTAAATTAATAAAATATTTTATACAATTTTTATTTAAATCAAGTTAAAATTAAAAATTTAAATTAAAAATAAAAGTCAATTTTTATGAATTGACTTTTAAAAACAGACGATGTATCAGAATAAGGATTAGAGGTCATCAGGAGGAACTGCTATGTTATTAGGTTTTGGTTATTCTTCCTCGACCTAAAATAGCAGCGAAGACAAATGCATGTTAATGACGTATTTCCTCTGATTATATTTGATTATCTTTGTATTATCTTATAATAGAAAGCATATTTTTTATTATCCATCCATAAAGAATTCCCGATCAAGAGTTTAAATTTATTTTTAATAAAATTGTGCGTTAGCATTTTTATCGGTATAAACTTTAAAGAATAAATTAAAGAATAAATATATAATTTATATATAATTTTAAAGAACATATAATTTAATTTATTCATTAAATTAAAGTTTATGAATTTATAATATTAAAATTAATATAATAAAATTTTAAATATTATAATAAATTATAAATATTATAATATTATAAATATTATTATATTATATATAATATTAATATATTAAAATTATAAATTTATTCATTAATGAATAAATTTTAATTTATAATTAATCTTCAATTTAGAGCAATTATCATGCTTAGTTCTTTCTTAAAATAAATGTCATAAAGCAATTATAATTTACATAAAGAAAGCACGAAATGTTAAGCCAGCATTTATACCACAATATTTTTGTCCCACAATATTTTTTATACCACAACATTCTTGCCCTCTTAAGATTTTGAAATAATCAAGAAATATTAGATTAATAAAAATGTTTTAAATATTTAAGATCGCAAATGTGAAAAAATAAACTAAATATAATAAAAAAATACTTTAATCCTAAATTAATCTGAAATGGGAATTTCTGTTTTTGGTAAATTTAATAAATTTATGAACTGTTTTAGATAAAGATATTTCTTTTGAAGCAAAATCGCTTAATTGTATTTAATAAACTAATTAAATAATTAATTTTAAATTAATTAAATAATAATTTTTTTTCATAAATTTGAGTTTATTTTTAATAATTGAAATACTTGATTTGTGTAGAAATATCTTTTGTCTCGATGTAAACCTGCACAGTGGATGTTTCATCGAGATATAATGACAGATCAGTATCCGCAAGATATGGCTTTGCTACTTATCAGAGAAATTATGTTTGAAATGTTGCCGCAGGAAATCCCATATGCGATTGCAATGGTATAAATAACATTTCAATTAGCTTTTCTATAATGCATCATTGTTCAATTAAAACTTTTGCAGTTCTTTTAAAGTCACAATTTAATTTTTAAATTACAAATATATCGTTTAATTAACCAAAGACGTATTATATTCGATAAGTACGTAGTTGTAATTATTGATTTTAAACCGAAGTTATTTCATTTAAATTTATATTTATAAATTTTATTTCGTTATTATACATTATGTTTACATTTCAAAGACTTAACGACATTATTGTCCCATCTTTCACAATCTATGTCACATTTAGTTCGTGAATTCAAATTTTCTAAGTTTAAATAGTGTATCCTTTTAATGTGAGTCACCAGGCATCCGGTTCTTTAAATATATGATTCGTTAGACATGCGATTCAATGCTTGTTCATTTATACAACGCTAGCAACCGTATATATTTATCAATACACTATAAATGAATGCAAAATGGTCTATAACAGAACCATTATTTTTCGCATATTGGCAAATTAATATTATAACTGAATTAATATATACTTTATATCAACAACGGCGACGTGGTAGAATCTCAGCGACAAAATGAAAAATTAATTTAATAAATCGTTTATTAACTTAACAATAAAATTAAATAAAAAATTAAATTTTATCAAAAAATTAAAGTAAAATATTCAATAACATACCAAATATACCTCAATCAATACACCAATATTAAGTTTTAACAAAAATGGCGATTGAAATTAGAGTTAATAATGCCTTTGTTCCTATGCTACTTTTAGTCGGTCGATAAATGGTATCTTGATCCTGACACAGATGTACTTTTTATCACAGTGAGAATTATTCCTAGAAAGAAATGTTACTCTCGTGATGTGGTATTAATAAGGCGTTTATTTTCAAGTATCGCTCTTTTAACTTTATCGTATTACAGGCAGCGCTGCTCAAAAATCACGGTGAAGGAGTCAAAGCAATCGCAAATGCCGCACAAGATAACCTAATGGAAACATTTCGTTGTGACGTATGCTTGAAACTTAATGTTGAATTGAAATCAAAATAAATGTTCTGTTTTGTTTTATTGATGATCTTAAATGATCATCAAACCGATTAAACCGTTTGTGGAAATTTCTGCCCCAGTGTAAATTTCTGCCTTAATTTTTTTGATTTCAAAAAAGACACTTAAGCACGAAGGAGCAGAACAATATAATCTGGATACAATCTTCAAAGAACAAGATGAATTGTATCTACAGGATTTTTCATGTTCGAGTTTCTTTTTAAAATTGGAATTAAACACACATTGTGAAAGAAAAATCATATATTTTTTGTCGATGTATAGTACACGTTCTACAATTTAAGAATGATAAACGATATCGTGTAAATGCCCACCGCGGGAACGCTTACAGACGTCAATCCTTTTGCCTAAATTTTCAATTACATTTCGGCATATTTGTGGTTCTATCTCCTTAATTTTGCGCCGAATGTTGTCTTTTAGTGCTTCAATTGATTCTGATTTGTTAGCATAAACCCTGTCTTTAAGATGGCCCCACAGAAAATAATCCAAAGGTGTTAAATCCGGAGATCTTGGGGGCCAATTTGCGTCTGCATTTCGGGAGAGTATTCTTCCCTTGAATTTCAATTCCAATAGCTTTATTGTTTCATTAGCTCTATGGCATGTCGCACCGTCTTGTTGAAACCACATATCCTCCATATCCATGATATCAACAATAGCGTAAAAGAAAGTTGTGAGCATTTCCCGATATCGCAGTCTGTTGAAGGTAAGCGCATTTCCATATGCGTTCTCGAAGAAAAACGGTTCAATGACTCCACCATACCAAAATGCGCACCAAACAGTTACACGAGAGGAGTGTAGTGGATTCTCTACATACTGCCGTGGATTTTCCAGTGCCCAAATCCGGCAATTCTGTTTGTTCACATAGCCATTTAAATAAAAATGGCTTCATCTGTAAAGATGATTTTTTTCCAGCAAAATCATGAGGTTGTCGCTAAACAAAATCAGAGAATTGTCGACGTTGCTGGTGGTAGTTAGGCTTTAACTCTTGCACCAGCTGAATTTTGTAAGGCTTGAGAACTAAGTCCTGAGGCAAAATTCTCCATGTGGTCGTTGCAGATAGGCCCAATTGATGTGAACGTCGTTCAATCGATAAATTTTTATCTTTCTCGATGCTTTCGCGAACAGCAGCGATATTTTTAGCTGAACGCATCGGACGATTGCGCTCTGGTGTACTTCTGTCTTGTACCGATTCAGTCGACCCAAATTTTTCGACCAACTTCCTTATTCCCGGCTCCGTAGGACGATCATATCGACCAAAAATTTGGACAATTTTGCGAAATGTTGTTTTTACTGCTCCACCATTTTCGTAGTGGATTTTTATTATGTTTATAGGGTTCTCAAGCGAAATACAATCCATTTCAGTAAATCGTGAACCTTCTACTTGATATCTGGAAAACGTTTTTTTGAAACCGTGATAGTTGTCAGAACAATACATTTTTTAAAAGAAACTCGAACTTGAAAGACCCTGTATAATGGCTATAAATATTGTACAAATATGGATAAAACTTAAATGATTGACGGGTAGAATATTAAAAAGTAAAACTATGAATATATCAAATTATTATATATCGGGAAGGGGGAATAAAGGGTTAGTAAAAGATGTAATATTGTAGTTTATAATATTAATTTGAGTGAAAAGTTTTAAATATGTGGTAGTATATTCTAAGAAAAACCTTTAAATACTGAGGATATTTGTTTATCGGGAACAGGGGTAAGAGGGGTAAGTAGGGAAGTATTGTTGTTCATAATAAATTTCACAACATTGATTCGGCTGGGCCAATGTTTAAATATGGAAAAAACTTTAAATGATTGATGTGTAGAATATAAATAAAAACTGATTATATCGAATTATTATGTATCGGTAAGGGGGAATATGGAGTTGGTACAAGCTGTAATACATAATGTAGTTCATAATGTAAATTTAGGTGAAAAATTTTAGACATGTAATATATTCTAAGGGTAACCTTTGAATACTGCGAATATTTGTTTATCGAGGACATTAGGTAAAAGTGGTTAGTAAGGAATGTATGTTCATAATATATTTTAATATATTTGATTTATTCATAATATATTATGAATGACAATTACCACCAACAACACCAACTTTGAATAAAATTTGTTTAAAACATGTAATACATCGAGCTGATCGCATGAAGATATAATTGGCGTCTTTATTTAAATTTTTGTTTATCTATATAAACAAAAATTGATTAGTTATTGATTTTATTATTTATTATTTCTATTTATTAATGGAAACTTATTGATTTTCTTATATTTTATTTTGAAATAAAAAATAAGGCAGAAATTTCCGCTGGGACGAAAATTTACCGCTTAAAAGTTAATATTTATTTTTATTATTTTGTTGATTTATATATTTATATATTATTTATATATTTATATATTTATTTTATAGTAAACTGATGTTTTATAGTAAGCTAGTTTAAAATATGTAGTATCTAGTATCTTATTCTAATGCAAAGTATATTATTTATTATTCATAAAAATTTGCCACTTAAGAGTTTAAATTTATTCTTTATATTATTGTGTTGATTTATATATTTTACTATTTTCTGCTTGATGTTATTTTTATAGTAACCTAGTTTAAAATATGTATCTATTAAATTATTTAAATGATTTTGAAGAAAGCCAATATCATTACATATTGTTGCAATTCTTAAAATTTCATTATTTAATGTATTATATTTTATATTATATGGTATGCATGAATGCTCATGCAAAAATATGTTTCTTGTAAATTTAAATATGTCATCTTTACGATATAAATTAATAGTAGTTTTAGTTAATGTTAATTTAATATTCATATCTAGATATATTCCTTCTTTATCATTAATATTGGTTTTGTTAAGAATAAGGCTTTCTGGATAAATTTGTTCACTAATTGAATAAAAATTATTAGAATTAAATACACATATATCATCAATGTAACGAAACATATATTTCGTAAATTAAGAATGAATTATGTCATTCTTTAAGTTGGAAGACAACAAATGACTATAATCTAAGTATTTTTCGATAAATGTTATTTTAATGAATGAAAAATTCATATATAAAGATATATAAAATATATGAAATTTTTATATGATAAAATTTTTTTAGTTGATGTAAATTTAATGCTTATATCTAGATATACACCTTCTTTATCATCATTAGTTTTTTAAGAATAAGGATGAATTTGTTCGCTTATTGAAAAACAATCTTGTACATTTAATTTAACTTGATTGCATCTGTGAGCTAAATTTTCCTAATTGTGGCACGACATTATCCTCACAAGTATTGATCTTATTTTTGATACAGCAGGACGCTACTAATCAGTCTGGGTGGGTCTCATCAGCTGCTGACCCAGACCTACATTTCACGTTTCGACCCTTATTATCTGCTTTCTCCGTACATTGATGCTGATCGAATTTGAACTCAAGACGTATGTATCGCGATTCAACGCTACATCCACTAGACTGGATGCTCAATTGGTGTAGAAATACATTTATGTATATTACTTTAAGAAGGGGATCGTATTCGAATGGTCTATTAGAAACCTAACTTATGCGTGTGATCCGCTAGCAGGATCATTGCTTTTAGATCGTTAGAATACGATCGTTAGAATTTATTTTAAGGTTTTAAGACAGCTCCATGACTGTATTTTACGTATTTAAACTCGTTAATGTTTACACATTATTTTTACATAGTGAGTGGGTTATATCTCCGACCTGACCGCAGATACATTTTCACTGTTAATATGCGGCTAAACCGCAATGGAATTCATTATTGATAAGATAAATTTGTTTATCATTCGAAACTCGATGCGTTAGTTATGACGACGACTCATTTACTGAAACCGTAATCAATACAATGAATCATTTCAACTTGTAGTTGTTCTCAATTTTAGAAATCCTAGATAGAGTTGTTATTTCTTTTTTTAATTAAAAGAAATAAGGCATTAGATTCAAGAAGATTAATTAATTCAAAAATTAATTCGTTCAAGGCATTAGATTCTTAAAGTTCATTATTTAAGTTCAGGCTAACCCAACTATGCAGCTATTATAGTTATAATTATCCTTAGCATTTATTCCATACCTTCATCCGCTTATATTAGGAATAAAGTTTCCTTTAAATTAAAGATAAATGTAATATAAGTGATTAAAAATATCATATATATATTGTTTGTCAATAAATTTATTTAAATAAATATTTATTAAATTATTATAATAATTTATTATATACAAATTACATGATTATCCAGCAAATTGTCTCTACTCATGCCAATTTAAAGCTCAACAAAATCTTTAATTTGATAAGCAGTCATTGTATGGTTTCTGTTTTATTTCCATCATACCGTCACTTACATAGAGTTGGGTAACCACCTTGATAGTTCTCCCAACCAGTGAGCTTTTCAATCTTGCTTGTAGGCGACGCAATTAGAAGTGATCAAACCCTTTATCCTGAAAATCCTTCAGTAGAATTTCTATAGTACCACCAAGTTTTCATGGGTATATTAGTGGATGCTTGGTTCACTTAGCAGCTGGTAAAGTGTATCTCTTCTGCCGGGAGAACATTCGCCAGTTATCTATGGCTGTTTTTCTCGACTTTTCCGCTGCATTTACCTTATTCTCATTCCATTTGTTATCTCGTCTCTCAGATCCCTTAGATTTCCTCAGAAGATAGTAAAGTGCATCGCTATTACCGGACAATATTTATCAGTTATATGTTGCTGTTTTATCGATTTTTTCGTTGTCTTTAACCGCATTTATATTCCGGTGCTATATCCTCGAAGTGTTATCTCCTCTCGCAAATCCCTCGCTTTGCCTTCTGGAATTGTTAACATTGGAAATACTACTGTATCTTAAGCGCCTCTATCAATTGCTGGTGTACCTCAAGACTCTAGCCAAGACTCCAACCTCGTAATTTGCAGTTAGCTCAATCCAACTTCCTTAATCCTCCAAGATGCAAGTGGTTGTCTTTCATGGCACACCTGCAACAAGATAAAAGACAAAGAGAGACAATCTCAGCCTTCTCATCCATTATGACAAATCAACCCCTCCCTTTCTTTACATATGAAGTACGATATATGGATTTCATCATTCTGGTGAAAGATTCAGGACGACATATGATAGCGAGTTCAAGTGGAAAAGGACATGACGATCTACAGATAAGTATTTCGAAAAATTAGGGCGCTAGAGAACAATTAATTTTTATGAGAAACCAAGGAACGTGGCCAAAGGCAACAATGCCATCGAAATTCGACATGGATGTTGATAACACATTATCAGAAGAGCGGAGCGAATCACTGAGAGAGACTCCTATTAAACGTAGACGACGGATAGCGAGATCATCACAATTGGTTCCAAGATATAGTTATATAACAAATGTCAAGCGATTGTCGGGCAAATGTGTTGAGAAGGTCAGCAAGGTAGTTCCAAGTATTAACGATTCGCTGGAAGTATAGGGATGTTCGTTAATAGCGTAATCCTTATGTTTTTTTAGCATAAACTGATGACCACGAAGTGAGGTTATATCATGCGTATGCATTAGCGATCTGAGTGGATGGCGATTGTATTGTAAAATCTGATAAGCTAGGCACCGGTCCGTTTTGTCGAGCATATCGAAGTGATCTCATTCACAAACTCCAGAGCCGATCCTGATATTCCATATGTCTAACCGCTTTTACCATTTTAGTTGCTGATCGGAAGACTGACTCTAGATTATTGCGTTCTCGTAAGGTGATTGGGTAACAGGCCGACGAAGCATATAGGAGGATGTTCAAAATAAGTGCTTGTGAGATTGTTTTGAAGCATAAGATGCCAATATGAACAAGAACTCGGCGAATCAGGCCGATGACTCTTCTCACTTTGGAACATGTAGTGTCAGTATGTAAACGTGTCGATAAGTTAGAACATGCATAAACACCTAAATCTATGTATGGGTTTGTCCTAAGAAAAACACTGCTGTTTATATGATAAATATGAGCTGACTCGGCCGGACGTCTTAATATGCAAATGTAGGCACACATTTTCAAATTAAATAATAGCCCGTTCAAAATCGACTAATCATTTATGGTGTTAATATCATACTGCAAGATATCTACATCTGAGTCCAAAACTCTGGGGCGCCAGATTTTTAAATCATCAGCATAGAGAACACACTCAGATCTATGTTTAAGAATGAGATCGTTAATGTATGTGCTAAAAAGAACTGGACCGAGTACAGTTCCCTGAGGTACTCCAAAATTTGTAGGGAAGCGATCATATAATTCGTCGTTTACCCTTACGAAGCAATGACGGTCAGACAGAAATTCAGTAATCCAGCGAACTAAACACTCATCAAGGTGGATATTGCGCAGTTTTTGAATTAAAATGCAAGACTGTATTAAATGCCTTAGATAAGTCGAAGAATATGGCGTCAACCGGAATGCCAGAATCATAATATCCGAAGTACGCTGGGAAGCAATATCTGCAGTAGGCATTGCCAAAGAATATGGAGGCGCTGCTACACTACCTGAGAATTCTGAGTTGGTAAGTTGTTTTCATCATGTGACAGTCTTTAATTGGTTCCTACTACGTACCATATGCAACTCCTTGCAGCATAAAATCATCACTTCATTCAACTCTAAGACTCTCTGGCATACTTTTAACTCAATCCTTGCTCGCTCCTCTTCGCCGTGCAACATCAATGCCAATGATTATTCGTCATTTCTCCAGACTAAAGTATCCACGTTGCTCTCTCACACCCCGGTCTCCATCCTATCCCACTCTGCCCCGCCTAGCCTCATCCTTCCAGAACTCTTTCATCTTCTCCCAGTCTCACCTACAGAAGTATCATCTGTCCTCATGTCCTTGCCCAACAAAACCTCACCTGCCGATCCCCTGCCTACTCACATATTAAAATCTATATGCTCATCGATATGGTCATTTCTCACAACCTTGTTTAACTCGCCCATCCGCAGTCGTATCTTCCCTTCACACTGCAAATCCGCAATCGTTCGTCCCCTCCTTAAGAAACAATCGCTCGACCCCTCCCTTCCTTCTAGCTATCGCCCTATTTCACTACTCCCTACTCTTTCTAAGCTCTTAGAACGCCTCATCTTAATACAAATCAACGTTTATCTCTCCTCATCCAATCTCTACCCTCCTTTCCAATATGGTTCCGCTCTAATCACTCGACAGAAATCGCATGCATAAAAGTGTACAACGACTTACTCATTTCTCGAGACAAGGCTCTATATAGTGTTCTCATCTCCCTCGACCTCTCCTCCGCATTCGACATTGTCGACCACTCCGTCCTCCTTTCTCGCCTTCGTTATGATTACGGCTTTTCCTCCTCCGTAGCATGGTTCGCCTCATATCTATCCGACCGTTCCTTTCGCGTCTGTTCTAATTCATCATCCTCCCCTCCCATCCCTATTTTTTGCGGGGTTCCACAAGGTTCAGTCCTAGGTCCCCTGCTTTTCTCTCTTCTGCTTGGCGATCTATCTCCGTTTATCAAACCTTACTCCTTTAAGGTCATGCAATATGCCGATGACATTCTAATCTATGCTCATGCACCCGCACATCGCATACACGATATCGGCATTTCTGCCTCCAACTGTCTTTCTTCTATCTACAAACGTCTCTCAAATCTCCATCTCGTTCTAAACCCCGAAAAGTCCAATATAATGTGGATCCTCCCCCGTAAGCCAAACATATCTCCTCCCACTGTATATTTTGCCTCATCGATCATCCCCATAGTCCACAATCTCACTTTCTTAGGCTTCCATTTCGATGATCACCTTTCCCTTAAACCCCTTCGTCCGTGACAAGGTCCGCTCATCTAACTTAATTCTCCGTGACATCCGCCGTATCCGCCCCCTTATCGACTTCCGTTCTTGTACGTCTCTTCTTTCATCGCTTCTTTTCCCTAAAATCGATTACTGCCTTAGCCTTTTCGCCAATTCTCCAAAATCCATCATCCTACCCCTACAACGAATAATCAACACCGCCGTTCGAGTGTTCTTTCGTCTCCGTCGCTTCGACCACACATCCACATATTTTGCCCAACTCTCCTGGCCCACCATTCACATCCGCATCAAACTCCGCCTTCTTCTCGTTACCTTTCGTCTCATCGCTGTCGGCTCCCCATCGTTCATCAACCTTCCTTTCTTAGACGATACTCGCCCTACCTCGCTATCGCTTCGTTCCTGTCATACCTTCTTACTCCACGTTCCTAATTACTCCAACAACTACGGTCTCCGATCCTTCCTCGTCGCCGCCTCACTCGCCTGGAATCAACTCCCTCTCGACGTCCGCCGCGCCCCCTCCTTTATCACATTCAAACACCTCCTCCGTTCACACCTTCTCGACACCTGATTCACAGTCTTGTTTTTTGTGGTCATATAAGCGTGCGCTGGCACGCATTTGCCACGTTAAAATAAATCCTTTTTTTAAGCTAGTTCCGATTTTGCCATTGATAACGTGTACGATCAGCGGGGTCCAGGTCTCTAAGAATACGGATGCCGGAACCTTTCAGGTGAAATAAATTACGATGTATGAGCTGCACAATTTCACATGAAATAAACACAATTTTGAGGAGGCGTGGCCGATCATTGGCGGACGAAGGGGCACTACCTAGCCGGAAGACAGCTCTGAGATGCATATCTCTCACAGCTTCACAAGATGATGATCCATTTAAGACAGTCGTTAGAATAGATCGGACATGGATTAAGTCATCATCAATTCTGACCTGATTATTTAGGGCATCGGATTCCTTAATGTTAGCAATTAAAATGCATTTGTTTCTATCACAAGCAACATTTGAACGGGGTCTGTTTGAACGACCAGTACTATGTACAAGGGTACGATTGTGCTTTTCGTGAGAAGCACTAATTCAATATACCTTAACAGATTGCGTGTTATGAGATAGTTGGTTTATACGAATTGCGGGAGTTTGGCGATCTATCAAATGACCGGATAGGCAGAGTTTTGTCGTTGTTTATAGCCGTTTCAGTCATATAACTGGTCGGTCTAACTACAAGAGGCCCACTATTGTTATCGAGACCGTCTGTTCGCCAATATTCATCGGCATATGTTGATCTCTTCCAAGAATGTCATCACAAAAATCGATTGGTTGCAAACAGTATATCGAACAGTATCATTTGTTTGGCTTGTCAAACATGACGTGACACTGAATCTAGCTGGGCGTAGGAACTATTTGGTGATGGTAGCCTGTTACCCGATTGCAACGAACATACTTGTCTCTAAAGTTCAAGAACGTTTGTCTGTAAAGTAGCTGCGTAAAATCCACAAATAAAATCTTTATCAAGAAAATTGACAGGTAGTTGACGTGGTATCTACACAGTGGTACAAACAGGACATTGTGAATTAGAACATTTTATGTAACGGTGACTACTTCCGTCTGTAGATGATATGTCCTGGGACATATCAACAGAATTGGCCCGCAAGGCTTGCTCGTTTTTGGACCGACTTTCATGTTATCTTACTAAACGCTCACTGTCATCATCTCGCTTAGAAGAAACAACAGCTGCTTTACGTGGCCGACCTCTTGTCATTTGTAATTTCGTTCCTCGTTGTTTTGTGTTCTTGCAGAGGTTGTCAATGTATGTTTTTAAATTGTATGATATTTATTGTAAGTAGTTGGTTATCAAGAAGTAATTAAACAGGTTCCAACTGTAGAGATTGTTTTAATTTGTTTCATCTTGCGGCACATCAATCTATACATGTATATATTCTTTAAATCCAAGAAATTTTTTTATCGTTTCAATACCAATATTAATTTTAAATTCTAGCTTGATATAAATTATATAAATCGTCTGTTATTTATTAATCAATTTATAAAAATTGATTAATAAAATATTTATAAATCTTATATAATTATATAAGATATTATATAATTATATATAATTATATAATTAGCAGTACATAGCAGTTCCTTCTGATGACCTATATTCCTTATTCTTATACATAGGATCTTATTTATCGGTCAATTCATAAAAATTGATTTTAATTTAAAATATCAATTTTTAATTCTAGCTTGATATAAATTATATATAATTTTATATAAAATTATCAAACTATTTATAATTATTTATTATTTAATTATTTAAATAATAATTCCAAAATTAAAAATTACAGTATGGAAATAGAGTAAAGAATTGAGCGAAATAAAATTTATTACAAAATGTAACGATTTCGGTGCGACGATAAACAAACTATCTGTGTGATCGTTTCTCACTGCAATAAATGCGTTTCGGTGGTATCAATGATTGACCTTGCCTTGATGTCAAAATTGTCGTTGTCGCAAGTGGTTGATTGCTTAACTTCATTGTCCTTGAAAATACGCAATATCGTAAACGATAAAAATTAAAAATCGGTTTCTCTTCGAACAAACATGTATATATAATGTGTTGGCTATAAACATGGTTAAGTTCACAAATGTTCACAAATTGAGCATTACTCATATATTGTTAATTAGAGCAAGATCTACATTTATAGAAATTAAAAATAAACATCACTTGCTTTAGCGATGTCCAGTAAAGGCTTGTTCGGGATTTGCGAAAGTTTGCTTGCGCGTACAAAATAGCATATACTATTACCAATTATGAATGAACTCAGATAAAATACAAGTTCGCGTTATTTAAGTTGTGTTTTAAATGACGTCATTTAAGTTGTTTTATTTTTAATTTCAATTTTAAATTTTAACTTTATATAAATTATATAAAATCTTATCAATTATTTATTATTTAATTATTTAATTTTTATTTATCATTATTTTTAATTTATTAATAATATAAAATACGTGGACTCGGTTAGCTAATCTGATTTATTCGACTACCGTCACATTAATTTGTCCATTCGAATCAAATTTATGATATGACTAATTTGCTGTCTGCAAATGACTAAATAGCTAACGAAACACCAGTTCATTTATACATAAAACCTAGTTTACAATAGCTTGGACTTTAATAAATTTAATATGTTAAACGTCAGTCTTTTAAAACTATTCAAAGTTTAAAGTTGTTTTTATTAATTCCTCCTAGAATATCTCAAAATGCTGGATATGCTCATAATTTATTATATGCTCCTATATTATTAATAATATATGAGCTTAATATATGATATCTATCTCGTATGGATTAAACAATAAGCAATTAACTGTAAATAAGTTTACATTTGCATGTTTGTGAAATTTTAGTTTTGATTCCAAAACTAAAAATTTAATATTAACATTGATATTGAATTTAATTATATTAAAAATATAATTAAGAAAAATATGTTGCAAAATTTTCAAAGTTATTTCATATAAATATGAAATATTTATATGAATTATAATTTCATATAAATTTCATATTCAATAATATGAAATATTTAATATAAATATGAAATTTATTGGATTAATTAAATGAAAATTTATTAAAACAATTTTTATGTTTTTATCCGATAAGAAATTTATTTTTTAACTGACAATATAATATATTAGTGATTATCGTACAATTTTTGTAAGCTAAATTCATTATAGCTTAAATTAAATGAAATTTCATTCGTGAACATTCCGATTGATGCAGCTTTGAATTAAAAATCCATGTTTCAGTAATTTCGAATAGTTGTTTTCCATTCGGTAAATTAAAGCTCGCTACTTATACGAGATTTTTATAGTCGCCTTTAGTGGCAGTGACAAACGCCTTATAAGATTCTTAATTGCGCAGCACCTTCGCCAAAATGGTTACTTAGCTTTTTCGGATTATCGACGTTGCGGCTGAAACCCGCGTCCTCTAGCCTCGCACTTTCGATGAGTTATTGGGTAAATAGTGTTTTGTGAGTCCACTAATTTCTTATAATTGTTGCATAATTAAAAAATACGTAAAATTAATTATTAAAATGTTATTGTGTGAATGTGTAATAAAGTCAGAATATTTATGTAGAATCTAGCTGTAAAATGGTTTAAAAACTTGGAATGATATAAATTAACCAAAATAATTAATAGTTTCTTATGTAAAAATTATGAGAAACGCTTTCTCCTCTTCTTTCTTAAGTACTAACAAGTTTGGTTGAATATACACTACGGATGCGTTCGCTATGCTTCATACAATGTGTTTTGGATATCACCTTAACTATTCAATGGTTTTGACAATTAAACACCGGAGGAATCCGTAACGTTTAGAAGACAAACAATGAGCATTTGTTTTCATTCATGTTGGAATTTATATTTCGCATTCGTTACATATATCCTGCTTAATATAATTCCGTGTTAAGCCAAGGCTAATTACAACAAATAGGGGTGTTTCTGATCTGTCGCACCTTCGGGCGATTTCTAGGGAAGATGACGTCATTCTCATCGAGGATGTGACTAGTACTGCGAGATCAATCTCTTTTCGAACAGCGTAGATTTGGTGATTATTCTGATCAAACGATAAATTAATACCATAAATATTATTTAGATACTGGTTTATTACAGTGGCTATTGTGGATATACATCCACTTACATTTTATCAATAATTATATATAATATTAATATATTAATATTATTTAACATTAAAATCGCAATGTTTGTTTTATAATTTTTTTGTGTATAAAGCGTTGATTGGTCTAGCTTTTACTAAAAATTAAAAATTGGAAACGAAATAAATAGCAATTACAACCATGTGTAATCTAATTAATAGTTTAAATTAATTTATACATTAATTTATAATTAATAATTCAATGTTATTAAATATACGAATATTGTTTGTAAGAAATTAGCGACGAATAGCATTTACCGATTCTTCAATATCACTATCTTTACTCTTATCCTTAATTGCTTTTGTCAGGCCTAATTGAATTCCAATGAAGTCAATTGCGGTCATTATCGGTCTTATCAGGAAAGGTTGAATTAACTTTATCCAAGCAAGCAATAGCAATGGCCAAACCACACATGCAATACATACCATCTGTAAAATAACATACCGATTTATCGTAATAAGGCAAAAGCATAAACTTTCTTCTATTTACTACTGAAATGTATAGTTTTACATAAATTTAATAGATTTAATTCATAAATTAATTAATACTTAAATATAATAAAAATAAAAGGTATAAAATTAAAAAATTCATAATAAATTAATTTATATTATAAAATTAATAAATTGTAAATTTATTACTAATTTTTCGTATTTAAATTATTATTTTATAAATTCAAGTATAACTTATATTTTTTGTCGATATAAATACTATTGCTCTTTAACTATAATTCAAAATTTCTCAAATATTGCCGAATTCGATTATTGCTTTAAAATTTGAGCTCTTTCCAAATTAAAGAATTTTAAATAAAGAAAAATGTTTTAAGATTCGGTTATCTCCGAATCTTATCTCCGTCCATAGCAGAGTTAACCGCCATGGCCGGTCCTAAGTCCGTGCTGAGAAAGAAGAAGGGTAGTATAAACAATACAAGTGTATCAATTAGACGAAACGAACGGACTGAACGAACGGACTGAACGAACGGTCTGAACGAACGGTCTGAACGAACGGTCTGAACGAACGGACTGAACGAACGGTCTGAACTAACGGTCTGAACTAACGACTGAACGAACGGACTAAACAAACGGGCTGAACGAATGGACTGAACGAACGGACTGAACGTACAGGCTGAACGAATAGACTGAACGAACGGACGGAACGAACGGACGGAACGAACGGACGGAACGAACGGACGGAACGAACGGACGGAACGAACGGACGGAACGAACGGACGGAACAAACAGACGGAACAAACGGACGGAACAAACGGACTGAACGAATGAACTGAACGAACGGACTGAATGAACGGATTGAACGAACGGATTAAATGAACGGATCGAACGAACAAACTGAACGAACGGACTGAACGAACGATCTGAACGAACGGACTGAACGAATGTACTGACTGATCGAACTGAACGAACAACATTAACGAATGGACTAAACACACTGAGCTCTTCTGCTAAATTATTATTAGTGGGCTTATAAGCACGCCGTTGACACGCATTTGCCATCCAAACTAAATTTATCTTGTTATTATCTGCATGAAATGTTTAATCTTAAGATGCATTATACTATTGTAACCAGTGACCCAATAGTATAATTTTCGTTCGTTCGTTCAGTCCGAACGAACGGACTGAACAAACGGATTAAATGAACGGATCGAACGAACAAACTGAACGAACGGACTGAAGGAACGATCTGAACAAACGGACTGAACAAACGGACTGAACAAACGGACTGAACAAACGGATTAAATGAACGGATCGAACGAACAAACTGAACGAACGGACTGAACGAACGATCTGAACGAACGGACTGAACAAATGTACTGACTGATCGAACTGAACGAACAACATTAACGAATGGACTAAACACACACTGAGCTCTTCTGCTAAATTATTATTAGTGGGCTTATAAGCGCGCCGTTGACACGCATTTGCCATCCAAACTAAATTTATCTTCTTATTATCTGCATGAAATGTTTAATCTTAAGATGCATTATACTATTGTAACCAGTGACCCAATAGTATAATTTTGCCGGATTAGTATGCAAGCCACGCATTTCGCTAATTATTTGCAAAAATAAAAACTATGTAAAGGGAATTTCCTTTACATAGTTTCCCTTTACATAGTTTTTATTTTTGCAAATAATTAGCGAAATGCGTGACGAATATAAAGAAGTTGTGAAAGTCATAACATTTACTGGAACAAAAAACACAAATTCCATACCTATATACTTAATATCTCGAATTCAGCAATAATTTTAATCTGTCATAATATCTAATCTTCCCATACGTCTTCACCGATGATGCAGAGTATACAGAATAATATTTAATCTTTTCAAATAATTTCTTACTAGTGTGTAAAAAATTTCTTACTAGCATTTTATACCGTATCTGTATGCAATGCCTGAAGAATATACCGTCACTTCCAAAGTTCCTTGGGAAACAGCTCATTGTCCACTTTTTGAGTACTTAACGGAATTATATTTTTACATTGAATATGTCGCTGAAATTTATACGATTACTACGATTGATTTTTTCAGTGCCCTCGTAACCAATAGATACGCATTTGTGCGTATAAAGAATAACTAGAAGGTCCACACACTCAACAAGCCAGTAAAAACGCGTTATGCACCTGAGTTTCGTCTAGCATCGTGAGGAATTGCTGGTGTCTTTATAGTTATCACAAAAGCAGTCGAAACGCACCCTAACCACTTCATCCGACTGACGATGACTGCTGGGTGGTTCGGGGCGTCTCGGAGTGATACATTAGCCTGGTGGAGCTGATGATCGAAGTCCAGTTTTTCAGCAGATCATATGGATTTTAAATCAATCGTAGCCAGCTTTGGCTCCTGGACTACAGTTTCAAGCGATTTTTCGCAATAACAATTTATAAAATGACGCATTCCTTCAGGAATCCTGTGAGAAATTCAGTGCCCTCGTAATCAACGGATACGCATTTGTGCCTTATATAAAGAATAACTAGAAGGTCCACACACGCAACAAGCCAGTAAAAACGCTTTCTGCACCTGACTTTCGTATAACATCGTGAGGGATTGCTGGTGTCTTTATAGTTATCACAAAAGCAGTCGAAACGTACCCTAACCACTTCATCCGACTGACGATGACTGCTGGGTGGTTAGGAACGTCTCGGAGTGATACATTAGACTGATGGAGCTGATGATCGAAGTCCAGTTTTTTAGCAACTCATATGGATTTAAAATCAATAGTAGCCTGTTTAGGCTCCTGGACCACAGTTACAAGCGATTTTTCGCACTACCAATTTATAAAAAACGTATTCCTTCCGGAATTCTGTGTAAAATTCAGTGCCCTCGTTATAATCGGATACGCATCTGTGAAATATAAAGAATAACTAGAAGGTCCACACACGCAACAAGCCAGTAAAAACGCTTTCTTCACCTGAGCTTCGTATAGCATCGTGAGGAATCGCTAGTCTCTTTATAGTTATCACAAGAGTAATCGAAACGTACCCTAACCACTTCATCCAACTGACGATGACTGCTGGGTGGTTAGGAACGTCTCGGAATGATACATTAGACTGATGGAGCTGATGATCGAAGTCCAGTTATTTAGCAGCAAATATGGATAAAAAAGCAATCGTAGCCTGTTTTGGCTCCTGGACCACAGTTTCAAGCGATTTTTCGCAATAACAATGTATAAAATGACGCATTCCTTTTGGAATCCTGTGAGAAATTCAGTGCCCTCGTAATTAACGGATACGCATCTGTGAAATATAAAGAATAACTAGAAGGTCCACACACGCAACAAGTCAGTAAAAACGCTTTCTTCACCTGAGCTTTGTATATCATCGTGAGGAATTGCTAGTGTCTTTATAGTTATCTACGATTATATATAGCGTGTGAAAATTGGAGCGGGCTATATCTATTGGCTGTAAGTGTGCGCCCAGTAATCCAGTGAACTAAAACCAAGCGTAATCGAGCGCAAACACAAAGCTAAACACGTGTTTTGTCCTTATGGGACTCATCAGTATCGTAAATCCCGCATCGAGAAAGCACACCCTGCATATTATCTGGATACTCGTTTAGTCCACAACGAAAAACTGCGTGATCAACCTGAATCGATTAATGATTCTACTGCTAGTTTATCAAATAGAACGCGTTCCATAGAACTGGACTCACAATCAACTGCTAAGACCTCTGGAAATCAACTAATAGCGACAAGTCGTGAGCTGGTTGCACTTGCTGATGTTGATGGTCGCAAAGTGTCTGGAGATTTGATGGCAAACAGTTGCAATGATCGGGAAGAGCAATGTTCATCGCATATTCGTAATACTTACAATTCTAGTTCAAGTCCCTTTATAACTGGTAAACCAATAAATGCGAATCAATAGGGTAAAGCGTGCAGCGCCTCGCGAAATCGATGCCTAATCCTTCAAAATGTGCCTGAGGCTCCATCATCATACACCACGCAGAGAAGAATGAACCCAGATTTAGACCATGTACACTCCGTACTAACTCAGATACGCGTAAGCGAGAGCCGCGACTTTGTCGAACAAATTAAGGTGCTTTGTCTATATCGTTTAGATAAGCGGTTGGATTTCCCGAGGTTGTTGAGGGTGGTATTCGAAACTAATGAACAGGCTGGACTCGTAATGTCTGCTTTGAACAAATTGCGTGGTGATAAAGTTCGTACCTGCCCTGATTATTCGATGGAGGAAAGAAGCATGATCAGGGAAGCTATGATTGAGTTGAATCGTCGCATTTTGGAGGGATATAACCTAGTTATTCTAGATTTTCGAGTTGTCCGGAAAAGGCCGTTTGTGCATTGGCGTCCACTCGTAACGAGGGTGATCTCATTTGCTTCGATTGTTTGATTACGATGTTGATGTGCATTCCGGGGGTAGCACGTCTCAAAGTGCTCATATCATTGGCTACACAAATATTCGTAGTTTAATTCCGAATCTTGATGATGTTAGAGTTTGGATGCATTCTACGCATACATACGTGCTGGCTATTTCTGAGACGTGGTTACACGATGCCATTTTTGATAGCGTAGTATCTATTCCAGGTTATCAGTTGTTACGTTTAGATATATGCCCTCCTAAGAGGGGTGGTGGAGTAGCACTTTATGTTCAGGATAGGAACGTTATTAGCAATATAGTAAGATACTCAAATGGAAGAAGGAACTTGTGAGTGCTTAATAGTTGATCTTGTTATATATAGCCTCCACGTTTCATTGGGTGTTCTTTATCGAACACCCAAATCAGCCATTTTAGATGATGAGCTGATGCATATTTTAACTAGAGCTTGTAGTATGCGTGATCACTCGTTCATCTTAGTTGGTGATTTTAATCTACCGATCATGGTGATTGATCAAGTTGGCAACATTATTATTGGTAACTGTTATAGTGAGGATAATAACCTATAGGAGTTCTTGGTATGTAATCAATTACTCATTCAGCATGTATCTGATCCTACTAGATTTGGCACTGATAGAGTACGTTCTATACTTATTATTAATAATACACAAGACAAAGCCCGTAGGCTGTTTATTCTGCTCACATAGAAAGATAGACAAACAAAAAGAACACAATAATTGAGAAAAACGAGGTTAAATTGTTGAAATTATCGTTGATCTGACGGGTATGTCATTCGGATAGTTTGCTGATAAAGATGTCGTATCCATTCTAATAATTTTCGTTTGAATATATCAATGTCATGGATAGATATTAAAAAGTCCGGTAACATTTTCCACACGCTAACAGCTCGATGCGAAAGACGATATATTTGAGAGCACCTTCCATGATGTTGAGTTTTAAGATGCAAACTATGTCCTCGATGACAGGCACGATGATTCAAACTTACACAATTTATTGGGTATCCGTCATAACCTTTAACGATCTTATACAACGCTACCAAATCTAAATACATTAAACGTAACCAGATATAACACATGCCTAGCGTTCTTAGTCACTCCGCATAAGGAAACTGTGCAACTCATTTACATAATCGAGACCCTCGCCTTAATATATTATCAAGTGAATTGATTTTCTCTTTAGTGCACGGAAATGATGATTGAATGATGTACTCAATGTGAGGACGAACCAATGCGTTGCACAGTAGCTTAAAACATTCTACTGGCATATATTTGAAGCAATTCTTTAATAAGTAAAGGGCACTTCGCCCTTTCGAACATATTCTATCTGTGTTCATACAAGTCTTAAGAGAAGACTGAACAATTGTGCCGAGGTCTTGTGTGTGATTCGCTCTAGATACAATGTCATCGCCCAACATGTAATCAGCATGTATGTCACTCCGACCAAAACGTAAATAAACACATTTGCCTACATTCATTATTACTCCTGTCCGAATACTCCAATCGTGAATAATTTTCAAATCTCGCTTAATACAGTAATGTCGCTTTTCGATGTAATTTTAGACCAGATTTTAAGATCATCGGCAAAAGCCAAATACGGACAGTGTAGCTGTTTTAACAATGTGTTTAGATAAATGTTGAAAAGTAGTGGACCTAAGGCAGTGCCTTGAGGTACACCTAATGTAAGTGAACGTGGTGATGATAAACTCGATCTAACGCGAACACGATAAGAGCGTTGCGTTAAGAATGTGTGGAGTCAATTTACAATAATCGGATTTATTTTACAGTCCAAAAGCACTTCGATGAGATTTTCATGACGTATACGATCGAAAGCCCTACTAAAGTCAATAAAGACACAGTCAACTGCTATCCCGTTAGACACGCAATTAATCCACTTCTTCCTAGCACAAAGTAAATTAGTTAAGCACGATCGTCCAACGGTGAATCCATGTTGATATGGGTTTATCTGATTTGATTGACGCAATAAGTTCACAACATACCTATAGGTTATCCGTTCGAAAATTTTACTGACAATACTAGTTAAGCTCACTGGTCTGTAATTTTCAGGATTGTGCATGGCACCCTTTTTCATTTATCAATTGACATTTGAAACAGTTTAGTTAATATAACAGTTAGCATGAATCTTAAAGCTCTAAGCAGAAAGGGATAGATGTCATCAGGACAGGGAGATGAATTGATCGATAATCAAGCTAGCTCATCATAGACAAAATATTGTGAAACTGTTTAATGCCCCAACGGGGCATTTCACAGTTTCCACTTGGTCATTTCACAGTTAATACTTGATTTCATTTCAAGTTAATACTTGATCTTGTATTTTCTCAAAGAGATGGTCAGATATGTGACCTATCACATAATCCTCCAATAGGAGGAAGTGATCACTGTGTGTTGGTGTTTAATCTGACTATAGCTTCAGATATTGTTGCAATCGATACCGAACCGGCATTGACGAAGATATCATGGTATCATGTTGATTTTGAGATGTTACAACAGTTTGTGTCCTTGTTAAACTTTGAGTGTGATGATGTTGGAAGCCAGAAACGTTGGTATTTCATTTGAGATTTATTAATTCGTATATCTGATTATTTCGACCCGCGTAGATTAATACGTAAAACTGCTCATTAGAAGCCTTTGTGGTTTGACAGCAGTCTACGTGAAGCTCTCAAAAGACGCAACACTTTGTTCAGAAAGTGTAGGCACAAAGGTAATTTGACTGTTTAATTCAAACTTGATCGCAATGCATATAAACGCCTCAGAATTAAAAAACGTATATAGTATGAAGACCAAATTGTGCAATCTTTAAAAAGCTCGCCCAAACGCTTTTGGTCATATGTTCGTCAAAGTATGCGTACTTATTGTGCAATCACTAGATTATCATCAAACGGTAAGTTGCTTGATTTTTTATCTGACGTTTCTAATGAGTTTGATAATGTATTTGACCTACATAATGCTAGTTCGACCATATAATATAGTGTTCAGTCAGTCAGTTTTCTTACATACATTAGTGCTCCTATTGTAATCAATGTGGATAATGTGGCTTGGAGGTTATCACATTTATCGTCTTCATCTTATTCAGGTCCTGATGATATTCATCCGCATCTACTCAGAGTGTTGAGTCAACATTTGGCTCATTCGGTCACTAGCTTGTTTCAGGCATCTCTGGATAGGATAGAGGTGCCGTCTGAATGGAAGAGTGCGATAGTTGTACTGGTATTCAAAAAGCGTGACCCGCGGCTAGCAGACAACTATCGAGTTATAAGTCTTACAAGTCATTTGAGTAAGGTACTGGGAAGGATCATCCACGAACATATATTCAGACACTTGATCATATCAAGTCAACATAGCTGCATGCAACATGACTTCAGAAAAGGATGTTCTTACCTTACCAACCTTTTGTCTGCCCGTGACGCCTGGATTGAATTCATGTCTCAAGAAAAAGCAGTTAACGTTATTCTGTTCGATTTTAGTCGTGCGTTTGATCGTGTTCCTCATAGTCTTCTAATTCAAACAGTGGCCAGCTACGGCATTAATAGTTATAGGATGGATTAGAGATTTTCTATCTAACAGATCTTTCAGAGTACGAGTTGGTAGTACCATATCCTCACCACATTTAATTACGCCAGGAGTTCCTCATGGTTCTATAATAGAACCTTTATTGTTTAACATGTCCATGAACAGTTTACTCACACGACTCCATTGTCCGTGTTCAGCCTTTGCTGACGACATCAAAATCTGGAGTGAGGTCATATCTGCAGGTGATCATATCCGCTTACAGCGTGACATTGAAAGGGTTTGTACATGAAGTGTTAATACTGGGGTATTGTTAAACATTTCTTAGTGCTTTACATTCGTCTTAGTAGGTCCAATGTGTCTTCCTTGTATAGTGTCAGGGCATATAGTATCATTTCGACCAATCAGGTTCATGATCTTGCCATACTTATGCAATCGACACTTAAAACTAGAATGGATACTAAAAGACGTTGCAGTTTAGCAAGGAAAATGATTTATATGATTAAAACTTGTTTCTTGTCAATATCTCCTCAGTTTTGCTCGGCTATATAATTCGCTTGTTCGTCCCCATATCAAATATGCTATCCAGGCATCATTCCCTTCCACAAAAGGTAAAATGAGGAATTTAAAGAGAATTCTACGTCGTGACAGCAAGCTCGTTCAAGGAGGTAAAATGATGAGTTATAACAATCGTTTAACTTCAATAGGCATGATATCAGTGCAAACCAGAATACTCGTTCTGGATCTGTTTGTGATGTGGTCTATAGTAAAGGGGATAGACGCTAACAAAGTGAATGTGTTGAATTGAATGTCCGACAAAGTCCCAGGGGTCATTCTTTTGCGTTACGCGTAAGACAAATTGGAAGGTCGACAATGGTATCGCGATTGTCACGCAGAGTGAGAAAGTTGTGGAATGCATTGCCTCACGACATTATGACTGCGTCATCATTGAGTCATACTAACTCGAACAATAATGTTACTCAGAACTCTCCTTCCAGTGGTCACAGTATGGTTCCACATAATGAGAGCGTAAAGGAGCTCATGAAGGAAGTTCATCTCATATCAAAGATCAAAGAAATCGTCTAATGAAAGCACAATATCGGCAACTACATTGAAGCGTATCAAAAAGCTACTATGTAGTGATACAGGATTCCTATTTTAATTGTTTTCTTTATTAATTAATGTGATGCAAATTGACCACTGCTAGGAAATTAGTCATGTAATAATATATCCGCAATGCTAATACATCTTCGTCAACAAACTTTTTACGAATTTTTTAAATTTTAATGACATTTCAATTATGAATATTACAAATAAATAAATACAATAAATATTACAAATATTTATTTGCTTGGAATTTTCATTCGTACGCAAACGTATTCCGAGAAACCACAATATCGTGTCATATGGTAATGTATCGAAGTGTGTAATTCGTTAATTAATACGCATTAATTATATATAAGTAAAAATTAAAAAATTTTAATATTAAAAATTTAACTTTGACATTTTTGTGTTCATTCATACCGAATGATCTCAGATCAAGGGGGATCTGAGCCCCCACCAACCGATCCAACACGCCGACTTCCAACTGAACCACCCGGGGTCTTTCACCCCCTCCCCAAAGAGTCCAGTCTGCACAAACTATGCTGGGTAAACGAGAGACAAGGAGCTTAAAACACCTTAGCCTTTGCTCTGGGAGATGTCTTCTCAAAAATAATAATCCCGAAATATCCTAGGTGTCCCAAAGGCGCACCTGGGTTTTTCTAGTTCAATAACAGATGCTGGGCCCGTTTCAGAGCCAATCTAGCTTTCTTCAGGATACGTTTAAGTCTTCCCAAATCAGATTTCGCCGACCAGTTCACCGTAACGGTGAACCCCAGGTATTTTACTCGACTTGTGAAGGTGGGAAGTGGTTCAGAGGCAAATATGGATGAGAGCGCAGAGAGCGCTAATCTCTTAAGCTTTTGCTTTGTTGCAGGGGTGTCATGAAAGACAACCGCCTGCGATTTGACGGAGTTTAAAATAAGATTGGATATGGGTAACTGATGTTTTAATCTTAAAAAGAAACGGCTGATGTCAGAGACTACGTCTTTACACCTGTGTCCAGTGAACAGGGCTGTGGTGTCATCAGCGTACACCACAAGACGTTGTTTACGTTTAAATATTTTGAATAGGTTAATGGAAGCAGCAAGATACAAGATTGGAGAAAGTGGGGAACCTTGAGGCATGCCCGTAATATGGTAGAACTGACGCGCATCATGGTCGTCTTCATAGTAAAATCGCTTGGTGTAGAGCAGCATCTCCACTCTGTTCACAATTCTCGCAGGCAACCCGAAGGAACTGAGAGAAGAGATCACAAAAGGAATGGAGATGCGGTCAAATGCAGCAGAAAAGTCAAGGAAAACAGCCACAACTAGACGATGGCTATTATCCCGACAAAACTGCTTCACCTCACCAATTGCTGACCACTGAAGGATATTCAGTGAAAAAGGCTCACGAGTACTCTGTATTGTGATGGATTAGTTGGATGGGGGATTGCTAGCCTAGACAGTGCTAGGAGCAGGAAGGTTTCCCTTCCAACCGCTAGCCCCATCTAGGGTTGGCACTTGCCCTTTGACAGTGTCATCATTTCCCCATCGTTTCTGCCTGATCAACTTTCCAATCTTGATTGGGGGAACGGCATGAGCAGAGACCCCCTTTTGTTCGAGGTCTTGAAGAAACAGAAAGTTCTGGATTCACAAATAGATTTGAAATAGAGGTCATTATCAACGCTTGGACTTCTATTTAAAACGAAACCAAACGCCGATGTATAATCGACATCAGCTCGCTGTCGGACATCCTAGTTGCTGCCTGAGAAAAAGAATCAGGTGCCGGCTTAGACGGCCTAGAGGGTTCGATGAATAAAGACTGATATTGTTTGAAATGCTGGTATTTCCTGCTCCACGCGGGATGCGCTCCTCAGCAGTTGGAGCAGGCCAGATTATTTGTGCAGGGAAGCGTGGACTCGATGGAGGGGCAATCTTCATTACCACATTTCCCATATCGCTGGACCACACTGCAGCTGGATGCCTAGTGCCCCCATTTGTGACACCTGCTACAGTGCGGGTATGTGTATTCTTCCTTGCCAACCACTCTAAATTTGAGGTTAATCCCCATAAAGGGGTTGCATGCCGATTTTTCTAAGAGTTCAGCCTGCCCTATGACGGCGGAGCAGAATCCAACATTAATTGGTAGACCGTTCCTCCCCAACAGGGGACGTACGTGTTTTTTTATCTTGTAAGTGTTAGTAATAAGTTGGATATCTTCCTCCATCTGTGTAGGAAGATTACTTATTTTCAGGGAGCCATAATAGGTTTCCTCCCAAATTCAGCAATGTCGCAGGAGTTAGCGACGAAGTACCTCTCAAAGCTCTCCAGGAGTTCCTGGGTTGCAAAGGAAATTTTTATACTGTTGTCAAAATATCTAACTGAGTTGTAGACTACACGGTTTTTCATATTATGTGCAAACTCTCTTAGAAATTTGTTGTATAATACATGCTTTCTAAAGGCTTTTTTAAAATGATTATCCCCAAATTTGGAATCTTGGGGATCAGGGGAAGTAATTCCCCAAAATTCTCATCAATATAAGAAGATCCACTAACCTTGTTGTCTTGAATTGACGAAGAAATACCTAAAAATCTTCATTTTCCTTGAAGAATGCTTATTTCCATAGCAGTATTGTCCATTTTCGTTGCAAAAACAGAATTCTTTGATCATCCGTCACACCACAATTTTTAATTCACTCCGTAAAAAATGCTGTCCATACACTCGCATGTCTTTAAAGTAAACAATTGCGCACAATATAAAAATATTAAATGGTGTTCATTATTTTAAAAGATATCGGCAAATGACTGCAAGATTCATTATAAAAAATGTATCTTGTTGAAAGTCTTAAGTTTTTACATTTTTCGAACATGTAGATACCGCCTGCTTATCCCCTACATAGTAGGGATGGATTCAAAAGTATAAACTGACGAAAACTAACGTTTTTTATAAAAAAAAACGTAGGTTATGATATAAAATATCACAAGCTTGTTTGTTATATATATTTTGGATTTATTAATTAGTATACAGAGTATTTCATTATTATAGACCCCTTTTTGCATTATTATAGACCCCTTTTTGCATTATTATAGACCCCTATTTGCATTATTATAGAACCCTTTTTGCATTATTATGGACCCCTATTTGCATTATTATAGACCCCTTTTTGCATTATTATAGACCCCTATTTGCATTATTATAGACCCCTATTTGCATTATTATAGACTCCTCCTTCAGGTTGCTTTGGTTCATGTTATTTTTTACGAATAACCATAATATAATTTTAAAACTAAAAATATAAAAAGGTATTTAATTTAAATAAAATCAGCATGTACAATTGCTTGTAAAACCCATCTTCTCTTATGTTCAAAGTATCCAGTCATTATGAAGTTATCATTTGTAACTATGTCATTAATTACACCAATAAGCATTTGAGGATTGGTAGATGCGGGTCGTTGTTTGATTCTTGCTTTTAGACATGCAAAGCATTCCTCAATAGGATTGAGCTGAGGAGAGTACGGAGGTAAGAACATAAGTATGTAGGTTTCCATGTTAAACGCTTCGCGAACCTCGGATGTCTTGTGTATGGATGTGTTGTCCATTATTACATATTTCCTGTTGTTGCTTTCTAACAGTGGAAACTTTGAAGAAATGAATTCTATAATATTAATAGATTTAAAACTTCCGATTTTGGTTTTATGTGCGAAAACACCAGAAGTTGTTATAGCACACAGCAGTGAAACATTTACACATTTCGAATTTGGGACATTAATAAAACACTTCGTATTTTTTTGGCGAATACCCCATTTTCTGATGCAAATGTAGATTAAACCCAGATTCGTCAAAAAAAGTCAATCTGTCATCGGCAATCGTATTGATAGTTGTTCCATATTGGGCCCTTGTTGTTTTGTTGATGTTACTGTTTCTATATATCGGAACCAAGGTCAGCGTCTTCCTTGTGTAATTCATTTTCTTTATGATTCTTGAGACGGTTGAAATGGAATAGGAACCTAAAGCATTGAATGAAGAAAGAGTAGATGTCAGTGTTTTTAAACTTGCGCATGGGTTAGAAGCTATCTCTGTAGATAAAATGCTTTTCTCAAACGACAAATTTTTCAAGTTCACTGTTTTTTTTTCTCCAGCAGTTTTAAAATTTGTTAAATCAACAAAATCCCCATTGAGATATTTCTTATATAACCTTTTTACTGTACTTTTTGATAGGTTTAATATAGAAGACATGTCCTTAAAGGTTAAGTCATTTCCCTGCTGATTGAGAAAACATTCTATAATGTTTCTGGTAATCACTTGTCTCTTTTTACGTGTTTCTTCTTCATGTTCTCTGCTGGTTTCTGAATTTTGAGTATTCATTCTTGGGTAAAATTTTTATTTAAATATAAACCAAAGCAACCTGAAGGAGGGGTCTATAATAATGCAAATAGGGGTCTATAATAATGCAAATAGGGGTCTATAATAATGTAAAAAGGGGTCTATAATAATGCAAATAGGAGTCCATAATAAAGCAAAAAGGGTTCTATAATAGAACCCTTTTCTATAATAGAACCCTATAATAGAACCATAAGAGAAGATGTTTTGAGAGTTTACAACCAATTCCCGTGTACTTTTATGAACACGGACAAGCTATCATTGAATATGATCACTGATTACCTACATAAATTATCTGATATTCTTGCCCCTATGCGCGAATCCTCTTATGCTGCTAAGTCACCTGCATGGATAGATTCCAACGTCAGACAACTAATAAGTTCAAGAAATTGTTTATGGAAGCTTCAGCGTTCTGACTCTAGTTTCTCTGCCAGATATAAATATGTTCGAAATCTTTGTACTAGAGTGAAAGCAACAAAACGATGTGCATTCGAATCGTCTATCGCTAATAATGTAACACGAAATCCAAAACTATTCTGGGCCTATGTTCGTCGCAACAGAACCCTTAATACAGAAATCAAGTATGTCCTTAATGCGGAGGGATGTATGATAACTTCTCAGAGTGGTATTGTGGAATGCCTTGCTACGTCTTTTTCGATACCGACAAATAATTCACAAAGAGCTTCTATCACTTCGCATGGTGTAGCATTAAAGCAATCTTCGCGTTTTCTTCCAGTAACGATTAGTGAGATTGTAAGTCAGCTTGATCAGCTTGACCCATTTAGCTCTACTGGCCCTGATGACATTTCTCCGTTTCTCTTGAAGAATTTATCTAGATATTTGGCTCCTTCCCTTCTTGCTATTTTTGAGAACAGTTTGACCAGTGGATGTGTTCCTGAAGTCTGGAAAACTGCCATCGTAGTTCCGATCCCAAAGAAAACCATTGCAACGGCTTGTACTGACTATAGACCAATCAGCCTGACTAGTTCTCTATGCAAAGTGCTTGAAAAGTTGATCGCCACCCGGATCAGGCATCACTTGAGGGAACTCGGAATAATGTCGTCTTCTCAACACGGTTTCCTCCCTGGTCGTTCCTGCTTAACAAACTTATTGACTTCACGCGAAATGTGGGTTGAGGCGGTCAGTCGCGGCCAATCAATTAATGTGGTATTCATTGACTTTTCAAGAGCATTCGATCGGGTGCCGCATGAGAGCTTGGTAGCATTACTATTTAACTACGGCATTCCTGTAATGTTGTGTAATTGGATTCAAGATTTCCTACGTAATCGTTTCTTTAGGGTGAGAGTTGGCACCCATCTTTCCACTTCCAGACGCGTTTACTGTGGTGTTCCGCAGGGTACCGTACTAGGACCTCTGCTGTTTATTGTGTTCCTTAACGATTTGTTGCTGCGGATTCAGAGTCCCTGTCTTGCTTTTGCTGACGACCTCAAAATATGGTATGTAGATGATATTGATCCGCTTGGCATTTCCCTGCAGGAAGACCTTAATGAAATATACCAATGGAGTGAGGCTACTGGTATGAAGATCAATGTTGACAAATGCGGCCACATGAAATTAGGAAGGCGTTGCGATGACCGTCGTTTTCGCCTCGGAACTTCAATTCTTAATGTCGTCATGGAGTATAGGGATCTGGGTGTCATGGTGCATAGGACATTGAAATCCCGATCAAATACAGAGTTTGCCTACAGCAAGGCTTTGCGAGCTATGTACTGCGTCAAAAATGCATTTAATCGTATTAATCCATACGTCTTCAAACGGCTTTACTGCGCTCTTGTTCGCCCGCATATAGAGTACTGCGTGCAAGCAGTTTTTCCATACACTAAGAAAGAGTTCAATAGACTAGAGTCAATCCTTCGTAGAGGTTCTCGAATGTGTATGGATGGATCATATTCATATCGTGAGCGGCTTGAATTTCTAAAGATACCATCTTTGGGTCAGAGGCTATATTACCTAGACCTTGTTGCATTATGGCGAATGGTTAATGGGATAGATGGTTTTCTCTCGTGCTATGTTAAAGTTTGTTCTCAGACGCATCGTGGCCACCCGTTAAAACTATTTAAGTTTCCCCACGGTAAAGTAGTGAGTTTGGCTAGGCTCTCACATCGAGCATTAAACGCCTGGAACACGTTGCCAGGAGAAATAGCATGTACCAAGGACTTATCTCAATTTAAAGATCAACTTCGTCAGTGGATTAACGATCATGGCATTCCGAATGTATACAATATTATGTAACCGCTATTAACTTTTTTTTCTTTTCTTTTCTTTTTTATTTCCTATGTGATCAGTTGAAACAGCCATTTGGCTATAACTTGTAATACTAATAATAATAATGCAAATAGGGGTCTATAATAATGCAAATAGGGGTCTATAATAATGCAAAAAGGGGTCTATAATAATGCAAAAAGGGTCTATAATAATGAAATACTCTGTATCTTTAATGTAAAGTAAGTGCTGAACAGAACTTTCGTCATTATTCTCATGACGATTTGTTATGCTTTAGCATAAGAAATCGAAAACTTTCTTAAATTATTATGTCATTATATCTATCTTGTAGCACTCGAGTAATTTTACGATAACCAACGCCATGTCTGAACATAATAATGTCCGTTAATGGAAAATATCACAAGGATGCTCTTAACAAAATATTGAGTTCACAGTATTATCTGATATTATTATATCCCCCGAATGAATAGTAATTAAAAAAGGATTTATTTTTACGTAGCAAATGCGTGCCGGCGAACGCTTACAAGACCACGAAGAAAAAACAAAAGTTTAAATCATGTGTAAAATGCTGATCTATTAATCAATCGTTACATGAATTCTAACAAAATCTAATGACAGTGTAGGCTGCAAGCCGCACTTGGAAAAAATTAATGATTAATAAAAATTCCTTTATTTAAGAACAAGCAACTATATTAAAAAAACAATATTTTAAAATTTGCCAAATTCGGACGTCCAATTGAAGTAGGGAAGCCATAGCTCGCCGGAGATCGAATGCGTTCGCAAGAGTGTCGTCTGCACGGTGCGGCTATGTTCGGCCCAGCTCCAATGCCATTATCATTACTCTGACAAGTCTGTATCGACTCTAGATGTTGTTCTTGATCATCATATATCAGACTGGATGAAGGCATTTCAATTAGATTAAGACGTTTGATTGACGGGGAAATCGTATCGTCGCAGGCTGGAGGCACTACGGAATGAAGAGGCATAACTCCAACAGAACTCGTCCTGCCTGATAGATCAGTAGAGTCGTTAGATATGTTGATCACAGGTTTGTCGTTAGAGAAAAATCGCATTTCTGGATCATCACATGGTCCCAATTCCTTCTCCAGAAGAGGTCGCCCAATATCGTCCAAGCTCTTAAGTATTGCTTTCGCGTTACCTCGCATGAGGGCTATTGAAGCTCGCTGAAACAACTGTGATACCGCCCTTGAGTATGGAACACCGTTCCGCTGTGACATGGACCGGGATATATTCCGAATCAGTTTTCCCCAGTACTGTTCCACCCTCCGTAGGTTTCGATCACTGCTGCCGCGAAGCAATAACCGCTGTTCTCCATCTTGCGCCTATATTTCCTATCTTTAACGGATACCGCATATTGGTTAGCTGCATATGCGGGGATGCGTGCTGCCATTTTGACGACTTAATTTTGTTGTGGATTCGTCACCGCAAAATCTACCGCTTGTGGGGGATCGCCATAAAAGAGAATGTTCGCTGGCCTTTCGCGTAAGTTTCTCTGATAAGATGATGTACTTCGCGGGCTACTCTCATACCAGCAGAGGTAGCAGCTTGGAATATGGTGTCCCGAATACCGTCATGCCGGATGCCAGGAAATCCACCGAATTGACAAGTAAACCGTGGTAACCGTACTTATCTGCAGGTCTTAGGCAACGTCTACATCGGTAATCATCACAGTGAAATGACAAGCATAACCAAAGGCGTAGTAAAGCACAGAATTCATTTAGGGCCAAGCACATACCAGTTATCTTGTTGGATACTGCCTGCAACCACGAACATGCGTGTGGGCACGGTACTGCCAAAAGTCTTGACGCATTAAAGGAGTCTGATTCTATTATAAGGGTTTCTCTGGTTCGGTATTTAATGAATTTCGAAATATTAGCTTATCTACTGCACAGCTTATCCACATTGTCGTCTGGAGGTATTTGAATAGATGCAAGGCGTTTACGTAACCAGGAAATGAGTTAGGATCAAGCGACAAACGATCTGCGACCATATGTACCCCGGCAACGAAAGCCGGTCCAGTGTGCTGCTTACAACTGCGTAAACCCAATCCCCCAATTTCAGAGGTAAGTAGGCTTGTTGCTATGACTTGAAGTTAGTTTGGACTGCTGTAATTGCGATAAACGCATCCCTGATCGAACTATCGAACAACCGAACTTTTTTTTAACCGAAAAAACACTTCGGCAAAAATCGGATCACCTGTGCGCATGATATGATTGACGCGGCTGGAAGACGCACATGAGCGCAATAAGGTATAGGCAAATTGCGGGTCTGGCAACAATTCCAGCCTTTCTAGATCGCGCTGAAGTGATGGAAGAATATTTTCAATTAGAAAATGGGAGCAAAACTCTTCTGACCCCACTGGAACCCCAAGAAGAGAGAAACCGCTAGTTGGATTTATGTTTGACACGCATGAACATATTTCCTTGAGTGAAATTGTCGACTCCGCGAACCCAATGACTTTATTCTTCTTCCAGATAACTGTCATTCCAATGTCAGAAAAAGCCGTTGAAATGAAGAGGAGAAATTCAGCTACAGCAGCTGTAGTACCCGCCACGATTCAATCATCCAAGTACCATTGATTGAAGAATATCTCATCGACACCACTAATAGAAACTATTATAGATTGTATTGCGAGGCAAAATAGAAAAGGTCCGAGGGGATCGCCCTATTGAACACCGCACGCCGATTGAAGAGGTTCCAATTGACCGATATCAGCTTGTATATAACAGCTAATATATAACTATATTAGCTTGTAAAATTTACACGCGAAAAGAAGAGACAAAAGAATAATGTTACAATAGTGGGTCCAAAATACGAACATCAGAGATGAAAACTTTTTTGATTTTTCCGTTCGAACGA
The DNA here is from genome assembly GCA_012934845.2 of Pomphorhynchus laevis. Taxonomy (NCBI): domain Eukaryota; kingdom Metazoa; phylum Acanthocephala; class Palaeacanthocephala; order Echinorhynchida; family Pomphorhynchidae; genus Pomphorhynchus; species Pomphorhynchus laevis. Next base: position 106,813 of record WNNJ02000199.1, read on the forward strand.
ATGGTACCTCGAGTCTTTTGTTGTCTTAAGCTATGATTGAAAGCACTATTCTAAGAGAAAACATCAAGGAAATATTTAGAATTTAGTAATAAACCGCTTTATTTATGAATATGTTAGAGAGGATTCCTTCCAATGGTACAAAAGGGACACTGCTAATCTTGCTTGCTAAGTAGTGTATCCTCGATAAATTTAATATAAAATACATGGAGCAATCCGTAAATAATGAGTTAGAATAGATAAAGATTGATTGAATATGCTATTTGTAAATATACTGTAAATATTGAGTAGGTAAATAGATATTGAGTATAATTGTTATAAAATGAAACTGATACGGTTATGATTTAAAAATAAATAAAAAGTTAATAATTTTTTACGACAATTCATACTTTTTATACAATTCGATAAAATACATTATTTGATTCCCTCAAATGGGCCTTTTTCAAGTAGTAACATTCATGTCTAAAAAATTTATTATTATAATATCGGACATCAATTGACACGATAAGCTGCCACTTCGGTTTCATCCATTCTATCTCCTATTGGATTATGTAATGAAGATCGTGCTGCACGTAAGGCTAATGAACTTGACCTTGCTAGAACGATTCCAATTTTTTTTGCCGCAACCAGGATATGACTTCGGTGTACATCCTGTCTTTCTACACGCTTATTTTGTGTGCTACATGTTAAAAAAACGATTTATTTTAACGTGGCAAATGCGTGCCAGCGCACGCTTACATGACCACAACAAAACAAGACTGTGAATCAGGTGTCGAGAAGGTGTGAACGAAGGAGGTGTTTGAATGTGATAAAGGAGGGAGCGCGGCGGACGTCGAGAGGGAGTTGATTCCAGGCGAGTGAGGCGGCGACGAGGAAGGATCGGAGACCGTAGTTGTTGGAGTAATTAGGAACGTGAAGTAAGAGGGTATGACAGGAACGAAGCGATAGCGAGGTGGGGCGAGTATCGTCAAAGAAAGGAAGGTTGATGAACAATGGGGAGCCGACAGCGATGAGACGAAAAGTAACGAGAAGAAGGCGGAGTTTGATGCGGATGTGGATGGTGGGCCAGGAGAGTTGGGCAAAATATGTGGATGTGTGGTCGAAGCGACGGAGACGAAAGAGCACTCGAACGGCGGTGTTGATTATTCGTTGTAGGGGTAGGATGATGGATTTTGGAGAATTGGCGAAAAGGCTAAGGCAGTAATCGATTTTAGGGAAAAGAAGCGATGAAAGAAGAGACATACAAGAACGGAAGTCGATAAGGGGGCGGATACGGCGGATGTCACGAAGAATTAAGTTAGACGAGCGGACCTTGTCACGGACGAAGGGTTTAAGGGAAAGGTGATCATCGAAATGGAAGCCTAAGAAAGTGAGATTGTGGACTATAGGGATGATCGATGAGGCAAAAGAAACAATGGGAGGAGATATGTTTGGTTTACGGGGAGGATCCACATTATTTTGGACTTTTCGGGGTTTAGAACGAGATGGAGATTGGAGAGACGTTTGTAGATAGAAGAAAGACAGTTGGAGGCAGAAATGCCGATATCGTGTATGCGATGTGCGGGTGCATGAGCATAGATTAGAATGTCATCGGCGTATTGCATGACCTTAAAGGAGTAAGGTTTGATAAACGGAGATAGATCGCCAAGCAGAAGAGAGAAAAGCAGGGGACCTAGGACTGAACCTTGTGGGACCCCGCAAAAAATAGGGATGGGAGGGGAGGATGATGAATTAGAACAGACGCGAAAGGAACGGTCGGATAGATATGAGGCGAACCATGCTACGGAGGAGGAAGAAAAGCCGTAATCATAACGAAGGCGAGAAAGGAGGACGGAGTGGTCGACAATGTCGAATGCGGAGGAGAGGTCGAGGGAGATGAGAACACTATATAGAGCCTTGTCTCGAGAAATGAGTAAGTCGTTGTACACTTTTATGCATGCGATTTCTGTCGAGTGATTAGAGCGGAAAGCGGATTGGAAAGGAGGGTACAGATTGGATGAGGAGAGATAAGCGTTGATTTGTATTAAGATGAGGCGTTCTAAGAGCTTAGAAAGAGTAGGGAGTAGTGAAATGGGGCGATAGCTAGAAGGAAGGGAGGGGTCGAGCGATTGTTTCTTAAGGAGGGGACGAACGATTGCGGATTTCCAGTGTGAAGGGAAGATACGACTGCGGATGGACGAGTTAAACAAGGTTGTGAGAAATGGGGATATCGATGAGCATATAGATTTTAATATGTGGGTAGGCAGGGGATCGGCGGGTGAGGTTTTGTTGGGCAAGGACATGAGGACAGATGATATTTCTGTAGGTGAGACAGGGAGAAGATGAAAGAGTTCCGGAAGGATGAGGCTAGGCGGGGCAGAGTGGGATAGGATGGAGACCGGGGTGTGAGAGAGCAGCGTGGATACTTTAGTCTGGAGAAATGACGAATAATCATTAGCATTGATGTTGCACGGCGTAGAGGAACGAGCCAGGATTGAGTTAAAAGTATGCCAGAGAGTCTTAGAGTTGAATGAAGTGATGATTTTATGCTGCCAGAAGGAGTTGCATTTGGTACGTAGTAGGTTGAGATGAGACCGGCGAAGAGCAAGATAGGAATCACGGAAAGACGGAGTGATCGGGCGGAAATCGCGTCTGAGAGAGCGGTGATAGACTCGAAAAGCATGGCGGAGTCGACGCTTTGAGAGTAGACATTGGATGTCAAACCATGGGGCACGGTGCAAGCGACGGTGTGGGTGAGACTTGAAGGGCAAGAGAATATCGAGAGTGGATGTGAGTTCAGAGTCGAAAAGAAAGGCGAGATCGTGAGGAGATGAATATGTTATTGTGGGTAATGATAGAGACGATTTGAGTAAGGCAGAGCGGAGAAGGGAGAGGTCAAGATTTCTCCAAGGGCGACGTAGGATTGTAGGTGTGTGAGGAGGGGTGTGGTTGCGAGTGAGATCAAGGGTGATAAGAAAGTGATCGGATAGACCAGGATCAGAGATGGACAGTGAGGTGTAGGCAGCAAAATGATCGAGGACAGCGATGATGTAGAACCAAGTATATGTGTGGGGCAGTGGAGATTAGTTTGTAATTGTAGTTGGATAGAATGTTGATGAACCGGATGGAATCCGTGGAAGAGGGGCGGTCTAGGCGGATATTGAAGTCGCCTAGAACGAGTGAAGGGATTGAGGACAAAGAACAATGATAAAGGAGGTCAACGAGTTCGATAATAAATAAGACTGTAGGAGCTGATGAACCAGGACGGTATACAATGGCGAGATCTAGAGTGATCAGGTTAGAAAAACGACAAGTGAGCAATTCAAAAGAGCAATGAGTGAAAGGGGGATTGATTTTGCGAAGAGACGCGGGGTGACGCGCGGATGCGACGATGCCGCCATAATTAGAAAATTTAGAAGGGTATGAGCTGAGGGGGCGGGCGGATTCGACTAGGGAGGAACCGGCAGAGAGCAGACGGCGAATGGAAAGGTCGTCAAAATCTGAGTGCCAGGATTCGGTGAGGCAGAAGAGATCGATGGATTGCTTGGTGAATAGGTTGATGATAAGATCGGATTTATTGAGAATAGATCTAGTGTTGAGGAGACAGAGACGGAAACCGTGTGTTGTGGCGAAAGTGTCTAGTGGAGAAGATACATAGGAGAGATGTAGCGCCATCGAATTTTTGGTCGGGTGTGGACAACTTGAAAATTTCCGTCTATATTTCGGATGGAGAGTGATGTTTCGTAGTTTTCCTCGCGACGGCGTTTTTCGATTCGGGCTGAAGAGATTTGAGCGATTACAGAAGAGGCGCGATCGGGAAAAATTCGAGTGGTTGAAGATGACATGAGTTTGAATCGTTGAGAGAGGACAGAAGACGCGTGAGAGCGATGCTTGAAAACAATTTTTAGGAGAGGGGCTGGGAAGGATTAGATTGAGAAGATTTGTTTAGACGGATGAATGCGACAGGAGAAATGTCCTTGAAAAAGGATGGTTTATCCGCAGGAACAATAGACGAGAGGATTGATCTGAAGGCGGAAACATCGTGGTCCAGACGTTCTTGTGGAGATAAGGATTTAGAAGGCGTGATATTAGTAACAATGACGCAACGATCGCGAGAAGCAAAGCGCTTCCGTAAAGGAGGACGACTGACGTGAGTAGGTGAGATCACGATAGAAGAGCTGTCAGTTGATGATTTGGAGGGATTTGGTTTGACGACGGGAGACAGAGGATAATGATAATAAAGAGGGTGGCAAGCGATGTGAGGAAAGGTTATGAGTGGAAGGATAGTGGAGGTTGGTGGAGGTGATTTTGATTGATGGATGCAAGGTATTGAGGGACGAGACGGGAAGGACGGGACGTGGGGTGTCGGGGAGTGAATATACATTAGTTGTAACAATTTGCGGCTCCGTCACTGTCTTGGTAGATTTATCATAAACTTGACAAAATCCATCTTGCTGCGATACAGTTTGCGGCTCCTTCACTGTCTCAGTAGATTTGTCAGAAATTCGAGAAATTCGATCATGCTGCGATGCCATTTCCAATTGCTCTAATCGCTTTATTATCAAGTTGATTTGTTTCGCCGCACAGAATCCACAGTAGAACGGTGGCCCGCCACAAGTTTCCTGACCCAAAGCACAATTATGCGTTACTGATGTCCAGATTTGACAGCCGCTAGCGGAGCATTCCACTTGTATGTTCTCGAGCTTGCCGGTTTTATCGGTATCAACATGTTGCATAAATCTCTGTGCTTGATGTCCTGCCCCACCATGGATTGAAAAGATAAGTGGGCAAAACGTCGCATATTCCACTTCTAGGACACGTTCGCTGTATTTCGCGATTGTTCGATTCTCATGGTATATATAATTGCTTCGGATGTCTCTCTGTACGCAGCTACGAGCATGAATGTTGAACACACAAATATCGAAGAAGCTTCGCTCGAATCTGCCTCTAAAAAGACCATTACAAGTCACATCTAGACGGTCTCAGTCGTCTCGATTTGTTGTGGCCCGCGTGAAGTTTCATGTTTCGTTTACAGGCTGAAATTGGGGTTCTGAGCTGACTCTGTTACAAACGATAGTCAAGGTGCCAGCTATAAAGTCCCTTATTTCGTAATACCTAATTGTCGGAATAGCGCATGTTGGGCAAGATAGGGCGTGTGTTATATCGAAATCTAATCTGCATTTGTAATTTGTTGGGACGTTATCGGGGTCCAGCCGTATCTGGTTGCTAGAGAATCTTGGAATTCCCTTCCTTTTAACCGCATATTCATGTTTTCAATCGGACGAATTGTTAGCCAGAATGATGCTCCCTTCTCCGACACATACATAATTGACTTTCTTGTATTTTCGTCCGTCCTTGTTAAAATTTCATTTCTCTTATCCTTGAGGTGTTGCGAAGATGCGTTTCTTATTGTAGATAATATAACTTTTTGACTTATATAACTTATTGTCATATTCCGTCATCGCTGTATTTGATAGGCCCCTGATGCCCATACCTCCCAAGCTTAACGGCAGAGACATTATCTTCTGAATTTTCTCACTACATCGCTATATGCCTATAAGTTTGATCATTAATTTGCCAAATATTGCATTTCTTATTGGTATGAAATGCTTTGGGAAGTTGGACACGTTATATGTATATAAGTCCACTTGTGTTAAAGGGCTGTCTCCAGAGCCATGTAAGCGATTTGTGCGTCTATCTCCGCAACATGTATTAGTTCTTCTGTCATTTCGTCCATTTGGCAATTAATTGTGTAATATACTCGTCCATGAATTTGCGTGTTCCTATCGGACTTCCCAAGATGATAATACCTTCACTTACTAATTTTATTTCCGTGTTCTGAAACTGTGATTACACATATTCTTTTCTGGCTCATGTGTAAGTAATTTACATTTGCGCTCATATGGGAAGTATCCATACTGTGGCTTACTCTTTTATCCATACTCTTTCCCTTATATAACCCCATAAGTCTAATAGGTCTTGTATTGTTCCTGCGAATGATGCGTCGTCAGCGAATTAGCGGTTTTCAACTCTAGGGAAACGTTCTCGTATCTCTTTAATCAAGGGTATGAATGCAATCACAAATCATGTCATTGCAAAGGGATCACCCTAGGTAACTCCTTCTTTGGAGAGTATAGTTTTACCTCCCACATTTAGATAAGAATCCGTTGAATAGCAATTGTTGAGGACTGTCTTGAGTGATGGGCAAACATGATTTACGTTTTGTAGGAGCAGACGACGATTTATGCGGTTTGAATGTGTTCCACGCGTCAATGCTTAGTACTGTGCTTTTCGGGTTTTGTGTAAAACTAATGATTTCGTGAATGACAACCTCAGTTCCTGCTCTTTGTCCAGCACGTAACTGGGGACCCCTGCTATTTCTTTAACATCCATTCTTACTTTATCTAGGATAACTTTTCCTATAATTCTTCTGACTACTTCGCAAGTTCCAATCGGTCTTACCCCAGGGTTTTTGTTTAAAGATATTAGACGACATGTCGTAAACGCTTTAACTGTTTCTTCTTTCATTGTGTTTTAGGCAACGTGTATTGCAAATTTCGCCACGATTTCTCTCAGGATCTTCAAATTATTTCCAAAAGAAGTTAATAAATAAAAATAATAAAGAAATAATAATATAATAAATATTATTATACATTCAACAACATACGAGCATTAGCTCAAATAGCTGGCTCACAATAACTTCGCAAATACTTTAATTATTTATTAAAATAAGGAAATGCAACACGAAGCATTGTTTGATCCATTCGTAGTCTTCTTTTAAAAGTACTAAGTGAACTGCATCTAACGTTGTCTGCATCAAAGTTGTTCCTAAGCTCAACAATTCTTCTATCAAATTGCTTCGCGCTCAATTTCTGTACACTGCGTCTTCGAATAGCTAAAGAATGACTTCGAATAACATTTGAACCACGTAATTGAACCCTACTCCGAAGAGGGTGTTTGTGACGTTGGAATAAATGCCAAACCAAGCACATATCCATCCGCCTAAACAAATCTTCTCAATCTAATACTTCTAAGCCCCCTCTCCTAAAAATTGTTTTCAAGCATCCCCCTCACGCGTCCCCTGTCCTCTCTCAACGATTTAAACTCATGTCCTCTTCAACAACCCGAATTTTTCTCGATCGCACCCCTTCCGGAATCACTCAACTCTCTTCTGCTCGCATCAAAAAACGCCGTCGCGAGGAAAGCGGCGAAACATCTCTCTCCATCCGAAACATAGACGGAAATTTTCAAGTTGTTCACACCCGCCCAAAAAATTCGATGGCGCAACATATCCCCTATGTTTCTTCTCCGCTATACCCTTTCACCACCACACACGGTTCCGCCTCGGCCTCCTCAACACTAGATATATTCTCAATAAATCCGATCTTATCCTCAACCTATTTACCAAGCAATCCATCGATATCTTCTGCCTCACCGAATCCTAGCACTCAGATTCCGACGACCTCGCAATTCGCAGTCTGTTCTCTGCCGAATGCTCACTAGTTAAATCCACGCGCCCCTTCAGCTCATCCCCTTCTAAAGTTTTTAATCATGGCGGCATTGTCGTATTCGCCCATCACTCTCTAGCTGGTCATTTGATTCTCCAAGTATTTTTAAGCATATCAAAAATATAGACGTTGTGAGCACTTCTGAGAAAGGTTTGATTCAACCAGGACTGTCTATTACACCTATCTGCTTTTCATGCTTCTACACTGCAAAGATGGCGTACCGTTTCGGCTTTGAGGAGCCTCATCAGTTGCAGCAATACAATGCATACACATGAAAACCATACTATATATAAATTAAAGCAGAAATTGGCATATTGTCTCATATCCTTACTTAAAGTCATCACTAAAATGATGCAAATATGTTTCGTCGACTTTTCAATGACTTTTCGTCCTAGGGAATCCACAGGCGATATTTCCCATCGTATTCGATATTGAGGAAAGTGTCGAATACAAAGAGTAAATTCTATTTTTTCGACTTCATCAATCATTAACTCCACTGATTCCATCCAGTTCATCAACATTCTATCCAACTACAATTACAAATTCATCTCCACTGCCCCCACACATATCCTTGGAGGGGGAATCGACATCATAGCTGTCCCCGATCGTTTGCTGCTTACACCTCACTGCACATCTCCGATCCTTGTCTATCCGATCACTTTTTCGTCACTCTTGATATCACTTCCAACCACTCCTCGCTTCACACACCTACCATCATACGTCGCCCTTGGAGAAAACTTGACCTCCACATTCTCCGCTTCGCCTTACTTAAATCGTCTCTATCTTCTCACATAATAACATCATCCTCTCCTCATGATCTTGCCTTTCTTTTCGACTCTGAACTCACATCCACTCTGGATCATCTCTTGTTCTTCAAGCATAACCATCACCGTCGCTTGCATCGTTCCTCATGGTTTGACATCTAATGCATACTCTCAAAGTGTCGACTCCGTCATATATTTCGAGTATATCACCGCTCTCTCAGACGTGATATCCGCTCGCTTACTCCGTCTCACCGTGATTCCTATTTTGCTCTTCGCCAATATCATCTCCACCTACTACTTACCAAATGCAAATCCTGACAGCATAAAATAAACAATTTATTAAACACTGAGTCTCTCTGGCATACTTTTAACTCACTACTTTCTCGCTCCACTTCGCCTTGCAACATCAATCCCCATGATTATTCGTAATTTCGTCAACCAAAGTATCCACGCTGCTCTCTCACAACCCCGTATCCATTCCATCTCCCTGCTACTCCCCTCATACTCCAAGAAATCTTTCATATTCTCCGTCTCATCTGCCAAAGTCTCATCTGTCCTCAAGTCCTTGCCTAACAAAACCTTACATGCAGATACCCTGCTTACCCCGTACTTAAATCCATATGTTCATCAATATCTCCATTCCTCACCACCTTGTTTAACTCGTCCATCCGCAGTCGTATCTTTCTTTCACACTGTAAATTCGCCATCGTTCGTCCCCTCCTTAAGAAACAGTCGATCGACCCTCACTTCTGTCTAGCTATCGCCCCATTTCACTACTCCCCACTCTTTCCAAGCTCTTAGAGCGTCTTATCTTAATACATCAACGTGCATCTCTCTTCATCCAATCTGTACCCTCCTTTCTAATCTACTTTCCGCTCTAATCACTCCACAGAAATCGCCTGCATGAAAATTTACAACGATCTACTAATTTATTGTGACAAGGCTCTATATAGTGTTGGTACAGTGTCCCAACACTGTACCTTGAGGAACATCAGTATTCAAATTTCTATGGTCAGATAGGCTTTCACTAATACGGACATAAAATTGACGATCACTGAAGAAATTGTTGACCCATCCAGCAACACTGATGTTAATGTCGTAAGAAATCAATACGTAGTTTAGTAGGGAATGATGTACTCAATCAAATGCTTGGCTGAAATCAAAGAATATAACATCTACACTGTGTCCAGTAGAGATTAAGTCTACCCAAGCCTCACGTGCCACAAAACATTTGATAGGCAAGATCCGCCTTTTCGGAAACTATGTTGTGCAGAACTTAGAAAGTTATACGTGTTTAAATGAGAAATTATTTTACTATGCACAATTTTCTCTAAGATCTTGCTTACGCGACTCGTTAGACTAATCGGCCTGTATTTATTGGGATTCGACGAATCATCCAACGAATGATGCGAGTCAGCAACAAATGTTTCGCCTGATATGGATAGAGATGTTCTGTTAAGCAAGTTTTCAGATCACAAGCTTTTTGCTGCTGGAACTTAATCAATTTATCGCAAACGCTCTTTTTTAAAAGTCACGCGGGTAGCCGAAACGCATCACGATTGCTCAGACAACTGAAAGAGGTCGAGTTTGGTTACCTGTAAAAGACACATAATGCAAATTTGAATCCCCGTAGCATCGCCTCTACGATTAAACATTCTAAACTTCTATCACTAGAGAAGTATCGTTCTATCTTTAAAATTGTAGCAAATTCTGTCAAATAAACAGTAACACCGCCACCACGACCTCCTTGTATACGATCAGCCTTCAGTAAGTTAAATCCAGATATGCTTGCTACACAATCGAGGATGTCAACATGTAGCCAAGATTCGGAGATAGCTATAGCATCATAATTGTAAGTAGTGGTCAATAGTCTTAGATCTTCAAGGTTAGTAAGTATACTACGAATATTAGTATATGCAACACGAGGGCCAAACGAGCTCTGGAAAACATTACGCTGTTAGTAAATCTCCGTCAAATCAATATTATTCGAGTTAATGACACTTGTAGATTCTAATCTATTAGAATAGGATCACATCGAACAAATGACTTTCGATGGTAAACATGAAAATTTTTTATATTAAAGTTGGTCTCACCAACATTTAATCATAAGTTTCATAAAACGAGATCGACCATCAGTCGTGTGGCGTCCTATACGAAACATTTCTAGAACTTTTATTTTAGAAGTAGCAACAGAGTTACTAGATACAAACATATACCTGATTACATTACGAACTTCAATAACATCATTTAATCTACTCTGGGCAGTAGAACTAGTAGACTCTGGAATACCACCTAAAAAGGACACAGCAAGACCTATCAACTTTACCACGTACTTTAAATAATGGTGATTGTTCGCAAATAATTTGTATATTGGTTATTACGAGACGTGTCATTATTAGGTGGATTAATACAATTAGAAAGACGGTGCAACAAATCATGGACCCTGTTCTCGTTTACTGGAGAAACGATATTCTAATCGATGATGCGCTGTATTGTTGAGGCATTCCTTTCACATCGCACATAACACAGTCTTCCACAGTACATTTGTCACGCACTTGTTCGCTAACTATATATCGACATCTGATTAATAGTTGAGATCATGAGTTCAGATCTATTGCTTTGTACTCGATTGATATCAGGTTTTACAAACTCTGGAGCGTTGGTTGTATTGTTTCCATCAAACGATTTTTTTAATAAAAAAACCGCATATCATAATTGTCAGTTTGAGTTGACATACCATGAACATAAACTGTTTAGCAGAAACGGTGAGTATATTCGAAGGTATCTGCTTGCACAGAATCCACAAGTGAAGGATACATTTGAATAACAATCTCTAGATGAGACAGGAACAACACTAGTCCATACGACACAGTAGGAAGTATCATAGTCTACTTGCAAATCACAGTAATCAACACACGCTGTCACGAAGAATATTACGAACTGTCGTTGCTTTTTGGGACCGTTCTTTTTATGTTGCTTAACCATTGTTGCAGCTTTGTAATGTCGATAATCTTAGTCCTGTAATATTAATAGTCTTAGTCGATAGTCTTAGTTGATAGTCTTAGTCGATAGTCTTAGTTGATAGTCTTAGTCGATAGTCTTAGTTGATAGTCTTAGTCGATAGTCTTAGTATATAGTCTTAGTCGATAGTCTTAGTATATAGTCTTAGTCGATAGTCTTAGTCAATAGTCTTAGTCGATAGTCTTAGTATATTATTATAGTGTACAGGTTACTAGCCGCAAATGGCTGTTTCAACTGTTCACAAATTACATTTTAAAATATCAATTAAAATACATCCACGAATCCAAATTAGAGTTCACAATCCACTTCAGCAGCATCTTCTTGAAGTGTCTATTGCTAGTAGCATTGACGACGTCTTCAGGCAGCGAATTCCAAACATTCAATGCGCGGTGGGAAAGCCTACTCACACTCCTTATTTTGCCATGGGGAATTTAAATAACGTAAGGGAGTGACCTCTGCGACGCGAATTTCTCAATTTTATCGAATTGGATGGGAACCCCTCTTTTCCACGAACCAAATGCCACATCGCTACAAGATCTAAATATAGTAGCCTCTGGGCCGTTGAAGGCATTTTTAAGCAAGCTAGGCGCTCATTGTAAGAATAAAGAGATGTAATGCAAAGTTTGGTTCCTCTACGTAAAATCGACTCGGTCTTTTTCATCTCAGCCTTGGTGGATGGAAAAGTTGATGCGATGCAGTATTCCACATGCGGACGGACTAACGCACAGTAGAGATGCTTAAATAATTTTGGATGCAGCTTACTAAATGTGTTCTTAATACAATACAAGGCCTTCATGGCTTTACCGTAGATATAACCGGTATTCGGTCGTGTTTTAAGGTCGTTATTCAAAATAATCCCTAGGTCTCTATGAACAGAAATGTTGTGAAGCTTATAACATCCTAAATAGAATTCATGATCAGATTTACATTTGCCGAGTTTCATATGAACGCACTTATCTACATTTATGGTCATACCGGTAGCACTGCTCCAGTCGTAGATTGTCTGGAGATCATGTTGTAGATGCCGGCCATCAGGATCTGAGATGCTATCGCACCACACTTTCACATCGTCTGCGAATGCCAGGCAGGGACTGTTTATGCGTAACAGAAGATCATTGAGAAATATAATAAAAAGCAAGGGACCAAGGACTGTACCTTGCGGAACTCCGGATTTAACTAACCTAGTAGAAGACATGCTATTGCCAACCCTCACCTGAAATGATCTCCCGTCCAAAAAATCACGAATCCAATTGCATAACATGGAGGATACTCCGTAGTGTGCTAACAACCTAATCATCCCATCATGAGGGACGCGATCGAAGGCTTTCGAAAAATCAATAAAGATTATATCGAGTGAGCTACCAAAACTTAACGACTGGGTCCAAGTTTCGCGCGCGGTAAGCAAGTTCGTCAAACAAGAACGGGAGTGACGAAAACCATGTTGAGCGGACGATAGTATACCAAGAGAGACAAGATGATCGTAGACTCTAGTGCTGATGGCGCGTTCGAGAACTTTGCACAGAGAAGAGGTTAAGCTTATTGGCCTATAATCACCACAGACCAAAATAGCTTGGGGTTGCGATTAACTTCCTTGATGATTGTAGATTCGAATTTATCACGTTTTAACGTTTTCATACGAGTACAGACGTTCCTAAGATACCTATAAATGTTGGCGTAATACGGAAGCGAACGAGATAACTTCCAAAGACGATTTCGTACTCGCAACATCAATCTCAGGTCCTTATCGAACCAAACAGGATATTTAGTATTTGGCGAGATGATACGCTTTGGTGCAAACACGTCAGAAATACCTAAAAGGTAATCCCCAATCACTTTTAGTGAGACTTCTTTAGTATTTGTTAAAGATAGTGGACGACGTTGACAGAAAGATAAAATTTGCTCATCAAGCACTTTTGACCAAACCCGTTTTACGATGGGAGCCGTAAAATGGCGGAATTTAAAGTTTGGGGTGACCTGTAGTGATAGCACGCAGTGGTCAGAGTTACCTATCGGTGGAAGATAATCCACTCGAGCTATGTCTTCAAGACGTTTGGAAAAAACCAAGTCAAGTATAGTATCATTATTATGGGAAGAAAATCGTGTGGGCTCTTGAATGTGTTGTACTAGTACGAGTTCATCAGCGAGGATGTGGGAGATTTCTCTTTCTACGACGGTGCCATCATCAAATATTGTTTGCCGCCAATCTGATCTAGGTAGGTTGAAGTCTCCTAGAAGAAGGAAATGAGAACTGATACTTATCGATCGCAATACTGACTTCAGAAGATTACAATCAGTGATCATAGAAGGTGAGCGATATACAACGCAGAGACTGATACCAACACGATCATACCCAATATGAAAGGTAATACTCTCGAACGAGCCTTGCGGATCACAAACTTGATCGATGCCAGAAATTAGCAAATGGTCTCGAACGTTCACTGCAACACCGCCCCCTCGCATACTGGACCTCCTGTCCCCTCGAAGTAGACGATAACCTGGAATATTTACAGTGGCATCCAAGATGTGTTCATGTAGCCATGACTCACTAACACAGAATATATCATACGCATTAACCTCAACATGGTATCGAAGCTCTACAAGTTGTGCAGGAAGACTTCGTAAATTTGAATAACCTACCGATAAATAGCAACGAGTTGCATTGGAATCCTTTTTGGTTTTACTAAGGCACGGTCTATCAAATACAATCAGATACCCTAAGGAATGGTCAGTGTTCTCTGAATTTACATGGAAACAGGGGTCCCGACAGTTAAAGGAGCCAACTGTTTCCAACGTACGACAGGACGCCACTTGACAACCCGAAAATCCCGTATGCATATATTAGCCTCACCTTGAGAAAGCCGGTGTCTCAATTCGATGTTTGCTTTTCGTAATTGTAATCGCTCATCTGGCGAAAGGTCACGAAGGATACGAAATGGCAACCCCCTAAGACGATATCCACGTGATAACAACATGCGCACATGATCACTAGAGGACAATATCACCTTCAACAGTCTTGGTTTCTCCTGTGTTCTTTTACCAAGCCGAAATAGCTTCTTCACGTGTATAGACGATGCTAACTCTTCATCACCTTCATGCAATAGATGGGATAATACCTTACGCAAAATAGACACGTCATGGTCCATATGTTCCTGTGAGTTTGCGGAATTGGACTCAGTAAGTTCGCTGAATAACACGCTATATGACCTGTCATAATGATGCCGAGTTATCTCAACCGACTTCGCATGTCGAACTTCACTATTTTCTGTAGGGGAAAAGTTCGATGCTATATGGGTTGGGGATCTGTTGTCTGAAGACGTGCACAAGCTGGACGACGAATTTGCTTGGACACTGGTGTCATTGTTGTCGATAATTGGCTTATCACATGGTGCAACATTTATAAGAGCATGCTTTGAATTCAATGAAGTCCGTAAAACACTGTCGCCCATCCGGCATTGAGGCTCAACTTCAATGTTGGAACTTGTGGCATTTACTACTGATTTAGGAGGCAAGTAATTTTCTAGCGTAGATGAAATGATGTGCGAATCGTCATCAGAAACTATCTTAGTAATCGTATATGACCTCTCATGTCCCCTTTTCCACACTCGAGTTGGCGTTGAAGCCACAGAAAGGCTATTATCATGTTGTGTTTTACTCTGGACGTGAGGGGAGATCTCTAGTTGATCGGCTTGTTTTGTGGTGTCTGTACATGAATTGGTACATTGGTTATTATCATTATCATCGGTAGGTTTGTTTTGCTCACTCCTCGTAGCCCTTCGTATAACAGCACTGCAAAAGCCGCACATGAATGATCGCAAGTGATATATCGCCTGATCTTTACTCTTGACTTTGACAATGCTCCACACATCACAGTTTGGCGCATCGCAGCCTACTTCTAACTGAGTGTAACAGTCGTCAGATAATGAGTTATTGATTCTGCCCTTCTTATATTTTTTGGTCATTGTAATCGTGAGGGTATTCGCTTGTATGTTATTATATTGTTCCGTTTAAGTAATCCTGGATTGATCAGGAACTGGATTGATTGTAAGTAATCCTGGATTGATCAGGAACTGGATTGATTGTAATTAATCGTAAAATGCTTCCCAAGTAAAATATGTTTCGTCTAACTCCTCATCCGAAAGCTGGACTATCTGACAGCTGCCTGGTTTGTATTTACTTTAGATTGTATTTACTTTAGATTGTATGTTTATTAGAAACCAAATTTTTTTTTCTTATTTAGTCTTAGTCGATAGTCTTGGTCGATAGTCTTAGTCGATAGTCTTAGTCGATAGTCTTAGTCGATAGTCTTAGTCGATAATATTCTCTGTCGATAGTCTTCAGTTTGTATGATTGTGTATATTGTTGTATATATTATCTCATTTTGTTTTTCGAAGGGTTCATTTAATGAAGGGTTCATTCGAACTTCAATGTTAATTTAATGAAGGGTTCATTCGAACTTCAATGTTAATTTAAACTTTATTTATTAAATTTTATATTTATTCTACATTTGTATTATTTTTAGATTGTATTTTATAAAGATGGTTCTAGAAAAAGATCGAAAGCTTAAAAACTTCTTTTATACTTGTGCGACGAAATGATTATCGCTTAAATTGTTTAAATAATATAAAAATTATGGTAAAATGCTTATGAGAAGTTGGCTGATAATATTGAATGGGTATCACTAAGGTGATCATAATGCGAATATTGCGAGATGTAAAATAAAGTACATAAAGGATTAGAGTTTAAAAATAATGTTTAACCTAATGTAAAAATAAAATATAAGATTAGCATAGCCCATTATAAAATATGAAATACCTTGTACAGTGATCATGATGATAGCAGGAGCTATCGAAATATAGAATTTTTATCAAATAAAGGATAATTTTTGCTTCTTCTTTGTTCCTGTAATAACTATATAAATAATGCAAATGTGCACATATTGACCTTTGAGCCGTTTAGCTCGTTACCTTAATTACTTGCTGAGTGGTATTTTTTATTTGACAAGAGTTATCAGTTATTAATTAACGTTTCACAAATTATTAATTAAAACACATTTAATTGTTGAACATGATAGAATAAATGCAGCTTATGTAGCCAAGGATTTATGAGTCATGGAAACTGATAAGGTCATGTACTTACGTTGAATATAAATGCAAATGATAACAAAAACTGACAATTAATCATTTATTTACTAGTAATAAGGTATCATTAGTATACATATTTTAGATATGTCAAAGTCAAATTATGGTCTTGTCGATGTATTGGAGAAAGTAAATGCCTTTCGAGCAAAAATGTTAAATCGTGGCATACCTGTCAGTGTGACTTTGCCTGAAAATACAATCGAGGAGCTATCCTGTCACGTAGAGCGGAACGAAAATGCAACGTTGTCACTTGGTTCACAGGGATTCGAAGATCCACGTGTGAATGAATTGGTAGAATCCGTGTCTAAAAGTATCGTTGAAGGATGTTTCGACTCTGACGGAAAATTCCAGGAGAAGACGACTCAAGAAGCAACATCTGACCTAATTCGTAAATTTCACGAGGATACGGTTCGTGAAATTATCGAAAATGATTTCGCTCAAGTCGAACACAAGGCACTTAATCAATTTAAGGAACATGCAAAAAAAAGATGGGAAGATGAAAAGGCCAGATTTATTGAAGGCATAGAATTAGCAAAAAATCGGTTTAGTTTTAAGCCATCAGCATTCAACGATCACTTGGTTGATACATATCCTCTTATGTTGTCCAGATCGACTGCACTAAGTGAAGATGAGGTACATTTTGCTAGACTTGTACATGAATATGTTGATGACAAAGTTGGTGTGAAGCAGCAACCTCGTGACAAATTGAAAAACTTTTTTATTCGCAATTATTCAAATTCGGGATCTGACGGAATTTGGGAGCTGTGGCGTTTGATAGAATTTATACTTTTCGAATCAGACGAAAATAATGATAACTGGACGAACAAGTTGCTCGTAAAAGCATTTCTGAACTTCCTACAAACTGAGTATCGTGAATTTTTGCGAAAGCAGGTGTCTACAAATTTGGCAAATGCAGAGCTTGGCGGTATCCCTGGTATTTATTCACTAGTACGCGGATACCTTGCTACTTGTTCTCCGTCGAAATTCAGTAAAATTTCATTCGATAAATGCCTTCTGATCGAAGGTAAACCAGCATGGCAATTTGTATACCTTTGTTTAAGATGCGGTGATCGCAAAGCTGCGCTAAGAGCTTCCGTCCTTGCAAATTTACCTGTTGTTTGGATACAGCTTTTGGAAGGAATCGATATTTCGTTAGAACAATTGCGTTGCCTCTACAATAGTCCAAATGTTACTGATTCTTACCAACGTGCATGTTTTTGTCTTATGGATTCAGAATGTGATCCGACGAATTCTCACAGTGATGTCGTCGATAGTATCGAGGATTTTCTGTGGTTAAGGCTAAGCCAAGTATACTTCACTTCTGTTTACAGCACCGATTCTAATTTCAATGATAAATTTACATCATTGCAAACTCAGATACGAGATGAATTTGGTGAAAAATATTTTGTTAACTCATCTGAAAATACATCTGACTCTATTCCTTGTCCGCTTCTTTATTGCCAATGCTTACTTTTGACGGGCCAATTTGAAAATGCAATCGAATTACTATGTCGTTATCCAAAGGATTCTCTATTCGTACATGCCGTCCACATGGCAATTGTTCTTTTTGAATCGAAATTGCTCGGTGTATCTGAAAGTTGTGATAATCCTCTACTTGCTAATGATGAGATCAATTTGTACAAAATACTAAAAACATACGCTGAGAAAAGATTTTTATCCTCGGAAGGACATGACGAACTTTTAGCATTGTTGGATTATCTCTTTCTTTTAGAGCCTATCCAATGTACAGTAGGAAAGCACAACGATCAAGTTGTCAATGGATTTCTTAAAGCGTTAACTAGTTTAAAATTAGACGAGAATCAAATAGCAAAAATCTACGGAATTTCAGCCGCATTTGAATTTGCGTATCGACGCCCGCATTCCCTAATTGATAATTATTTACAAAATTCAAATCAGGCCCTGATGCATTTTGCCGATGTTTTGGATTCAGAGGCAGGCAACTGTACAACACTTATGTCTGCTATGCTTAGGTTTCATGCAGGTAACTTTGAAAGGGCAGCTGACAATATTTGTGAACTACTGGCCTTGGGTGGATTTCTGTGTATCCAAAGCTCTATCGAGCATAATTCAAAGTCCTCTGAAATCTTTAAATTTGCTGAACATTTGGTAAACGTACTGGGTGATAAACACCCAAAGTCACAAGCAACATATGAGATTGCTAATTTTTTCCTATTGTTCAACAATAGGAAATACAGAGAAGCACTAGATTTGTTACGTCGACAGGCTAAAATCATTCCCTTTTCTTTTTCTGACGTAGATGACTGTATATGTCAGTTTATATCTTTGCCTGAGCAGTTGAAACACGCAATAAGTGATATTATTGAGTCAACTGCAGTTTGTCTGCAAAAAGTATATAAATGTGATGACAATTATTCGTCTTCTATTGATCCCGATGAAATTTTTAATCAATCTTACGCTCAAATGTCATCAAAATACCTACGTGAGCAAACAGACGCATT
The DNA here is from genome assembly GCA_012934845.2 of Pomphorhynchus laevis. Lineage (NCBI taxonomy): Eukaryota > Metazoa > Acanthocephala > Palaeacanthocephala > Echinorhynchida > Pomphorhynchidae > Pomphorhynchus > Pomphorhynchus laevis. The sequence goes on from WNNJ02000199.1 coordinate 125,700, forward strand.
AATACGATACAGTGAAAGTGTTCCATTCCATGTAAGATCTAACGTCAGCAAACGACTCCTGCAATTGTGTACATCATGTTCTGCTTAAATACAAACCATTTTAACAAATTGTGTATTTTTTTGTAAGATTTGAACATAAGCATATCGGTTTTCATTATCTTTTAATTTTGACTGAGAAAATAATGTGATTACATGAACAAAATATTTTGATTTCATAATAGCTTTTGTTTTAAAAATTAATTATATTCATTGGTATAATAATTTAGAATGGCTTTTGTTATAATAATTAATTTAACAAATAAATATATAATTAACTTAATTTAATTAATTAATTAAATTGTAAATTAGACTAAGAAAAATAATTATTTATTTCACAATTTAGATTCAATATTTCAATGGCGCGTAGGCATATCCTTATCAAGGATTATTCAAGTGTAATCAATTTATTCGCTATTCAATTGGGTATACTTAAACAGAAGATACACAGGTCTTACTAATAACGAAGAACGTAAATTTATATAAATACCTTATTAATATATTTAATATTAATAATATTAAATATAATTTTTGATTATAGATTGTAAATAACATCATTGTTACATATTGATATCAATTCTTTATTATAATTACAAATTTTTCGTCCTAATGGTGGTAGGAGTTTATACCTTATTTTAGGAATATATTTACTTAAATCTGACCCTATTATTTCTTTACTTTAGAATTATTTAAAAGTCCGGCTATATTTATGTTATCTATACATTTATTAATGAAGTTTATGGTTAATGTATATTTTCTATTGTTATTATTAACATTTATTGTACGATTATAGTATTTTGTATTACAATAACTGTCTATTATACAACTTAGCCTATCATAGTCGTTAATTAATTTTTGATTTATTGAACATATGATATCTTTAGAAAAACTTCTTATATTTACATAAAGATCTTTTAGCTTATTATCACTTAAAAGTTGTTTTAATATTTCTAATTGTTCATTTATATACATATCTTTTTTAATATTTTTAACTCTATTTTTCCTATTCCTTTTATCACCATGACTTCTTGGTTTGCGTTTAACCGGATTATTATAATATAGTTGTTTATTATGTATTATACTACTTCTGCCAATTCCTTGTACCACGTCATTCAATCCTAATGGGTACATGGAATTAAGCGTTTTAATCCAAAAATCTTCTTTTTCTAATAGTTTTTGATTTAATATTGAAATGTTTTCTTCGATAATATGTTCTAAAATAAATAATTTACAGTTTTTAATATCATGTCCTATTAATCTCATATGTTTATGAAATATAGTTTGACTATTATGCTGTATATTATATATGTGTTGCCTAAACCTAGTTTTTAACATTTGATATGTTTTTCCTATATATTGCAATCCACATGTGCATTGTATTAGATACACTACACCTGCGGTATTGCAGTTACAATTATTATTAATATTTAATGAAAAACATTTGTTTGTCGTATTACTTACAATACAATTATTATTTATAACATCGCAAGCTTTACATTTTTTCTTTTACATTTAAAATATCTAACATTAAAATCTTTAGTACTTAGTATGCTTCCAATGTGTTCGACTTCTTTTGAAAATATTTAATGATTCACAAGATTTGTCATTAAATTTAACGTTAAATTTAATATTCATTTTTAGTTAAATTTAACGAAAAAAATAGATTTTTCTGCGTCACTAAGATTCACTTGTTTTAAATTGTATTTCCAGATTTTAATGATCACCAACGAGTGTGAAAATTCGGTGAGCCCTGTAGCTGCTTGAACCTTTTAATTTCTCTATTATTTGTTGCGTACGATTAAATTATTGGAGACACAAATGATCGTTTAATAGAAGATTACATTGCTTGATATGTGAAATTTTTTAGCGACATTCGTAAACACACATTTTTATCAAATTAAGAACTAATTAATTAATATCAAATTAATTTCAATGACTATTAAATAATTTATAAAACTAATTTTTATGGAACTACTTTTAATTGACTTATTTTTAAGCCCAATTATAGCTGTCTTATTTTTATGCCATATAGAATATGAATTCTTTCATAACTGTGTAAAAACTAAATCTAAACAATATAAATATATGAAATATGTTTCGATACATTGATGATATATGTGTATTTAATTCTAATAATTTTTATTCAATTAGTGAACAAATTTATCCAGAAAGCCTTATTCTTAATAAAACCAATATTAATGATAAAGAAGTGTATGTCTAGATATGAACATTAAATTAACATTAACTAAAACTACTATTAATTTATATCGTAAAGATGACATATTTAAATTTACAAAAAACATATTTTTGCATGAGCATTCATGCATACTATATAATATAAAATATAATACATTAAATAATGAAATTTTAAGAATTGCAACAATATGTAATGATATTAACTTTCTTCAAAATCATTTAAATAATTTAATAGATACATGTTTTAAACTAGGTTATTATAAAAATAACATCAACCAGAAAATAGTAAAGACATATTTAAACCTACATAAAACGTATTTTTGCATGGGAATTTATGCATACCATAAATTATAGCTGACTTATTTTTAAGCTTTATAGAATATGAATTTGTTCATAACTGTTTAAAAATAAATCTAAATTATATTAATACGTGAAATATATGTTTCGATATATTGATGATATATGTGTATTTAACTCTAATAATTTTTATTCAATAAGCAAAAAATTTTATCCAGGTAGCCTCATTCTTAATAAATCCAATATTAATGATAAAGAAAGTATATATCTAGATATGTACATTAAATTAACATCAATTAAAACTACTTTTAATTTATATCGAAAAGATGACATATTTAAACTTACATGAAACGTATTTTTGCATGAGCATTTATACATACCATAAATTATAGCTGACTTATTTTTAAGCTTTATAGAATATGAATTTGTTCATAACTGTTTAAAAATAAATATAAATTATATAAAAATATGAAATATATGTTTCGATATATTGATGATATATGTGTATTTAATTCTAATAATTTTTATTCAATTAGTGAACAAATTTATTCAAGTAGTCATATTCGTAGTAAAACCAGAAGGTATATATGAACATTAAATTATAATCAATTAAAACCAATATTATCGTAAAAACGACATATCTTAATGTACAAGAAACATATTTTTGCATGAGCATTCATGCATACCATATAATGTAAAATATAATACTTTAGATAATGAAATTTTATGAATTGCAACAATTTGTAACAATGTTGGCTTTCTTAAAAATCATTTAAATAATTTAACAGATGCATATTTTAAACTAGGTCACAATAACTTTTAAATCAAACAGAAAATAGTAAAATATATGTTAGCAAAATATCATTAAACTAATATTATTAATATTACTAATATCAATATAATATAATACAATAATATAATATATATTATCTATTAATTAGCTCATAAAAACAATGAATTATGAAAATTCTTTTAAATAGTCTCATTAAAATAATTTAATTAACACGTATTTTAAACTAGATTTTACGTTTTCGTGAAATACTAGGATATGGATAAAAAATTACCCTCGTTCAAGTTATCGATTGATTATCTGATTTTAAGAAATTAGCGAGTAATAAGAATCTTTAAAATGCAATATTTGAATTTACTCAAAAGGTTTTGCCTAACTAAACTAAAGTAGTATGTACACTTTCTCGTTATGATAAATTATAAAAATGACGCCTAATAAACTTGAATTTATCTCAATTTTATTTCAATGACCAATCGGTTATGTCATACGTATTTGTCTTTGATAAAAATTGAAATAGAAGACAAATCACTGAGCAGAGAGAAAAGCAAAGGGCCTAATACGAAGCCTTGTGGAACACCGGACGGGATGGAAGAAGGATTAGAAAGTGAACAGTTAGAGCAAATGCGAAAAGTACGGTTTGATAGATTCGAAGAAAACCAAACTACAATGGATAAAGAGAAGCCATAATCATGACGAAGACGATAGAGAAGAATCGAGTGATCGACGATGACAAAAGCAGGGGAGAGATCAAGAGAAACTATGATACTTCATAATTTTTGATCGCGCGAGATGAGTAAGTCGTTATAAACTTTAAGACAGGCAATTTCAGTAGCAATTAGAGCGAAAAGCAGCTTGGAAGAGAGGGAACAAGTTGGAAGAATATATATATGCATTAACTTGCTTGAGAACTAGACGCTCAAAGAGTTTAGAGAGGGTTGGGAGAAGTGAGATAGGGCGGTACGAAGATGGTAGTGATGGGCCGAGAGATTGCTTTTTGAGGAGAGGGCGAACAGTGGCGCATTTCCAGTAGGAAGGAAATGTACGGCTGCGGATTGACGAGTTGAACAATGTGGTTAGGAAGGGTTGGATAGATTAGCAGATAGTTTTAAGCAAGTGAGTGGAATTTGGTAAGAAGGAGATGTTTTATTAGGTAAAGTCAGAAGAACCGAAGAAACTTCATCATACGAAAAGGGAAGATGGTGTCATAGCTCTGTGGGGGAAGTATTTTGAGAGAAGAGAGAATACAAGGGGCATATGGTTGGAAGGGAAAGTGAATTAGATAGCTTAGATTGTAGATAAGAAGAAAATTCATCAGGATTTATGTTACAATGGGTAGAGGATGGTGAAAGAATTGAGTTTAAGATTTTCCAATGAGATTTAGAGTTGGAAGCGGAATCGAGTTTATTTCGTCAAAAGAGAGTACGTTTAGTACGCATAAGAATAATATGGAAACGGCGGAAAGATATAAAGCACGGAGATTTGGTGTGAGTTTGGAGAACGTTTAAGAAAGCGATTAAATACACCAAAAGAGTGAAGGAGTCGGCGCTTAGAAAGGCAACAGTCGGAATCGAACCAGGGAGCATGGCGCAAGCGATAAAAACATTGGGGTCGAATAGGCAGAATGTGATTGAGGATAGTCGTAAGTTCAGAATCAAACAAAATGAATAGATTATCGGGATCTCTGCATCCGGATCTCTGTTGATTAAGGCTGAGCAAAGAATAGGGATATCGATTAGTTTCCATGGTCGACTTGTAGTAGCTAATGTTGGAGTAAGAGTGATAAATTAATGTTAGAGTAAGAGTAAGAGTGACAAGGAAATGATCGCAGAAATCAGTATTAGTAATTGACAAGGAGACATGCATTGACTTAGTTGTGAACATCATTGATTTTTGATAGCACCGCCGAGATTATAGGGGCTTGCTGAAAGTAATTTATAGTTAAAATCAGAAAAAAGTTTAGTCAGAGTGATATAGTCAGAGTCAGCCTGGCGATCAAGACGAATGTTAAAATCACCGAGAACATAATAAGGATTATAAGACCATGAACAGTGAGAAAGAAGATCTGTAATGTCGTTAAAGAACATACATGGTGGTCCACTGAACCTGGACGGTATACAATCACAAGTTCCATAGGGAACGGAGTTGATAATCTGCATATGAGTAATTCGAATGTTAGCGTTAATTTTACGTAGAGACGTTGGGTGACGATAAATGGCAACAATATTGCCATTTAGCTCGCAATGCGAGCTAAATTGAGCTGGACAATATCAGAAGGGGAGTGGCCAGAAAAGATACGACTAGTATACGAAGTGGTCATAAGTTTAAAACGTTGGGAGAGTACCAAGGAATATGAGATGTATTTAGATGGGGAGCAACAGGAAAGAGAAGGTACGAGATTAACAGATTTACCATTTGCATCGTTAGGATGATGAAGATGAATGGAAGTTTTATCCTTAGTTGAACTACGAGTGTATGAGAGAAGGTTCAATAATGGAATTATACTATGCGAAATAATGTGTTTATGCGAGGGAAACGTTAAAAACAGAATCGATCTGAGTGGTTGTATGTGTGACATGAGTGGAGGAGCATAATAGCTGTAAAAGTTTTACTGATGAACAAAAACCACCTGTTAACGGTTTACTTTTATACACCAAGTGGTCAGATATTTTAACTCGAACAAGGTTTCATACGTCACAATCTTTACAATCACGTCCAACTTCCAAACTTGCATAACGATCATCGCATTCCGATGTGGAAGATGCGTGATCAGGAACAGAAATTTGAGATTGAGATTTTCTAGGCATGATCTTTTATCGAGAGATTAAGCTCAATCCGCAAGTGTAGCGAGCGGTACTGACAGAAAAAATCTGGAACTTACAGTAAAAATCTGGAACTGACAGGAAAACTCTGGAACTGATAGGAAAAATCTGGAACTGACAGGACAAATCTGGAGCCGCGAGGATAATCTCAGCTCTTTGAGAGATATTATCTCTCAAACGTTTTATGACAAGGATGTTATACTGTTCTATGCTTTAATCCTAAGGATGCGTATGCAAATACGCCCAAGTACGCCTATTTTAGCCCAAGTACGCCTTTAGGGTACTTGGGCTATCTCGGGATTAGTCTTCTTCTCTAAAGGATTCCCCCAGAGCAAAGACTAGGGTTTTCCTTGTCTCGAAATTCCTGCCATAGTCCACCTCGACTGGACTCTTACGGTGTGAGAGACCTCGCATGGTTCAATTGACGGGCTGCGCGTTGGTGTGGCTGAGGTCAGATCCCTCTGAACCTGTGGCTGTTGATTTATATTGAATACTGAATGGACGAAGAGACATAATTGCATGAAAATATGGACAGACTTAATTTATGTATCTTATTATTATTCATCTTGTATTTTTATTAAGAAAACCTATTGTCTCCTGTGCAATTTTCAGATTTGCTGAATAAAAAGTTTATTAATCTTTACAAGATTATGAAATATATTTCCAATGCAGGTCATTTAATCTGTGAACGTAAGGAGGTTATACTGATCTATGCTTTAATCCTTACGTGTCTGCAAACTGGTGTAAGAATATCGTCACGAACCAGTTACAACACGATCTAACTATCATCATTTTGCGGCGACGTAAGTATTCAGTAAATCATCAGGGCGCAGTCTCTGAGTACTAACTTTTCAATATGCTGTAGTACTTGTATGGCCTATATAGAATTCAACTAGTCGTTGAAAAATTGCATAAAACTTTCTTGCGTATTTGTATACTCCTTACCTGTCTGATACTTTTCAAAATATATTTCCAGCGCAGGCCATTAATCCGTGAAATGTAAGGACGTTATACCGTTCTATGCTTTAATCCTAAACATGTGTCTTCAAACTAGTATACGAATATCGTCACGAAACAGTTGCAATACGACCTAACTAACAACATCATGCGCCGACGTTAGTACTCGGTTAATAATCGGGGCGCAGACAGTGAACACTAACGTTTCAACATTCTGTAATACTTGGATTGTCAATATTGAATCCAGCTAGTCGTTGAATAATATTAGAATAATATCTCGCCAATCTTGATTAACAAATAATAATTAATTTAGCAAATAATGATTTAATAAGCTATATCTTCAAAAATGACACATTTCGACTTTATTTTTCTTAAATTTCGTAGGGAAGGTATTTCTGCATTAATCTTCTTGTCATCCTGACAGCTACTTTCTTATTTGCTTTGGCTAAGAATTAAAATAAACTAGACTTAACAAACTTTTATTTTAACTCTTTTATACTTTACTTCTATTTAAATATCAAAATGTAACCATTTTGTCAAGTTTAATAGCTAGTATTAATATTTTATATAAATTATTATGAGCGTGCATCTATTTTATTAATAGAATGACATAAAATTGCAATTGTGTTTTTAAGACATTTTTCTACTCAAGCTTTGTGGATTAATTATAATTAGTTTATCAGATAAGAAAGCTTAAATCAGTTTGTATCCAATTATTTATCTAAATAAATTTTTACAAGAAGGCGAGGAAACAGGAATATTTATTTGATTAGAAAAATCCAATATTTCGACGGCACTACGGCACGTCATCTTCAGGGTTGTAATTAGCTAGAACACTTATAACACTCTATAAAGTTTAAGAAAATTTATAAGTGTTCTAGCTAATTACAACCCTGAAGATGACGTGCCGTAGTGCCGTCGAAATATTGGATTTTTCTAATCAAATAAATATTCATGTTTCCTCGCCTTCTTGTAATAATTCGGATTAACGAAACGAATTTTCTCAAATTTTTGTTATTTTTGCAAAATATTTCCTCACATTTCATAATTCGATTAGCCTTGCCAAGATATTTTCAAAAGTTGGAATTGCTCTGAATTGTGTAAATCACTGGATGCCGATTTTCTTCGTGAAATTAAAATCTACTACACTAATAATCAACTTATAGTAATTGTAAGTAAAATAATTATTTCTAATCAAATATATGTTCACGGATCAAATTGTTCGTCGTTTGAAATTACCGAACTTTTAAAAATTAGAAATTTTGGAAATTAAAATTATTTTAAAAGATAAAAACTTGGAGAATAATTTTCACTGGTCACTTTAGTAGAGAACTTTGATATTAAAACGTTTATGGCAATTGGACAAAGCGAACTTTGAATTTCAGGATTTGATCTAAACGAATGGTGCTACGGCAATTATTTACTTCAAAATAAGTTTTCTGTATGTTCGATAGGATATACAGTGAATACTTGATGAATAGGAAGTTCTTAAATTAAAAGTGTTATTTACGAATGTAAATATAATCGAAAAATCTTATTCACAAATGCAAATATTATCGAAAAATCATATTCACGAGTATTTTCAATATTCATAGATTCTTTGCATGAAACCGATTTTATATTGCATATTTTCTTTTTTATTTTCATATAAACGGGTTTTATGAAAATAACAACCAGTTATTTATTTATTTTTTTTGTAATAAATACCTACTGACAAAAGGCGTTTAGTAATTATTTTTCCATATTTACAATCAAATGAATAGTGTTTAAACTTTGTTTAACAAAGTTTCAACTTTGTTAAACTTATATTTTAAACTTCGTCACTGTTATTACGAAGCCTTTTGTTATAGAGTAGGAATTTTAATCCTTGAAGTTTGATGATAATTTGTATGAAAATGTAATTCAATTGTTATAATCTTCAAAATAAATTTTAAATTAAAGCTTCATGAAATTAATAAATGTTTACATTTTAAATATTATTTAATTAATATTTACATTTAAATGAAATTAATAATATATTCATATATATAGATCTCTCAATGTCATATTTTGTAATTATAGTATCAAATTTATTCACATAAAATAAATATCGTTATGCATTATAAACAAAATATATTAAATTTAGAAATTATATATTAAACATAAAAAAGATTTCAGATGAAGAAATTTGTACAAACTTTCTGTTACAACTAAAACACCAAAGAATACTTAAAATAACAAATTCAGAACTACTAAATAATGTAAAACATATTCAAATTATGAAATAGTTTTTATAACTTGTATTGTGAGTTCGATTTTTTAAATATGTATATTTAATGGCAAAGTACCGGTTCTTCTCTATGTCAATCATGTTGTGTTATATTATGTATATAAGCAGCTATAAACGAACTTTCAATAATAATAATTCGCAATAATTATGGCTTAGCTGGAAATAATCTCTACTGCTAGATGTAGAGAACACTAGATCTTTTTTATAATTCAGCCGTCTAGGAATCTATTTGCACACAGAAGTGTACGATATCTACAATTGATAAGTCATAATTTTGACGAAAAATTACAAGTTATAAAATTAATTTTGGCGAATGAGAAGTATCTTGTAATGAGAATTAGATTTTTTAAATATTCATAAAATCCCTCTTTATTTATATAAATAAAATACTTAGACAGATATAAAAAATCTAAAACATATTTTAATAGACCTCGTTGCTGTCTGATTCACTACTTGATGGTTGATCATCGCTGTCCAGGTGAATTCTGTCTAGCCACATTTTAAGTGCTTGAGTTGTGGCTGTATGTAAAGATACTGGCTTCGGCATGCTCTCTAAGGGATCATTTGCTAATGATTGTTTTGTCACCAACACTTTTCGAAGGTTAAAAGCTTTGTTGTGAATCTGTTCAAGCAAATCGTCTTTTATTTTCTTGCCCTAGGCGGCAATTGATCCTTATCCTATCGCTTGCTAGTAGTTTCGTTTTCAATATCGAAATTGATCATACTATTGGGAGGTAAAGAAAGTTCGTTGATATGTACTGAGTCATGTACATTTAATGATTGTTTTGACTGATCGATGTTATTTAAGCTGTTATGGATTGATTTCATTGTCTTATCATTGATCGACAATTTACTTGGTTCAAAGGATAAAACTGAATATGGCGTTTATTCGCCTTTCAAAGATTTGGATTGAAATTTGTCGTAAACTGTAACATGCCTTCAATAGCATCTGTATCGTCATTTGCACATTTTGAATACCGCTCAATAAGTGATACGCAGTATTCCTATGTAAATTCTACTAACAGCTTATTGTTGAGACTAGCGTCCGGATCGAAGTGGCGTTTCTCAGGTTCAGGCGCTTCTCGGTATTATTTAATCTGTTATGGATTTATTTCATTGTCTTATCATTGATCGACAATTTTCTGCTGACTGCAATTTACTCATTAAACTTTACTCAAACTTTATGTTGACTGCAATTTACTCATTAAACAAATTATTATTGATAAAGCTATGAAATTTACTGTCCAATAAGAAAATCAACTTAGACACACGACTGTATATTTTACAATCGTCCATAATGTATATATCATTTTTGATAATGACCTTCTAATTAGGAAAATCCGAAAAGATTTACTAATCGACGCAAACCCGCGGAATTCAAGTCGATTGATGAACCTTGCGATCCGAATCTGTTCAACTTTATGAAAATAAAGAAATCGGAGGTAATAAGCACAAATCTTAAATGCTCATTATTTTGTATTTTTCAGTATTTGGATCGTCATGTGTTTCTATTTTTAGCATTCATTTTTTACGCATTAAATGCGTAGTATACTTTTTCATTATCGATTAATTATTTTATACATTTAATTATTTTATATACAATAATTAATAAAATGTAATTCATCATATGGTACCTATGTTTATTAATAAATATAAAACCGTTTATTAACAGTTTTCAAAATACACCAGGAATTAAATAATTAATATATAATTATTAAATATAATTACCAAATAATTACTAAAAAGTACTTTGTAAATATGTCTTAGTTTTAGAGTACTAATTTGTAAAATTAACTATTTTAGAAACGATTTAAAATCACCTTAAATATAATATATTTTACTAATATACTAATAATAATAATATAATTAATACACATAAATCCTACTCCGCCATGGCCGGTTCCAAGACCATGCTGAGAAAGGACGAGGGTTGGTGATAGACTTCGTGACAAGCCAGTCGTAAAACAAAACCGTCGCATCAACAGTACGAAATGGTATCTCAATGAACTTCGCGAAAGGCGACTACAAGGTACCTTTCGCGAAGGTACCTTCGCCAAAGGTACCGCCGCGTTATTAGCGTAAACGAGCATGAACCATCAACAAGGCCAATTGGCGTGACAGTGAAAAAGGCGGACTCCGTAACGAAGCGGAACAAACGCTGAATAAAAAAGAATATTATATCATATATAATATTAATATATAATATATAATAATATTATATAATATATAATATATATATTATTAATATATTAATATAATATATTAATATTATATATTTATATTAATTAAATATTAATATAATATGTCAAATATAATATTATATTTGACATAATATATTATACTAATGTACTAATTATAGTAATATAATTAATACATATAAATCCTTATATAAATAGATTCATATAACATTTTCAGATTACGATCACAAATTATATAATCATAAAATTGTACAATTTGTGATTGAGCAATGCGTCGTATTTGTGCATCATAAATGTGTTAAACAAATAAGAACTGCAATCAATTAGGTTAAATAAAATTACTTAAACGCTTGTAATTTCAATTCTGAGGATCTGCTTGATGTACCAACTGTGAAGAAAATTAAGAAATCTAGTAGCAACTAAAATTGGTTTTCAAATGTGGCACATTTGAAAGTAACAAAATCTAATTTTAAAAATTCTTGACAGGATAAACATTCAGAAGAATCCTTGATTTAGACATCATTATTACAGTATTGTCGTTATAAAATAAATACTATATAGTGCCTACAAAGCTTTTAGTTCTAGATAACTATACCAAAGGTCATATAAAAAATGTACGTATAAGTTAATAAAAAAATTAGTAATAATCTGATTTGCAAATACTTTAATCTCAAAATAAGCAAATTAAAACTTATTTGCAAGCTTACTGAGTAAATGTTCATTTCAAAACTGCGTTAAAAGAAAGTAGCCTGTTAATCGACGAATTAATTGGAAATTAATCAAATTGACAAATTGATCGAAAATAATAGATAACCCTTAATTGATATGATAAGTTTGTCCATTTATACAGATCAGATTTCCGATCAATTTCACAGACTTAATTAACCTTCAAGCTTTAATAAAAATCAACTTAAAGCATTATATTTTATAGCAAGTTTTTTGAAGGAAGTCAAGATCCACGGAATCAAAGCCTTCTTAAAATCAATCAAGCACACACTGGTTATCGTCGATCGACCCCATATAAATCCAAATCGATTAACAACCCCAATAATATGGACATATGTATTGAATAAGTTGTGATAATTGATTTCATCAATTATGCCAGATTCTAAAGTATCAAATAATAATTTACAAGTTGAAAGATTTGCAAGTAGGAGATAAATTATTTAAAGCAAGAACAGCAACATTCGGACGATACCGGAGTATTGAATTTTAGTATATTTTATCGATGCTTTTAAACGTTTTTATTGAACCCTGGAAAAGCATGTTAAAAATGTTTCGGAAGGAGATATAGGCTGATTAATAAAAAATCATAAAATTTACTTAAAAAATAATTTTGGTGATAATTATTTGATTTTTTAAAGATATTAGATTCAAAACTATTTAAAAGAGGTAATTTGTGATATTTAAGTTATTTGTAGAATTGAACCAAAGAAACAACAATATTTTCGATTTAAAGGTTCAAATCAATAATCAATTGCTATCGTACAATATTAAAAACTTCAAAGAGACGGTCCAAGCTCTCTGCTATTCAACCATATCTGATCTACCAAGCAAACTTACTGGCAGTGACGAGGTTTCTTTATGTACGCAGATGACTTGCCATAGTTTCCACAAATATACAACAACCTCAAACTGCTTTATACAATTTGGCTAGATACTGTAAGAATAATGAATTGAAGGTAAATATAGAGAAGACACAGATTATTAAATTTAAAAAAGGTGGATCACTATGAAAAAAATATTCTGACATGCAATGTTTCATTTATAGAATTGAACCAAAGAAACAACAATTCATTCGATAAAATTGGATTCTTCAATTCAATATTTCTATAGCTGCTACTATCGTATCACATTAAAAAGTTAAAAGAAAACATCAAAAGTCTGGAAAAGAAACTATCACATCAAATGAATTGATGTTTAAAAATGAATGCAACGAACAGTGACGGAGGATCAAACATTTGCAATTTAAGTAATTTTTCAACACATAATATGGGATAATTTCCTGGAAAAGAACAGTAACAGGTATATTCTAACGCTAGAAATGACGATGTAAAGGTTAGTAACGTTTGTTTTGATGCCGAGGATGGGGAATTACTTCCCCCATATTCCCAAACTTTCGAATTTGGGGATAATTTAGTTAATAAAGCCCGTTGAGAGGCACATGATGTTTAACAAATTTCTTAGTATACATCAGAATTCAAAAATAGAGTCATTTTAAATACAGTACGATTTAGCGACTCTGAAATAAAGATTTCATCTTCTTCACTGGATCTGGAAAACTACGCAAAAATGTTTTGACACTTATCTTACAGAATTTGGCAATTTCGAACAAAAACCAATCCAGGGGTCGGTGAAGATTTCTAATCTACCGGCCCACCTAGATGATGACCCAGAGTCACTAAAAAGGAAGTTCAAAATATCCAATTTCTGACAACTAAAAGGGAAAAACGGCTTTCCTTTAACGGTTGCATTCTGTTCGGCGCCGCTTGACCACGCAGAAACACTTGTTCGAACATCCAATAACCCATTTATGGTTTTTAACTTGTCGTTCAAAATAGTAGGCAGGGAGGAGTTTACATATCCTCACTGTAGTCGATGCCGCAATAAGTGGGGGCACTGGGCTTCCAGCTGCAACCTACCGGCTACATATGGGATGTGTAGCTTTCCACATGCCGGGCGGCTTTGGAGGGTTGTAAATGCTTGCCCCCCATCCTGCTCCAACTGTGGGGGGAGCCACCCTGCCTGGAGCAGGAGATGTATCGTCTTTAAAAATTATAACAACAAGTTCTCATCAACTTCCAGGAAACCAACTTCCTTTTCAGAGGCTGCTGTCATGTCTTCTTCCATTACCTGCTCAAGGATGTCCGATGCAGCTATTTTCCGTGCCATTGATATTAGAGCTCAAGTCAATAAGAAACAGACCAAGGAGTTCGTTAAAACATTACTCGCAACCTTCTCTCGGCACCATCGGTTCCAGTACATTCGGTAGTTCCTGCTTCAAAGAAAAGGGGGCTTCGGCCAGCCCCATCCCCCTTTAAAGATTGGGAAACTACTGATGGATAAACAAAAACGGGGAAATGAAGATACTGCCCAGGAGCAAGTACCTACCCTGGACGTAGCTCGTGGCGGGAAGAGAAACCTTCCTGCACCTAGATCTGTCTAGGTAGGCAATTCCCCGTCCAACTAATCCATCACAATGCAGAGTACTCGTGAGCCTTTTTCACTGATATCTTCAGTAGAATTCGGGAGGTGCTTCTGCCCTTAAATTTTTATCAGGTAGAGATGCAGATTTTATATTCCTTCACAAGACGCGGTCTATCCATCTCCCCCAGGGCATTACTCAATTTATTCCAAAGCATATTTGTTCCCACTATACTCCGTACATAACCCCAAATCACTCCTCTTCATCTCAAGGACTCTTGACCTTAGTTAAGTGCTCCTTAAGGTCTCCATCTTACTAAATTACTCGTGTCCAGCCCTGTCTTGTTTGGTAGTTTCACTCAGTAAGAACGGTAAACGCCTCAGTCTAGCCAATGTCTACATCCGTCCAGGAGAGATTCATAAGAACCGTGGCATCCTAGATAATATTATTGACAGCGGCTATGACATGATACTTGGAGACGTCAACGACAGAACTGGTCGTTGGATCAACGCAACACTTCGCAGAGCTAGAAACGGTTATCTTATTCACAAACGACCCTCCTCTACCTTTCACTGCACATCTACAAATTCTATCCTCGACATTTTACTGCTTCACTCGAGGTGGTTGTTTAAACCCCTCTGTACGGAGCAGTCGCGTCAACAACTTTCCACCTCTCATGACCTAATTCGTTGGAGGATTGAGGAAGATACGTTGCTTTGAAGGAGGTTTCACTTTGATCCGATCAAAGTAGTCTTCTTTCAGGCGGCCATACAACTCTTTCCCAGAATAGGAAATGAGAGTTTACCCGAATTTAATACCTACCTCTCTTCGCAAGCTACCGCGATTTTATCGACTACCTACAAAGGTCGCATTTTAAATCTCACTCCTACAAAACTCAAGGTCCTAGCTAAACTGCTGAACCTCCCTAATCTCTCTGCTTGCGCCAAACAGGACCTCTCGAATAAATACTAGAGCTCTAGATATAGGTCCCAGCTGGGTAGGGATAGAGCGAGTATTGCTCGTCTTAACCCTTCTCAGTCTTCCGTTTGAAAGATTTTCAAGAAGAAGTTTGTTTGCTGGAAAATTAGAGCATTGGGTTTGATAGGGAATGTAGGGGTTCATAACGTTTTGGAGGAGTCACTAGCCCTACACAACTATGGATCCACTCAATCACCTCAACCAATCCCGCCTTGGTGTAACTTCAGGAGTAGGGATTTATCTGTTACGGATATCCTTAACTCATGGGGTCCACTCTCGGGCACCTCCAAATCCGTCGATCCACTTTCTTCTCGGGTCTGTCAGCTTTTGACAGCTGATCACAGAAGAGAGTGACCGTCACAATGCTTTTAGCCTCCCCATCCGATGTAAGCGTGTTTTGTAAAATATTAGTAAGCGTTTTGTCACAATGCTTTTAGCCTCCCCATCCGATGTAAGCGTGTTTTGTAAAAAATTTGTAAGCGTGTTTTGTTAAATATTAGTAAGCGTGTTTTTATTTCTAAGAAAAAATCCTGCTCATGCCCTAAAGATCTGCGACCCATTTCGCTTCAAAATGCCCTCGTATCGATTTACGAAAAAGCGCTTGCGCGTAAAATCCGCGACCATTTAAGTAGGCGTAATTTGATCCCTCCAGGTTTTCATGGGTTCGTCAAAGGTCGCTTGGTCCATTCAGCATTTGGTGAGGTGGAGCAGTTTTGTCGGGATAATAGTCATCGTCTAGTTGTGGCTGTTTTCCTTGAATTTTCTGCTGCATTTGACCGCATCTCCATTCCTTTTGTGATCTCTTCTCTCAGGTCCATCGGGTTGCCTGCGAGAATTGTGAACAGAGTGGAGATGCTACTGTACACCAAGCGATTTTACTATGAAGACGACCATGATGCGCGTCAGTTCTACCATATTACGGGCATGCCTCAAGGTTCCCCACTTTCTCCAATCTTGTATCTTGCTGCTTCCATTAACCTATTCAAAATATTTAAACGTAAACAACGTCTTGTGGTGTACGTTGATGACACCACAGCCCTGTTCACTGGACACAGGTGTAAAGACGTGGTCTCTGACATCAGCCGTTTCTTTTTGAGATTAAATGACCAGTTACTCATATCCAATCTTGTTTTAAACTCCGCCAAATCGCAGACGGTTGTCTTTCATGGCACCCCTGCAACAAAGCGAAAACTTAAGAGATTAGCACTCTCTGCGCTCTCCTCCATATTTGCCTCTGAACCACTCCCACCTTCACAAGTCGAGTAAAATACCTGGGGTTCACCGTTACGGTGAACTGGTCGGCGAAATCTGATCTGGGAAGACTTAAACGTATCCTGAAGGAAGCTAGATGGGCTCTGAAACGGGCCCAGCATCTGTCATTGAAAGGAAATACCCAGGTGCGCCTCTGGGACACCTGGGCTATCTCGGGATTAGTCTTCTTCTCAAGAGGACGTCCCCCAGAGCAAAGGCTAAGGTTTCTTAAGCTTCTCGTCTCTCGTTTACCCAGCATAGTCCGCGCCGATTGGATTCTTCGGGGGGTGGGGTGGGTGAAAGACCCCGGGTGGTTCAGTCGGAAAGCGGCGTGTTGGATTGGTTGGGGGTGGCTCAGATCCCCCTTGATCTGAGGCCGTGAAGAAGTTTCAAGAAGACCCCTAGGTGAAGTTGAAGAAGATTACTTGATTTCTATTGGCTACTGTCTGATTTTGATGTCTTGGTTGATGTGTCTCTCATTATATTTTTTGGATTTAAGAAAATCTTTATTATTTTATTTTTAAATGAATTGTACAAACGTATTTTACAGTACCACACAAGAAGTGATCTCTAGCATACAGGTCAGCGTACTTATCGCATAATCTCCATACATCACTTCTTTTCGAAGCACTGCTCCTTCAAAGTGCCATTCTTTCGGTCCAAAGGAGCCTTCCACTGCTCGCCTTCAAAATAACTTAGGCTTCTGAACTCTACACCGCAGCCATGGACATCTCAGATGATACACCTTTAGAACTCAGCAGAGAAGATTAGTAGAACTGGATTTAAATATTATTATACGCTTAATTTCTTTTGAATTTCCAACACGTTGTTTCCATGTTTTATTACGGATTTTACAATATAAGACCAATAGTCATACCCTACAACGTCATAAACATTTCTTGTATCATCCCCGTAAATATGTAAAATCTTTACATCAAAGTCGCTATCTCTGTGAAAACGTCATTACATATTCCAGCGTCCTCGAGGATACCAACTTCAGTTATTCAACGGTCGTCGTTTGCATGAACATCGTTTCTTTCATTATATGTAAGATCGTCATCACTTTCGACAATATCACCGATAAATCCAGCTTTTAGCTTTTCCATCGTAATCCACCTTCCATGCTATAATTTGTGAAACCGTCATTACATCCTCTAACATTATCGACAAAATTAATTTCAGCATTATCATGGTCAACAACCTCCTTATCATCGACTGGAAGAAATGATAGTTCGGAGAAATTTGCCCTTTCCTCCCTCATATCAACCCAAGAAGATTAGAACATGTCAAAAAGGAAGGTTATTTTTACTTTTAGTCATTTAAAGGACGTATCCATAGTTTCCACATACCGATCAACAACAGTTAAAGCTTCCCGTTGATCTCACTCCATCAGCACTTTATAGTCCATCATCATATACACGTCGAGACATGATTATAAGGAAAATGACAGGCCCCAGAGTTATTTTAATGAATACATACAATTTATTTGAAGCTCATATGCTACAAAAATGAAAAAAATAACGAAAACTGAACAACGTTTATTTAGTTTCGGTAAAGTTGTCAATTAGAGAAATAAATGTTTTACTTTGTAAATTTACTTTGAATGTTTTGTACAATTCATTTGATGTGATAGCTTCTTGTACATGCTTTTTGTTTTTGTCTTCTTGTACTTCTTCTTTAATGTTGCACGATAAAACTTTAGAAAAAATTGGAAAATCTAAGTGCGCCTCTAGGGTACCTGGGCAATATCGAAATTAGTCTTATTTTCTAGAGGATGTCTCCCAGAGCACAAATCAAGATTTCTTAAGCTCCTCATCTCGCGATTACTACCGTAGACCGCCTCGACTGGACACCCAGGTGTGAGAGAGACCCTGAGTGGATTAGACGGAAGGCCACGCACTGGTGTAAGCTGAACAGATCTGATCCCCTGTCCGGAATTATAGAAGACATCTCAAGACCGGATTTTGTTTTTATTTTGTTAGTTTATATATTTGTTCTTTAGTTTTATTTAAGCTCATTATTTAACTCATTTATTCACTTGTCTGTTTTGTATCTAAGAAAATCTTTATAGATTTTGTGTTTTTTTCTTTGAAGTTTTTAATGTGTGAAACTAAAGTTCTTCATTATGATTTTAGCAGCTATTGAAATATTGGACTGAACCTTTTTACGGAATAAATTATCGTTTCTTTGGCTCCATTCCATAAATAATTATAATTTAAAGAAACAAATAGATATTATCAAAAAATTTTAACTTAATATTAATAATTTTCATTTTAATATTAATATCAAAATATTTATAATATGTTGATATATTACTATTAAAAGTTTTAAAATTACTATTTAATTACTATTATAAACATTAAAATATCAAAAGGGTTATCAAAATTGTTTTATACCTAAAACTTATTTATAATTTTATTATTTATTAATAATTAATTTTCTTATATTATTAATATAACTCATAATTGATTATGAGTTATTTATTATCAGTTTATTTTAAATTTTTCAATTTTTTGTTTATTAAATGCTTATTCTTAATAACTTATATTAAATTGCTTCATAACTTGCATTTTTTTTAATAATTAAAAAATTTGTTTTGTATTCTTGAAATTGTACAATATATATAATATCAGCTTATATATATGTTATAATATATATAATATGTTTTCTGGATACAATTTAGCTAATATAATAATACCTTGTATATTTAATAACTTGTTACTTAGATTGTGATAAAAGTTATGCCAATTAATGATTTTGTCTGAAATCATTAAATATATTTAAAAAACGATGTATTTAAATACGATGTAACATAATATATTATATTTAAAATACGATAAAATTATTTACAGATATGTCAATTAAATTTAATAATTATGTAATAGAGCATTTTTCAAGTTAAAAGTGCATAACATTTTAGGTGTTATTGACTGTTGATAAGCATGGATACACAAACAATTGTATCACATTTCCATCTGATGTAAGTAATTAAACAGGGTCAATGTAAATCAACAAATTTGTGTCAATTGTTTAAAATTGAGCTTTTAGATAAATATTAATAACCTACATTTATCACTAATTTGTAAAATATACCTATCGTCTAATATAGGTGCAGTACCTATACTTACAATACCTTCAAACCATGAATTTTTAATTTATCGTCAATTTTAAAATATTCATTTTTAATTGAATCATGATTCATAATCTAATAATATTGAATGATGTAAAAGATCGTATTTATGCAAATTTTCGACATAGAACTTTAAAAAATACAATAAAGCATGAAACACAGTATATGTGTAGCTCGGGCCCCAGGTTTGTTAAGCATGTAGACAGTTTTAACCGTCTTCCTAAGATTGCAATGTCATTCAAAAAATTCGAAGAGTTCGAACGAACCCTTCATATTTCCTATTGATGGCAGGATTTTCTTATGATGTAATACAACAATATTTCTAGACAACCGTAATCTTTAATTTATAGTATATTTAAGAACATCCGTAATTTATAATTTATAAGTCCAAATTTCAAAATACTGAACCCTAATACAGAATTCTTTAATGTCAAATCGTGTAATACAGCCATTTCCTCATATTTTCATTATGGTTTATTTACTGTCTTTTTAAATAATCTATTATATTTTGTACAGTCGATAAAAACACAAAAAGCACCGCATAACCAATAAAACTTTTGAATTGAAGAATAGCAAAATTTACTCAAGTGATCTAAGCTACAATATAAACTTATATGTTGGCCACAATATCAGCTTATATATTGGCCACTATATAAAATTATATGTTGTCCACAATATAACCTGATATGGTATCCAAGCTTATACTGTTGACAACAGTATAAGCTTGGATATATATAATTTAATTATTAAATAATTAATAATTAAATAATTCTTAATTATAATGCTTACTTAAGATTTTATATAATTTATATAAAGTTAAAATTTAAAATTGAAATTTAAAATAAAAGTCAATTTTTATGAATTGACTAATAAATAGCATGCGTTGTATAAGAAAAAGGATTATTGATCATCATGAAGAACTGCCATGTTATAAGGTTACGTCGTCTATTCATCCACCTAACATAGCAGCAGTGCCAAATGCATGCTAATGGCGTATTTCCTCTGATTAAATTTGATTATCAAGTATCTTATTCTAATACAAAGTATATTATTTATTATCCATCCATAATAATTTCCGCTAAAGAGTTAAAATTTATTTTTTATATTATTGTGTTGATTTATATATTTTACTATTTTCTGTTTTATTGTATTTTTATAGTAACCTAGTTTAAAATATGTATCTATTAAATTATTTAAATGATTTTGAAGAAAGCCAATATTATTACATATTATGATATTCACTACTTGCCGTCCTTGCCAACGAATGACTTTTATTGACAAGTCATTCAACGAATGACTCGTCAACATCCTTGATCCAAACCAACTAATCTCAATTTAATTGTTAAGCAAGGTCGTCGAACAAATGACCGGTAATTCAAATTCTAGCGAATGACTTTTGATTTCATGAATGCCTTTTATTTTACTATTTTTTGTTTGATTTTATTTTTATTTTTGATTTTATTTTTATGTTGATTTTATTTTTTAAATATTTGAATCCATAAAATTATTTAAATGATTTTGAAGAAAGCCGTCATCTTTACGATATAAATAATAGTAAAAATAGGAGCTATTGAAATAGTGTATTACGCATATATTTTAAAATATAGCAGCGGAGCCAAATATACGCCAACAGTGTGTTCCTCTTATTTAATGTAATTTAAGCTATAATATTATATATTTATAATATTATTATAGTATATATTTTAGTAATATATCATTCTACCCAGTATATTATTCTCATACAAAATATATTATTAATTATCCATCCATAAAAATTTCCCGCTATTGATTTTAAATTTATTTGTAATGATATTTTGTTGATTTATATATTTTACTATTTTCTGTTTGATTTTATTTTTATAGTAATCTAGTTAAACCTAGTTTAAACTAGTTTATATTGATTTATTGCCAATTAATTATTAACGATTTTGTTCATGAATTTGATAAAATTATCAGCAAATTAGTTTTTTTATAGAAACGCAATTTATAAAACTTTTTTTTTCTATTTATTTGCTTTCTTAGAATACAGGTGAAAGTGTTATTGCCTATAATGCAGCACCGATTCTATTTAAGCATTGCATTATAATTCCTCAAATTACCCGAATGCATAACCAGGTGCTTGTAAAAATGCTTTCAACCGTTTAATTCTAATGGTTTAGACAATTGATCAAGGAGGACTTCAAGTAGCCTTACAATTTTTACTTCGACACCGAAACTGCAGACATAGACCTTTAATGATTTTTAATTCTACACTTGCACATGCATCCGTAAATCACCAGCATTTCCATTTTGTCTATTTAAACCAAGATGATAACAACTTGAACATTATACCTTTCATATTCAACGAGGTTAATATGGTTTAACATATTTATTACATATATATACTTGTAACACAAAATAATAGATTACCGTATATTAAAAATCAACTTCAATTTCAAACAATCAACTTCTAACATTGGTGATTATACGTTTAGATAATAAATTAATAAATTAAAATAATTACATTCAACATTTATTTTTTAGAATTTTGGAGCAGAGTCAATAGACACTAATTTATTTGTATATTTTGATAGCTGCTGTATCATCACAAGAAATACAATATCAAAACATCATTATTGATAAAGAATTATTGAAGCTGGATCAAAGAAAACAAGGAAATTTTATTTGATATTTCACTAACCTCTGTTAGCATCTTTAGAAAATTACCTAACAGAGGTCGGATGCTAACAGAAGTTAGGGAAATATCGATTAAAATTTTCTTCCTTTCTTTGATCCAGCTCCAATAATTTTATGTTAATAATGGATCATTATCAACTATTTACAAACAAAATATAATTGTTTAATATTTAAACTTATTTATCCAATTTAAAACTTACCGTAGGTCTGATATAGTGTTTTGTAAAATATTTTTTTAATTGTGTCAAACAGACAAGACCCGATGAATTAAATCATATAAAAGTTTTCTGTCGATTTCAATTGTTTCTCAAAAGATAAATAAACAAATTAAATATCAATGATGTATTGTTCGAAGTAATCATTAAAGTCAAATCTTAATCTAATATTAATTTTAAGCAAATCTTAATTCACCTGATTTATTGACTAAGCAAGATGCAAACGTTGACTGTACCACAAGCGGAACTTTAACATTGCTCGATAATCTACAAACAACGCTGGTCACCTCTTGTATTGAAGCGATACCATCAATTGGTAAATCTATGAATCCAACCTAGGAATACAGTGTGGAATGAAACTACTATATAAAAATGATTACTTCGAAAATAAAGCTACTCCTTTTTATAATTTGTGCACTCATTCGTATATTTGGAATGTACAGTAAATCATTGTTGGAATGCAATCTCGGAATGTAGCTAAATGAAATGTGCTTCTTTAAGCAAAGCAAACGATTAAAATTGAGATTAAACTATAAAAAATAGATTAATAGATATTTAATTTCATAATTTTTTTAAATTAGTTGATATTCCAGTTAATTTCAAAATTCAGTTAACATATAATTATTAATAGATACAGCATATGCAGCTATTAAGTAGCTGTATTCAGTAGAAAGCCTCATTAACATATCTTCATTAGCGATATAATCATCTGCAAATCTTCATTGGCGATATAATCATCAGCAAATCTTCATTAGCGATCTAATCATCAAACCACGTTCATCACTAAATCTGAACATTTCGACTTTATTTATTCGAGAAAATAAACGAGACATATCTATAAATTTGTAAATAATAATTTTTACTCGAAATTCGATGACAATAAATTTAGAGTTAAAGTTTATAAATTAATATATACTAAAGAAAACTGCATTTTTTTCAGTCAATCATATTTTAGAAATTAATTCAAATAAAAAATATCTAAATATTTATTGTATGGAGATTCAAATTAAACAATAAAACAAAATAAATTAATTTTTTATTCCAGTTAATTTCAAAATTTAGCTAATAAATAATTTTGTATATAAGCCAAATATAAATATATTTGTATATATTTATATTAATATGAATATAAATATATTTGTATATATTTATATGAATATAAATATATATATTTGGTATATAAGCTAAATATAAACCAGCATTTCGGCGACAAGGAATCAGCAGAAGCAGTAAAAGGACCGAAACACGAAATGTAGGCGTGGGCTCACTGCTGATGAGGTCCACCCACGTTGATTGTAGTGTACAATGATGCTGATAGGAATCAAACAACCACACGAGGATAATATCAAATCGACCAGTGAAGAATAGCGGCTCGTGTATGCAATATTCACAATAGCAAAAAGACAGCTTACGGTTTACTGTCCAGTGAACATTTCGTATAAGAATGGAATATAAATCGGTGTGTGGTGGATTCGAATTACGAATATTAGTTACCGCCCACACCAAATATAGAACACATTAACTATGTAATTTGGTATATAAGCCAAATATAAACCAGCATTTCGGCGACAAGGAATCAGCAGAAGCAGTTAAAGGACAGAAACACGAAATGTAGGCGTGGGCTCACTGCTGATGAGGTCCACCAACGCTGATTGTAGTGTACAGTGATGCTAATAGGATACATACAACCACAGGAGGATAATATCAAACCGACCAGTTAAGAATAATGGCTCGTGTATGCAATATTCACATTAGCAAAAAGACAGCTTACGGTTTACTGTCCAATGAACATTTCGTATAAGAATGGAATATAAATCGGTGTGTGGTGGATTCGAATTACGAATATTAGTTACCGCCCACACCAAATATAGAACACATTAACTGTGTAATTTGGTATATAAGCCAAATATAAATCAGCATATCGGCGACAAGGAATTCAGCAAAAGCAGTAACAGGATCGAAATACGAAATGTAGGTGTGGGCTCAATGCTGATGAGATCCACCCACGCTGATTGTAGTGTACAGTGATGCTGATAGGAATCAAACAACCACACGAAGATAATATCAAATCGACCAATGAAGAATAGCGACTCGTGTAAGCAATATTCACATTAGCAAAAAGACAGCTTACGGTTTACTGTCCAGTGAACATTTCGTATAAAAACGGAATAAAAAATCGGTGTGTGGTGGATTCGAATTGCGAATGTTAGTTACCGCCCACACCAAATATTGAACACATAAATTGTGTAATTTGGTATATAAGCCAAATATAAACAAGCATTTCGACGACAAGGAATTCAGTAAAAGCAGTAACAGGATCGAAACACGAAATGTAGGTGTGGACTCACTGCTGATGAGGTCCACCCACGTTGATTGTAGTGTACAGTGATGCTGATAGGAATCAAACAACCACACGAGTATAATATCAAATCGACCAATGAAGAATAGCGACTCGTGTAAGCAATATTCACAATAATATATAATTGTTAATAAATTCAGCATATGCAGCAATATAAATATAAAAACAATATAAATATTCATTACAAATCATAAAATTTAACAAATTCACAATTAAAATTTAATACAAATTTGACACTCGTTTTTATAATTTGTGCACTAATTTTGAAAATTAGCATATTCAGAAAATTACAATTTTCTGCAAATGTAATTTTCCTAAGATTATAGAAGAAGTTAGCGAAATATCAAATAAAAATTTCCGTTTTATTGATCCAGCTTCGATAATTCTTTACTAATTTATTTTTACAGAAACAAAATGTACAATTTGTTCTTCAAATGAACAAATTGTATATTTGTATAATTTTAAAATTATATAATATATTAATTATATTATAAATATGTATATATTTGTCAAACAAGCTAATCACTAGATAACATAATTATAAATATACACTTAAAAAGGCTTAAATAGCGCTAATAGATCACATTGGTCAACACCACAAAACACTTTACTATTCTTGGAAGTCCCATCGGGTCTAAGGAACATTGTTCGGGATACCTTGTCGATGTTGTTCTACCATCCCTGCGTCAAACTCTGGACTAGCTCGAAAATCTCCCTGACCCACAAGTTGCATTCATCCTGCTTCGTAGCTGCGCATCCGATCCACCGGTAAACCATTTAATGCGCACCATAGACCCCGCCTTCGCCGAAGAGTTTTTCCGTTTGTTCGACCGCTTGATATTGAAGTGTTTTAGCAATATCACTTCTATTCAACCCGATAAGTGGGCGTGGAGCAAGCTTGCTTACCGCTGAAGATGGGAGGACTGGGCCTTCAAAGCTGCTTCCAACACTCTCAGGCAGCCTTTCTGTTCTGTGTAGACACTGTCGCTAGCCAATTAAACCTTGACCCTATAACTTTTCCTGGGTACGAATTCGTTAAATCTATTATTCCGCAACATGTAGGAAATCCGCAAACAAATCAACGAGGATTATCTTGTCACATTGACGAAGTGTCGCGCCGCAGGCTATTGGAGAATGCCGATCGCTTCAATACTGCCCGATTATTGGCAGTTTCATGCCCACACGCGTGTGCTTGGTTACAGGCCGTCCCTAGCAAAGCCACACATATGAACTTGGCACCAAATGAATTTGTTGTGCTACTACGTATTTGATTAGGGATGTCTCTCTGCAACAGTGATTATCGATGCAGACACTGCCTTAGGATGGCAGACAAATTCGGCTTCCACGCCTTAACATGTCAGTTTGGAGGCTACCCTGGAATTCGACATAATAGCTTGAGGGTTAGTCTTTCAAGCAGCGGTTTCTGCTGGATTGAGGGTGGCAAAGGAGGTACCCAACCTAGTTCATGGTTTGCGAGAGACCGGCAGACATTCTATTTTATAAGGACCCTCCTTTAGCAGTTGATTTTGCCGTAACTAACCCACAACAAACTGCTTATATTTCCATGGCTTCTGAGATCCCTGGCTATGCCGCAAGCAAGTATGCCACCTGTGTCAAGGAAAGGAAATATAAACGCAAATTAGAGGAGAATGGATACAGTTTTACGGCAACAGTTGTTGAAACTTACAGAGGATGGAACCCCCAAGGGAAAAAGCTAATTCGTTTCATTGCTCGTTCTATGTCATGTAGAAACGGTAGTCCGTATTGCAGCACAGCGGGTCAGTTATTTCAGCGCGTGTCTGTCGCACTGATGAGAGGAAATGCAAAAGCGATCCTCAAAAGTCTTAACGAGATGGGCCAACCCTTACTAGAGGAAGTCTTGGGTTTGTGACGACCTATCTTCGCGACTCTTTTCTATGAGCAACCTTGTACAGCCCGAGGCCCTGTCAGTTGAGGTAGTTCATGACTCTATTATTCGGTCAGCTTCCGTCTTTAAAGGCGACCATTCTAAGGTTGACACGCCTGTCCTGCAACTCATGTCTCCACGACGATCTTCGGCATATCACTCAACATCTAAACAATCAAATAATGCTTCTTTGTCACTTCAGCAATCACTAACAATTAAAGAGGGGTTGATATCGCATCAACCGAATATTGATCAACATACCTATGGAACTGCAACATTATCCAGATTACCACTTGCACCATTTTCGAACCTTCCATTTGGAAATTCAAATTTAACTGAAATACAACAAAATATTTTTGGCACTATTCAGACTAATCCACATGCAATTCAAAACCTTCTAAGTAATAATTTGGCTCAAGGACTTATGAGTAATCCTGCATTGCTTAGTTCAATTAAGCTTAACAATCTACAAATGCAAAGAGTGATGGAGCAGAACCATGAGATTTCGCAATTCGTTAACAATTCGGATTTAATGCGTCAAACAATGGAAATGATTCGTAATCCTACAACTATACAGGAAATTACGAGAAATCATGATAGAGCCCTGATTAACCTTGAGAGTTTACCGAGCGGATATAATGTTCGACAGAGAATTTATCGCGATTTTCAAGAACCAATGCTTAATGTGGCACATGAGCAGTTTGACGATAACCATCTGAATAATAATTCTAGCTCATCTAGTACAGCAAACACTAGTCAAATAGGAACTGAAAATACAAACCTCCTGCCTAATCCGGGGGCACCTCAGAATACTACATTTCAAATCGATTCGTCTAGATCATATGTATCTAATTCAAACCGTTTAGAGTCGCATTTACAATCTATGTCAAGCGAAAACACTAATCGGTATTCTACGATGAACCGTCAACAATTATTAGTAGGCGCTGCTGAAAATCCTCGCATGCTAATCGACATGTTGCGAGCATCCAGTTTTAACCCAAATATGGATAATTCTATCCGCGATCCTGGTATTCTACTTAATCTGCTGCGTACATATGAATTTATACAGGACGAAAGACAAAGAGAACAAGTACATCGTGTAATTCATGAGTTTATAAGTCAGTGACCAATACCTGAAATTCGTGCTCTATGCACAAATACTCGAGCATTGAGGACGATTGTACAAATTCTACAGAACCTAATTTGTCTTAGGGACACACCCCCACAAGTATATTCACAGTTGATATCTTTAAATATAAGCGGTCTAGTCGATAATCAAATGAATAGTCAACCTACTTCATCTGATGTGAATTCTATTCGATCACCAAGCAATATACAAACAGCTTATGCAACAACAGTATTTTAAAATTTACAATACTCAAATCAAGATTATACTGCTTCGTTGTTTCAACCATTAGATCATCTTCATCCCCAGCAACATCAGCCGACAAATCAACAACCAAACCAAACTCAATAACAACTTCTTTATGCATACGAACTTGTACAAATGCGGACAGTGGGATTCCATAGCTGTGATACTAATCTTGAAGCGCTTGCTGCATCTATGGGGGACGCAAAAATGGCTGTAGAACGTAATGAAGACTCTTGACTTTTATTTGAATTTTTAATTTCTAACTTAATTTTATTATTTAATAGCGCTATTGTTTACATCACCAAATTTATTTATCAAACAAACACAAATTATTTGGTCAAAATATTAGAAGTTGCATCGTATAAATCGAATAATAAGACAGATTCAATTACATTAAATCTATTGTGACGAAGTTGTAAACAATGCATTTTATTTTTATTATATTTTTCAATTATATTTTCTTTCATAATTTTGTTTTGATCTTTCTATAGACATTTTCGATTGCATTATTGTTTTGTGACGCCAATGTTAAATATATCGAATTCACGTTACAATGTTTAATAATTAAATAATTAATTATTTTCTTGTAAGTCGCCGAATTTAACATAGTAGGACAATGTAACAATGCATTGGCAGATGATGGACAGTTGACTTCATTGCTCTAATTTAAAACCATAAAGTCGAACAAATAGTTCGACTATTTGTTCGACTGTTTCTGGCGATGCAAAATAATCAGAAAATCAGTAAATAAATATTTTTTTTATTAATAAATAAATATAAAGTAAAACAATATAAATAAAAAAAAACATAAAAATATAAATAATTATGCTTAATTATTATTAATAACTATATTATAGTCATCTGTTAATCCGATGTCAATACTTCACGAATTAGCTAGAAAAACACAAATAAATGCTTAATGTGCTATATATTTAAGTATTCGTGTGTGCTCAAATGCTAATTGTTTATTTTTCATACCGAAAAAAATAAAATAAAAACTTAAAAATAAGTAAAAAGCTTAAAAAACTTAACAAATAAATAAAACTTAATTTTTATATTTTTCATCTATTTTTTGAAATCTTTAAATATTTTGTTTTATTGTGAAAATTTATAAAATTAAATATTTTAAAATATTTATTTTTAATTTAAAAAGAAAAATTAAAAATGAAATCTTTTAAATTAAATATATTTATATTAATATCAATATTTATGATATGTGAATATAAAGTTTAATAAATTAATATTAAATTTAATATTTAATTAATATTTAATTAAATATGAAACTTAAAAAAAGTTTCATATTGTAAGTCAAGAGCCAATTACAAAGCATTATTTGAAATTAATCGCATTTTAATTTATAAATTTATTTTTTTATAATTTTGTCAAAAAATGTCATTTTTACAATGCGAATGTATAACGCCATTGTGAACTAAACGCAATTTTAATTTTAATTTGACTTTAATTATATATTCCCTGAGTAAAAAGTTTCAGATGATTGCTTTAGGATATTTACAATAAGAAAGCAGGATGGATTTACAACCGAAATTACGGCCACATTATGCTTATAAACGAGCAGCAATTATATGATGGAGAAGAATTTAACGTCCTCATATCGTGAGTGAGCAGATATCAAAAATTAGCTTTTTTATCCCAAATAAATAGCGCAATTAATTTTCCAGATAAAATTATTAGTTATGGAATTGAATAATAAATTATCGTACTTTTCATTAATAACTCCTTTATTACTGTTTTCTTAATTACAGTTTGTTAATAACAATATTATGAAATATTATAATTAATATTAATTTTAAATAATTGATAATGATCCATTATTGATAAATAATTATTGGAGCTGGATCAAAAAAGAGAGAAACTTTGATTTGATATTTCGGTAACTTCTGTTAGCATCTTCAAAAAATTACCAAATTAAAATATATAATTATAAATATAAATAATTATAAATTATATTAAATTAATATTATAATAATATAATATTATCTTATTCAACTATATTATCTTACCAAGATCGAAATATTAATTAAGATTAAATTATTAATCGAAATATAAGTAATTTTATTTTATTTCTTGTAATTATACATATATCAATTTATAATATCAGCGTGTTTATAGCAGATACTAACTCCGAAGTTGAAATCACGTTCGAAAAGTGAAATTTTTCCTAGATTTTACTTCTAAAATCGAAATTGTTGAAGCAATTAATTTTAATCGTAATTTTGCATATACGCTTAAGGTGATAAAGAAGTATCAAAAAGTTTAATTCTAGAAATAAATTTAAATCTTCGTCGAATGTGCCTTTACAACCATTTGAAATCATTTTCAATCGAATGTTCTAGAACAGCAAACTAAATTAACCGAACATTATTTAATTTACGTTCAACAAATGTGTATTTTAGGCAAATTGAAAAGATATGTGATCGATTGAAATTACAAACGCTTAGTTATAATATGGCTGCAATCATTATCCAGAAAAATCACGATCGATATTTACGCTGCTTTATTTGGCCTCGTATTCCTTTACTAGGTATATGATATTATTTTTTAAATAATTCATTTTATTATCAAGGCATATTCAAAAGTATTTTTAAATTTCAATTTTATTTTGAATTTTACAACGAAAAATGTTTTTGCGTTACAATACAACAATAATATTACAAAGTTAATTACAAAAATTTACAGCTTGTAACTGCGTGACTCATATAAATCCTATTGTATGGTTCGGATAAATCATATAAATCATATTAGTATAAATCATGGTACTGTAAACGGGTAATAAATGGGTATTAAAATCCCATTTATTTATTAAAATATGCATGTAAATCATTTTTATTTTTTCAATTTTTTCATTAATTCACAGATCCCGTACACCCAATGATCAGATTTGATCATTGTGTAATAACACACTAATAATTTAACACATTGTAATACACACTGTGTTACTAATGTACAAAAATAAAAATGACTGTAAATAGGCACTTATATTTTAATAAAGCTTTACTTGAACTGATCAAGGTAAATTATCTTTGCACGTCATATCGCCTTAAATCATTAGTAATTATAATTAATTACTAATATTTTTCTTTGGCTCCATTCTATAAATAAATTACAATTCAAAGAAACAAATGGATATTTTCAAAAGGATTAGACGGAGTTATGGAACTCCTGCTCTTTAATATGCAAGGGAATATGACAAGTTTGAAATCAAAGTTGCAAAATCGGAATATTCTTTATACTTCCTGAAAGTTTGTCTAGGAGAAGATATTATTCCGACATGAGGTAAGATTTCCACTTGCATTAAGATATGTGCTAAGATTATGGTAGTAATATCGTAATAATATATGTGCTAAGATATTAATGTGATAAGATTTCCATTGGTTGGGCCCTGAAACGGAATCAGCATATGTCATTGAATTGGAAAACCCAAGTGCGCCTCTAGGGTACCTGGGCAATATCGAAATTAGTCTTATTTTCTAGAGGATGTCCCCCAGAGCACAAATCAAGATTTCTTAAGCTCATCATCTCGCGACTACTACCGTAGACCGCCTCGACTGGACCCTCAGGTGTGAGAGAGACCCTGAGTGGATTAGACGGAAGGCCACGCGCTGGTGTAAGCTGAACAGATCTGATCCCCTGTCCGGAATTATAGAAGACATCTCAAGACCGAATTTTGTTTTTATTTGGCTGGTTTATATATTTTTTCTTTAGTTTTATTTAAGCTCATTATTTAACTCATTTATCCACTTGTCTGTTTTGTATCTAAGAAAATCTTTATTTGTAGATTTTGTTTTTTTTAAGTTTTTAATAAAACTTTAATATAAAAATTTTGTGAAATATAGAAACTTTTGCGTGTTGTAAAACTAAAGTTCTTCATGATGATTTTAGCAGCTATTGAAATATTGGACTGAACTTTTTACCGAATAAATTATCGTTTCTTTGGCTTCATTTTATAAATAGACTTAAATTATTAGTTATCTATATTAGTTTATTGTTATTTACTTAATTCAATTAATATTTAATTTCATTAAGAGGCAAACAATTTTATTACAAATTATTTAAGTTAATTTATTCAGTTAATTTATTCTAGTTTGATTTTATAAAATTTGTAAATTTGCTATAAATTTCGTCAGTCTAAAATGTCAGAATGCAATTAAAAATTTAAACAAAATTTAGGTCAAAAATTGGACGACTCTAGCAGAATTCCAATTGCTGCTTTAGAATTATGTGGAATTATTGTTGTGCGAGGTTGGTATTTAATGCTTATTGTCTAATTTTGTATGAAATTGTATATTTACAACATAATATCTGCGTCTTTTTTATTCTTTGCATCAATTCACAGATTGAATTTATATAAAGCTTTAAATAGACACACTGTAATTCTCCATCTGATTAGCAAAAATGTACATTTTAGTATTTAATACAAATTGATCTTTTATAATTTTATTTAAAATAAACATATTTGTTTCTTGATTTATAATCAACAACAGCATTTTTATTAAGGTTCCTCGAAACCTTCTGATTGAGAGAATTTTTATGATAAATTGAAGATTGAAGTCCATAGAATTTTCATGAAAATTCAAGATTCCAGACAAAACAAATCGTCACGAAGATTAAAGATTTAAGTTCAACTAATCTTCACTAATATAATAAGCCTTAAAATCATGTAGTAAAAAATAAATCATATAATAATTAAAAAAGCATTTAGTGATTATTAATTTCATTCGCACAATTTTGTAATATTTTTTTAAATCGATTTATTCTTCGATAAAAGATTTTTAACGTGGAAACCTTTTACAATAATATTTTGCATTTAGCTTTTAAAGCATTTGACGAGACGAAATTATTTCAACAAACCAAAGAAGAAACAACACAAGTTAGCGATATACTCACAAAAACAATACCTGATTTGTTAGAAAATATTTAAGGTTTTGCTGTTAATTCCTATGACTTCTAATTACGGCAACTAATAAAATTTCACTTTTTTCTCAATAATACCAAATTTAAAAATTCATATCTAACATTGCGATTATTAATCCGATTTATTAATTGTATTTTGAATGCACTTTGATCCAAAAATGCATACAAAAATGCAATTTTTAATAATACTAAAAAATACTATCGACCGAGAATGCATTAGATTTGCTATTAATCCAACACAACAGACATTATTACTGTGATTAGTTAACAAAAATACTCTGCATAGCGTGTTGTCTTTATCAAAGCCAGAAATAATTTTGTTTGCAACGTCTACGTGTTGCGCTAATCTTGTGGCAATCATTATATCAGTTTCGTATTACCGTGGTTTGATGACCTGATTGAGAAAGTTATATGTTCATATAACATTTATACAAGTTTTACATAAAAATAATTTTTTAATATGTGCAAGGATCGAATGAACGAGGTGAGTGTCGTACGAGTACTGAATTTATACCACTTTGTGCATAAATGTAACAAAATAGGTGGTATACGTTTTTTTATATATATTGTATATCATAAATACAAATTACTCATACGAAAAATGTACCAATCAGATAACTGAGTCGACATATTTTATACTATCATCAATGTATCGAAACATATATTTCATATATTTATATTGTTTAGATTTAGTTTTTACATAGTTATGAACAAATTCATATTCTATAAAGCTTAAAAACAAGTCAGCTATTATTGGGCTACTATTTCCACCCATTGGAACAACTTTTATTTGTCTAAATATAGATGTCCCTACTTTTAAATAATTTTGATTTATCAAAATATTTAAGAATTCTATTAAATTTTATCCATATATTTATATTTACTTGATGGTTTAATTTTTGTTAGATAGGCGTTATAATTATTATAACATATATATGTATATCTTTTTCCGAATATAAGATTAATTAATTTTACTAATGCTTCTTTAATATCTACTAAATCTAGATTTGTATAAAGCGAACTAAAATCATATGTATTTATATTTTGAAAATTTATTCCTTTTGTCTGTTCTAAAAATTCTTTTGTAGAATTAATACTAAAATAGCTTTTTATACCAGTATTAATTTCGATTACCTTGCAATATTTTTTAAAATGTGCTTTAATTACTTTAAGTATTTTATTCATATAGACAGAAAGTGGTTTTAATGTACATTTAAAAGCACTACATATGAACCTAGGTTTTATTGGATTTTTATGTAATTTTGGATTCCAATATAATATAGGTATAGTTTTATTATCTAATTCAACCTTTATACCCTTTTTATCCATTATAGAACAGTGACTTGTAATAATTGTTTCAAAACTCAACTCACTACGTTCATATGTTGGATT
This sequence comes from Pomphorhynchus laevis, assembly GCA_012934845.2. Lineage (NCBI taxonomy): Eukaryota > Metazoa > Acanthocephala > Palaeacanthocephala > Echinorhynchida > Pomphorhynchidae > Pomphorhynchus > Pomphorhynchus laevis. The sequence goes on from WNNJ02000199.1 coordinate 160,618, forward strand.
TACATTTAAATCATTAGAATTAACCTCTTTCATTAGTATATCATAATAGAGCTTTTTGAATATGAAGACAAAGTTATTACTAGCTTTATCAATAGTTGTTATTATATAGTTATCCTTTAATTTAGTAAGTTCTGTATACATATCTTTATTAATTTTGTCTTTCCTTTTGTAATTGTTTGTTATTTGTCATTGTAACAATAATTCAATATTATAGCATTAAAGCAATATTACTAGCATTATCGATAGTTGCTTAACGACTTACTTTTTTAAAACTAACATTTTTAACGAACAAGGTAATTAATAATATATAACATTAAAACATATATACAAAAAATTATATAATTATATTACTACATATTTAATAAATCGATAATATATCGTAATCTTATTTGAAAATTGTGCACTTGATTAAAATTAAGAATTTTAATCAGGTCAACAAAATATTAAGATAAAATCAATAAAAATTTGATTTTATTCGATTTAATAATTTAGATAAATTAATAAATTCATTATTAATAAATTTATTTATTTATAAATTTATAAATTTTAAAAGTTAATTTTAGTTTAATCTACTAGTAAATAATATGCGATATAAAAGGATTAGAGGTCATCAGGAGGAACTGCTATGTTACCAGGTTTTTGCCTCTAATTCCTCTACCCAGCGGGGCCAAATACGTGCTAGTGACGTATTTCTCTGATTAAATTTAATTATCTAATATCTTAATCTAATCCAAAGTACATTTATTTTCTATCAATAAAAATTTCCGCTAAATATTATTGATATTTAAATAATATTTTGTTGATATTTACAATTTCCAAATAAATAGAATATTCATTCACTAATTATTATCTAACAAACAGAGTATATTATACACTATAAATGCTAACTACTGTCATATCTCTAGTTTTTTTAACGAAGTACGGTTTGCACTTTTAGAATAGCGAGAAAAGTTGTTTTGATATTAAATTATAATATAAATACATTATATTAAAAGTTACTTAATTTAATTAATAAATAGAACTTAATTAAATATTTAATATTAATATCTTGCTGTTAAATTATTAAAATTATCAAATTTTAGCAAACTTAAAGAATAAAAATTGATTTAATTAATAAATAATAAAAAATATTATTTAATTAAAAAAAATAAATGTAGTGTCATTTAATTTGAGATAACAGCAAACTATATTAAATTGTGGATATATTCATAATTAAAAACACATTAAGTCTATTAAATTTTATTATTAAATTTAATATGCGTTTGATATAATACGTCGATCACAAGTCCATGTGGGATACCGCCTGCCCATGTGGGATGCCGCCTAGCCATGTTGGATGCCGCCTACCCATGTAGGACCTATGTATATATATAGTCATTTAGCACCGTCCTATTTCAACCACTATACGGACACATACACTTACCAGAAAAGAAAAATATGCCAAATACGGAGAACGGGTCACAATAAATGGATGAATTTTATCCATTTATTGTATCCACTACTGGTAGAGTTGGGTACAATGTGGAGGTCATTCTAAAGCGAATAGCAACCAAGAAAGCAAACAAGAATGGGGAGGATTATAAACAAATGACACAAGAGATTTGCACATCACCTTGAGTTTTAAATTAGCGAAAATGGCTAAATTTTGCATCAGGGCAATTCGGCGAGAACAAATTGAAGAATTCCTGTTTATGTAGCTTGATGTTGTTGTTTTAATGTTAGCTTTTAATGTCAAACATATGTTTTTAATGTTGTTACAACTGCCATATGACATACCGCGGTGTAGTAATAAATAACTATGTTTTTCACAAGGAGTCATAAACAACAAACAGCATATTATATATCTTAATCAGAACAAGAAATAGAACTGAATTATTCAAGCAATATTTAAAGTCTCTACTTTGAACATTACAAGAATATTGCTTTGAATATTGCAAATAATCGACTGGACATACGTAGCGACTTTGGATATTGCAAAAACAATTTGTTTCTATTTCTTGGTCTTATGATGATATACAGAATGAAGCCTACTGTTTATGCTTCATTGTAGGATTATATATATAATTATATATAATTTTCACGAAAAAAAGTGATTATTGTTAATACGCGGTAGTAGAAGAAAATTTAGATAATAAAATACAAAATACTAAGAGAGCAATGTTGGATTGGTCAACCAATGACTAATGTAGGTAACGATATAAATGTGGAGAATCACTTCGCATGGAGCGACAAGAAACAACCCTCATTATTTTAAGAAGATATTCAGGCACATTTTATTTTTTCGTTTGACATTGTTTAATGTTTTTAGTATTCTTAACTTCTACTTCAGATTTAATAAGTTTGAATTATATATAGTGATTCTCCACATTTACACCGTTACCTGTATCAGTAATTAGTTGGCCAATCCAACGTTGCTCTCTTAGTTTTCTTTGTATTTTATTATATAAATTTTCTTCTACTACCACGTATTCAAAATAATCACTTTTTTCGTGAAAATTAAGACAATGATTGACAACCGAATCCCGCGCGCTTAAGTTAAGGCGCTTTCATCTCTACATAAACATAAAGAAATAATTATACAAAATGCAGATAAAAGTCTGGAGGCTGTAATATGGAGAAAGACGGATTACATACACTAGGACCAGGTCAACTAAGATCAACGTTGTTAACCAACGTTGGTCAACTGATACAGGTAATAGTATAAATGTAGAGCCTTTCTTCGTATGGCGCGACAATAGACCACCCTAGTGATTCTAAGAAGATATTCACGCACATATTATTTTCTCTTTGCTTTTAACATGATTTTCTGTTTTTAACACTCTTAGCTTGTATTTTAGATTGAAACAGTTTAAATAAACGAAAAGTTTTTAATATCTTTGATTTCGTAGTGGAGAAGAACATCCAATCATATTGGTTATCAATAGAGTACTTCGTGAAAAATCCAATACATTTATCGATTATTCCTCTTGTCTGATTTATTTATACCAATAATAATTTTTTTCAAAACTATTAGTCAGGATGATATTATAAAAATTTTACCTTAGGATGAAGGTGGAAAAATAGTAATTTTGAGTACTGAATATTATGTTGTTGAAGGGTACAGTCAATTATGCACGTCAACTTATAGGAAAAAATGACTCATTAAATAACGGAATTGTCATCCATGTTAACTCCACAACAAAAGGATGCATTACACACGTAGACACTATGAAGCAGCTAATTTCAAGCGATCCGAAACCCGGACGTATGTATTTGCTACAAAAGATACACAATAACCAAACGGCGTCCAGGTAAACCGATCATTAGTAATTGTGGTGCTGCCACTGAATGTGTTGCTAAGTATCTGCATGGTATTCTAAATCCCGTACTAGAAAGTGCCCCAGCATATCTGGGGAGTACAGATGACTTTAAAAAAATACAAAAGATTATCTAGCAGAATATCATAAAAATACCATATAATCATTTATTATTTACCTTTAATTTTATGTATATATAGTGTAGGATACATAGACTCGGTTATCTGATCTGATATAACAATACATTCATGTTTGGAGATGAATTATATCATCAATTGAAAGGGCACAGCAAAAAGCAGTTCAGTTGCACCGACATAAGCTGAACTCTATGTCGCCGACATTGAGTATCAAAATTCATTGAAAGTTATGTCACAAAACCAACAGTGTGCCTAAGGTATATCGACGATATTTTTATTGTATACAACCATGGTGAAGAATCATTAGCTGCTTTTATTATAGAACTTAACAATATATCGGAATTAACATTCACACCTTCGTATTTGTAAATGACAGATTAACATTCCTAAACGTTGAATTATACATAGACGAACAGAATAGATGGCAAAGCACGCTCCATCGTAAATATACAAACTCGCGGTCTATGATCAACGGAAATGGTGTCCATCCACATAAGACTAAACGAATAATTGTTAGAAACGAGGCAATTTGGATTAAATTTTTTTATATATATTGTAATTACTGAAACTAATAAAGTTTTACCTTTTTCTTCTGTTTTATTTAAAAATAATTTTAAATATAACTATTCAGATAATTTAGAAATTTTAGATATTTAATGTAATAAAAGAAGAATTCATGTAATAATATTTAATGTTTAATTTATATTTAATGTAAGAAGAATCTTACATTGCGATTAGTAAATTCTTTTTAATTAATTAAAAAATTTTATAAATAAAAAATTATTAATTAATTATTAATTTTAAATTAATTAAAAAATTTAATATTTAAAAATTTAATTTTTAAATTAAATAATAATACTAGTATTAATTAAATATTAATAGTATTATTAATACTATTATTAGTATTAATATTAACTAGTATTACGTCACTAGTATTAATTAAATATTAATAGTATTATTAATACTATTATTAGTATTAATATTAACTAGTATTACGTCACTAGTATTAATTAAATATTAATACTAGTGACGTATTAGTTTAATATTTATATTAAATTAATTACAAAATATTTAATTTACTAATTTTTCCTAAATTCATATGTGAAAATTACTTAAAATACAATTTTTATAGGACGATTCTGACATATTAGACTATAGACAATTCTACCGAACAATTAAAGGATCAGGTGAAAAATGTTCAACTATAATTCGTAAAGTACATGGATTTTGCATATATCGACAACTCACAACTACTGGCCTTTATGAGTATCGAGCCGAAGCTTTGCTAGTCAATTTTATTGACTGTGATCGTCTTCATAAGATACTGTACGATGTTACAATGATGAAGTCATTTAATTCTAAGATTCATAACGTTCAAATTATTAAGGATGATTCTTCGAAGAATACCCAAGTAATTTATTGTGAAGTAAAATTTCCTTGGTACATGTTTAATCGAGCCTATTTAATTGCACAAACGCACACCATGATTGAGAGAAATAATTCAAAAATCTACCTGGGAATGCAACAAAATGCCCGAAACGAAATTGCAAGCTTAGCGCAAATATCATCTAATGTATCTGATTGTATTCAAGTAAATGACTTCTATTCATACATTGCACTTATTCAACACAAAAACTGTTCAACGATACATATTCGACATTACGAGAATCCAAATAGTGATTTACCTAAATGCTGTATAAACAAATTGCTAATGAAGAGTTTTGTAAATTACCTGATTTCACTAAAACAGGTGCTTAACTCTCGCTATTTTTCGAAATTTGTAAAATCCGAGTAAATATAAAAACATACTTTTATCGTATACTTGTGTCTCAACATTTAAATACTCATTAAAATCTTTCACAATTTCCAAAAATAAATGAAAGTCATGCTGAACTGCATATTAAATTGAATAACCCCAACACATATTTTTTAATAAATGACTACAAAAATCACATATAGAATTACATTCAAGAATTAAATAACTTTTCCATACAAAATATATTATACTAATTAAAATTAATTAAATTGTAATTATTTAGTTCCAGGTTCGCTAAGCCCTAGACGACTAAAGTCATCGTCTCGAGCTCACTACCGGTATAGTGAATTTGTGAACCTAAAGAAACAAATAAATGCAGAGAATATTTAAATGCGGTTTTATCAGCAACACACTTTAGACTGATTAAGTATAATATAATAATTATATTATAATTATAATATTTATAATAAATATTTATAATATAATATATTATAATACATATTAATATTTGTATTATTAATATTAACTTATTAACTTATTAACTTGTATCTCTCCGATAACGTTGATAACACAAATTATTATATAACATATTATATAACAATATTATATCTACATAAATCTAACAAAAATTAACCATCAAGTAAATATCAATATATAGATAAAATTGAATAAACAACAATCTTTAAACATTTTGAAATATCAAAATTATTTAAAAGTATAGGTATCTATATTTAGACAAATAAAAGGTGTTCTAATGCGAGATCATAGTAGCTCAATTATAACTAACTCATTTTTAAGCTTTATAGAATATGAATTTGTTTATAACTGTTTAAAAAATAAATTTAAATTATATAAAGATATGAAATATATGTTTCAATATATTGATGATATATGTGTATTTAATTCTAATAAATTTTATTCAATAAGCGAACAAATTTATCCAAGTAGCCTTATTCTTAATAAAAGTAATATTGATGATAAAGAATGCATATATCTAAATATGAACATTATATATATATTAGGAAAGACTTGACACCGACGACCAGGATACTTATTGTATTCGTTCATATATTAATATTAAAGAATAAACTGGTGTTAAAGTACGAGCAATATTATTACGTTTCGGCTAAAGCCTTCGTCAGATAATTGTATGTTTATCAGAACCAAATTTTTTAAGGTCCTTAAAAAATTTGGTTCTGATAAACATACAATTATCTGACGAAGGCTTTAGCCGAAACGTAATAATATTGCTCGTACTTTAACACCAGTTTATTCTTTAATATATATATATATATATATATATATATATATATATATATATATATATATATATATATATATATATAATTATAACGCCTATCTAACAAAAATTAAACCATCAAGTAAATATAAATATATGGATAAAATTGAATTAATAGAATCCTTAAATATTTTGATAAATCAAAATTATTTAAAAGTAGGGACATCTATATTTAGACAAGTAAAATGTGTTCCAATGGAAGGTAATAGTAGCCCAATTATGGCTGACTTGATTTTAAGTTTTATAGAATATGAATTTGTTCATAACTGTGTAAAAATAAATCTAAATTATATAAAGATATGAAATATATGTTTCAATATATTGATGATATAGTGTATTTAACTCTAATAAATTTTATTCAATAAGCGAACAAATTTATCCAAGTAGCCTTATTCTTAATAAAAGTAATATTGATGATAAAGAATGCTGTAAAGAATGCTCTAATGTTCTAAATATGAACATTAAATTAACATCAATTAAAATATTATATATAGGGCATCGGAGATGCCTTTTAAATATATCACAAGGCATCCGAAACAACTGATGGTAGTTCACCCTACTGATAAGTGCTGCCGGCTTCCATCAGATCGTCTAGGAGTGATAACGAAGTATGCTCTGCTTGTAATCAAACTCCGGTTTTTGGCAAAGTTCTGGATTTTAAAACTGTAGCTTGTAAGCTCACGGAGCACAAAGTGAACAATTCAGGTCTTTAATTATATATAACTTTGAAAAGTAATCAAATTGATTCAACAATTTATATAAATATGATTATTGGTCTCTACCAACAAAAAACAAAGATTAATTCTTCAATTTACGTTGTCCTTGCGGATTCTTCAAAAATTGTAATTTGCTTGAACACTTATTTTTTTTCTTTGTAAATGTTCAAGAAAATTACAATTTTTAAAGAAACCGCAAGGCGAAACGTAAATTGAAGAATTAATCTTTGTTTTTTTGTGAGACCAATAATCATATATATATTTGAATACGGATTCAAATGAAACTCTTATTATATATGTATATATTAATAACAAATTATATATATAATTTGTTGTTACTCCTGCCTGGGACACCTTATAGTGTACTCATAAATAAATCACTATGTTTTCCTCATAAGGAGGCTATAACACCAGGCAGCATTCTATATTTCCTCATCAGACCAAGAAATAGAACAGAATTATTTTCGCAATATTCAAAGTCGCTACGTACTTCCAGTCATCCTATGTGTAACGACAAAACTACAACAGCGGTAGAAGCGTTTCACTCTATCGATGCTTATCAGTACCGTGACTTCAATAATCATCCATAGGCACCTTAACACACGCTTAAACAGTCTTCAAAGCTCGAAAAGCAGAAATACCCTTAATCTGAATCATCAGAGGGAATTTAGCATAAACTCTGTGCATGGCAGTGTGTATTGCAGTTTAACCATGCATCAGGCACTAAATTCCTTTTAATAAAAATGCTGTTTTACAGGGACACTTTCAAGTATACAAATACATAAAATATAATTTATTGTTACACCTGCCCTGGGACACCCAATGGTGTACTCATAAATAAATCACTGTGTTTTCCTCACAAGGAGGATATAACACCAGGCAGCATTCTATATTTCCTTATCAGACCAAGAAATAGAAACGAATTAGTTTCGCAATATTCTAATTGAATATGATAGCAGAATTATCCTTGATCTGAATCATCAGAGAGAATTTAGCATAAGCTCTGTGCGTATTGCAGTTTAACCAGTTCTGCTTTTCGAGCTTTAAGCACTGTCTAAGCGTGTGTTTAGGTTCCTATGGATGATTATTGAAGTCACGGTAACGTTGATCTCCGTTAGAGCAAAACGCGTATACTGTTGTTGAAGTTTGTCGTCATGCATAGGATGACTGGGCATACATAGCAACTTTGAATATTGCGAAAAAATTCGGTTCTATTTCATAGTCTGATGGGTATATATAGAATGCTGTCTGGTGTTTGTGCCTCCTCATGAAGAAAACATAGTGATTTATATAAATGGCATCTTTGCGAAAAATTGCTTGAAACTGTTGTCCAGGAGCCAAAACTGGCTACGATTGGTTTTAAAACCATATGTGCTACAAAATAACTGGACTACGATCATCAGCTCCATCAGTCTAATGTATCACTCCGAGACTCTCCTAATCACCCAGCAGTCATCGTCAGTCAAATGGAGTGGTTAGGGTATACATATAATTGAATTAAACTAAATGTAATAAGCTAAAAAATGTTATTACTAATAGTCAAGGAAAGTAATTTCTTTTTGGATGTAAAATAGAAACTACTAATTTAATTCAAACTAGTATTGTCAACACTGAGTTCTGTGCAAACCGATGAGGCATTGACGGCGTAATGTTAGGTTATACTAGATTACTCAAAATTGTTATAAATTATGTAATATTATCTGCAAAATATGTTATAGAATCAGGTCGATAAAAAAATGTGAAAAATTTATCCGGATAGTTTATATTTTAATAAAACCAATATTGATTATGAAGAGGGTATACATCTAGATGTGAAAATTAAATTAATATTAATTAAAACTACTTTTAATTTATTTCGTAAAGATGACATCCACCTAGTAAATATAAATATATGGACAAAATTGAATTATTAGATGTCTTAAATATTTCGATAAATAAAATTGTTTAAAAATATGGATTGGTCAATATTATAATTAATATTAATTAAATAATATTATATTGTTTAAATAATATTATAATTATTTAAAAATAATTTTTTAAAAATAAGTTTGATTTTAATAAATTAAAATTATTTAAAAGTAGCGGAACGTCTATATTTAGACAAACACAAAAATTTATTCATTTTTAAAAATTACTTTGAGAATACATGATTTTGAAACAAATTATAATTTAGCAATCAAAGTTATGAATGGGATGTAAACCTTCTTGGAATTCAATCGGAAAACATCCTTTTAATTTGTAACACCTTTGTCTTTAAATTATGGAATTACAGAAATCCCTTTTCATTTACAAGGAAACACAAGTGTTGTCTTTCCTTATTTGCCAGGCGAAATCTTGTTGCTTATTCTATCGTCAAAAATCAATCGGCAGCTTTTATCTAGGTTGCCCACCTGCTCCTTCTTGATTATGTTTACTAAAAATTACATAAAAAAGGCCGCAAAATGAAATCCACTCTAGAAATCAAGTTTAGTCAATAATTTTCGATTAACGAATCGACAAATACGACGAAACTAATTAGGAATGTAAACTTTTCAAGTTTACATAGTTAAATACTAAGTATTGCTTCAAAGTTCACCCTAAACTAAAGTAAATGTCTAGCAGCAATTCTCTTCCAAAATCATTGGTTGTAAAAACAAACAGGCGTTTGCCTGAATTGGCGATTCAGCAAATGAACAATTGGTATCAACAACATCTATCCTATCCATACCCGAGTGATATAGAGAAGGAGCAGCTTGCACAACATTGCGGCATTAGTGTTGTACAAGTAAAATCTTGGTTTGCTAATAAGCGCAACAGATCGCGATCAAGGTTCATTACACTCCAAGCGAGAGCATCAAGAATATCTTCATATAATATCCCAAATGGCCAAATTGATGCTAATCCCGCTGTGTACTATGCAAACCGATCAGTAAAGAATTTACCGGAGGATTCAAATCCACTTCATCCAACAACAATAGGGTATAAGAAACAGCTACCTTCATCGCTATATCGAATTCAATCACAGTCCGCCTCACCATGTATTGTCAAAAATCAATTACACATGAAATCACCATATAATCCGCAACGTACCATGCACTGTTATAATAATTCTGATTGTTTCACCACTTATTGTAGGACAGAGAGTCATCACCGGGATGTTAGATACATCTTACATCATTGTGAGGATCCAGCATTACAGGCTAATTCTCATGTACTATTATCTCCTTATCAATGTAGCCTCAATAGCCAACCATGCTGGTGCAACAATCACTGTTACAATAAATTAACCTCGACTCCACATTCAGCTCTATTTCAACAAACCCTAGGCGGTGAACGAGACCAACCTGAATGCATGCCTGTTGTCTTCGACAGATTCTTTAACACCAACAACCATTGTCATGAACATTGTAGAACCAGTGTAGCTGATGGATCAGTAGACAACAGTTTCATGAATCATGAAGGTGCACACTTCCAAATATGAATCTGCCAAGATCAACAGTACATTGTTTGAATCAAAATTAAGAGACATTGTGCTGAGCAACACTTTAAAAATTAAAATTGTAGTTTTTGAATAAATTACTGATTCCGTTACCATTTCGTAGCATTTCTAAATGAAATTTTACTAAATTCTTTTATTAAAAATAATCTAATTTTCATTAAAACTGAATTAATTATAAATGACTATTATTTTCGTTTAATTTTTAATAAAAGACAAACGTTTAACTGATGATTTTAAAGTGTATAGAAAATTTTAAAAGCTATTAAAATTTACACGTTATTATCATTCAATTTAAGAAAATAAGATTACATTGTCTAATAGCAATGCGATTGAAACGAAGATACGATTTCAAAAAATAATTAGATTTTAAATAAAATTATAATTAATTCAAAATTATAATTATAATTAAATTTAAATCAAAATTTAATTAACCATTAAATTTAGTTATTAAATACATACCAAAATAAACATTTTATTATTTATAATACAACATTTGATACAACATTCTGCACAGAAAATTTTGTCATTCCAATTATTATATCCAGACATTTTTTGAGATAAGAACTTAAAATGATTTGAACTCAATCTATTTTTAGAGATCTTTAACATAAGATCGCGTCATATAATGTATCGATCGCAAATTATCATATTATTAAACACTGTTTCCATTGTACTATTATATTCCCTGTACAAATCATTGATTCTATAAATTATATATAAATTATAAATTATATAAAATTATATATATAAATTATCATATAAATTATATATTCTCGCAAGTGTTAAATTCAGTTCAAATAAGTATTTTACCTTTTATTAAATGTTCTCCAACGTATATATTTATCTAAACAAATAATATATTTGTATATTGAATTTTCCAGATATTGTTTTGTTTGCACGTTGATTCGCAATTTTCGAATTGTGAAAAGTGTAACTGCTTTTTAACTGTTTAAGAACTCTGTTGTGATTTTCGATACACACTGATATCAAATTCTGAAACAGTTAAAAACAGCAAATTATACCAGCGTGTATCGAAAATCACTTACCATTTTTAATTTTGATTACACAATTTCTAATGTCCTCTTATCTTTTTCTAATACGCCCTCTGTTATTTATAGTCAATTCATAAAAATAAACTTGTATTTTAAATTTTATCATTATATAAATATAAATTGTATAAAATCTTATTATTATTTATTATTTATAATCATTTATCTTTATTTTTAATTTATATTTAGTATAAAATACGTATTTTAAATAGTTGATAATGATCTAAGGGATCTATGGATAATCTAAAATTACCCATCTCCAGGTAATTTTCTGAAGATGCTAACAGAAATTAGCGAAACTTCAAAGAAGTTCCTCTTTTCTTTGATCCAGCTCCAATAATTCTTTATAAAATAGGTATGCTCAGTTATGTGATATGATTTCTTCCAGATACTTTATTATGATTTCGTCACAGGCTATAGACATTCTCTACTATCAGAAAATAATAAATTCTACAAAAAAAAATTCTTTTGTTATATAAGTATAAAGTGTATTAAATATTATAATTACTGTTTTATTATTATAATTATAATGATTATTTTGTAATCATTTGTCTTTATTTTTAATTTATATTTAGTATAAAATACGTAAGCTCAGTTATCTGATATGATTTATTGTCTGTGATGCAATTATACAGTGAATAATTAAATTTCATCAAAGGAAATACGTCTTTAACATGTATTTGGCCCCGTTGCTATGTTGGGTCGATGAATAGTGGTCAAAACCTGATAGCATAGCAGTTCCTTATCATGACATCTAATCCTTATTCTGGTACAAGGTCTATTATTTATTAGTCAATTCCTAACAATTGACTTTTATTTTCAATTTCAATTTTTAATTTAAACTTTATCTGATCTGATTAGTAGATTTTATAAAAAATTTAATTTAAACTTTTTATAAATATAAATTGTATAAAATCTTTTATAATTATTTATTATTTATCTTTATTTTTATACATCTTATAAAATACGTAGACTCAGTTATCTGATTTGCAATTCAAATTTTTGTTCGAGGTTTAAATTTAAATGCTTGGGCATGCACTGTGCGAACATATTTATCCAGGTAGCTTTATTCTTAATAAAACCAATATCAATTAAAACTACCGTTAACAAAACCAATATTAATGATAAAGTAGGTATATATCTAGTTGCATTTACATATATCTATGTAAATCCAACATAAAACAAAAACAAAAACATTTTAATCATTAAAAATGTTAAATTTAATCAAATCTGAATTAGCTCTTTTTAAACATAAATCTTGTATTTATTCCTATTCCTTTTATCACCATGACTTCTTGGTTTGCGTTTAATCGGATTATTATAATATAGTTGTTTATTATGTATTATACTACTTCTGCCAACATGAATCATATTATATTATCATATTATACAACATAAATCTTGTATAATATTCATTATGTTTTATAAATTTAAATATTTTTGTAATACTTAATCCATGCTAGATGTTCAACTGTTCGTTTTTCTTGATTCTTCTTCTAGAAAAGTAAGCTTGATTATGAATTTTTTATTCTTGAAAATGAACATCAACTTACAAAGTTCTTCTATTTTCTTATGTAATAAGAAAGTCTTTCATTCAATCTATGTCAAAAAATCAGACGAATCGAGTGATCGGTAGTCAATATTAAAAAGCCCGAAGCGTGAAGCGTGTATCAGATCTGTAACTCGTGATGAGTAGATTTTATTTATATTATAAAAGATATAAATTATAATGATTTAAATGTAAACGCAATATATGAACGTAGTTTTAATTGGGTCGAAATTAGTTTAAAGCTAGTAATAACTTTGTCTTCATATGCAAAAGGCTGTATTATGATATAATGACGAAAGATGTAAATTATAATGATTTAAATGTAAATCCAACATATGAATGTAGTGAGTTAAGTTTAGAAACAATTATTACAAGTCACTGTTCTATAATGGATAAAAAGGGTATAAAGGTTGAATTAGATAATAAAACTATACCTATATTATATTGGAATCCAAAATTACATAAAAATCCAATAAAACCTAGGTTCATATATAGTGCTTTGAAATGTACATTAAAATCACTTTCTGTCTATATGAATAAAATACTTAAAGTAATTAAAGCACACTTTAAAAAATATTGCAAGGTAATCGAAATTAATACTGGTATAAAACACTTTTTCAATACTAATTCTACAAAAGAATTTTTAGAAGAGACAAAAGGAATAAATTTTCAAAATATAAATATATACGACTTGAGTACGCTTTATACAAATCTAGATTTAGTAGAAATTAAATTAGAGTTAGTAAAATTAATTAACCTTATATTCGGAAAAATATATGCATATATATGTTATAATAATTATAACGCCTATCTAACAAAAATTAAACCATCAAGTAAATATAAATATATGGATAAAATTGAATTAATAGAATCCTTAAATATTTAAGGATTAAATATTATATAATAATATTTAATTATATTAAATATTATAAGCGTTATATTATAACTATAACGCTTATCTAGCAAAAATTAAAGAAAATATCAAGTAAATATAAATATATGGATAAAATTGAATTAATTGAATCTTAGACAAATAAAAGGTTCCAATGGGAGGTAATAGTAGCCCAATTATAGCTGATTATATAGGCTTTATTATAACTTACTTATTATTAAGCTTTATAGAATATGAATTTGTTCATAACTGCTTAAAAATAAATCTAAATTATATAAAGATATGAAATTAATGTTTCGAACATTGATGATATATGTGCATTTAACTCTAAAAATTTTTATTCAATAAGCGAACAAATTTATCCACATTAATAAAATTAATGTGGATGATAAAGAAAGTATATATATGAACTTTATTTATTATTATTTATTTTTGCTAGAAAAAATCTAGCAAAAATAACCATTTCATATGATAATCTATAACATTTTGAAAAATATAAATTGAAAATTGTGGTTTATTTTAAATTTCAATTTTTAAATTTTAACTTTATATAAATAAAAATTGTGGAAAACCTTGTATAATTATTTATTATTTATCTTTATATATATCGTATAAATACGTAGACACAGTTATCTGATTAATGTAATTTATTTGCATATGTTATATTTAAGTTATATGTTATATTTTCCTGGGGAAATATGTCATTGGCCCAGCTGCTGTGTTCACTCGAAAATAAGTGCCGAAACCTGATAAGTTAGCAGTTTCTCCTAATGACTTTTAATTCTTATGTTTATATGCCGTCTGTTATTTATTAGTTAATTTATAAAAATTAATTATTATTTTAAATATCAATTATATAATATAATATACAATATATAATATAATTATATTAATTATAATATAATTATATAATATAATTATATTATATAATATAATTATATAATATAAAATATAATATATATTATAATATATTATATTATATTATTTTATATTATATTATAATCTTATAATCCTATATTATTTATGCATAATTTTATATAAAGTATAAAATACGTAGACTCAGGTATCTCATCTGATTTGCTTTACTGAGATGCTATTATTGACCTGTTGACTTTGTTTTACATGGAATATAACCTCTGTCAGAAATACTGAAAATATGTATTCTTGAAATGACTATTTTTCTGTTAATTTTCGAGCAAGTTTAACGGATTATTTCTTTTTCTTATAATTTTACAAAATAAAAGCAAACAAAATATTATAAACAATTTATTTAAACTATTAAGCTAAAAAATTTAATGGATGAATAATAAACTAACAGAATAAGGTACACTAAATAATCTTATATAACTATTGATTATTTATCTTTATTTATTTTATACGTAGACTCGGTTATCTGACATGATTTGTTATACTGACTTGTTATTATTGACCTGTAGACTTTGTTTTCCCGAGAATATAACATCTGTCAAAAATACTGAAACTAGCTACGAATTTATTTATAACACTTGACTTTTATTTTTAATTTTAGTTTGAAATTTAAAATTTAAAATGGGTTAAGGAATAGGCCCGAAACCTGATAACATAGCAGTTCCTCCTGATCACTATTAATCCTTATTCTTATACATCGTCTGTTATTTATTAGTCAATTTATAAAAAATGACTTTTATTTTAAATTTAAATTTTGAATTTTAACTTGATTAAATATAAATTGAAATATAATTTAATTATAAATATAAATATTTTTTATTTATTTATAAACTCAGTTATCTGACATGATTTGTTCTACTGACATGCTATTATTAACATGTGGACTTGGTTTTCCCGAGAATACTGAAAATACTGAAACTATGCATTATTGATACGAAATTATTTATTTACATTAATGGGATGTACATTAATAGGCTTTACATCAATAAAGAGATCATATTACATTTTATCAAATGACAATTGAAAATAAGCTTCGATTTTCTTTCCAATAGTTGTCTTTTAAATATAATAGTTATTAAACAGTTTAAGCGTGAAAAATAAAGCAAGAGAAATTTGTCTTTTTTATTAAAAAATATTTAAATTTATTCATGTAACTTTTAAATATGAAAGAACACTTATTATAGGAAGTATGTACCAAATCTGATATGTTTTGCAATCACAAGATTTATACATTTATATATTTTTTATTTATCATTTGTCTTTATTTATAGAATTGAATATCTAGCATTATGTATGTTTTATTGAGAAAATTCATATTTAATTCTTATAATAAGAATTGAATAAGAACAGAAAAACCATGGTATTCATCCAAAAGCAACTATGGTATTCATCCATAGTTGCTTTTTGTCTAAGACTATAATTTTCCTCACATTAGCGATCTGGTAGCATCTTCGATAAAATTATGTCTTGAAATATCCACATTAATTACCATTGCATAAGTGAAATTTGTTCTCGTACATGTAATCATATAACTCTTCATTATCTGATTTTCAGGAATGACCAAGTTATCATGATGATCTGCAGCATGTCTGTTAGAGCCGATTTCTGTTATTTTTCCATTTATTATTTTCTAAGCCTTTAATTTAGCCTAAATTTTTACCAGTGTCCATTCCAAGCCAATCAATATGATTTTTAGAAATAATAGAAGTATGTGCTTTCAGAATTTTAAGAAAAGAGCTTAAATTCAAAATTCGACTAATTTAAAAGCAGTTAAATTCGATCTTATGATGATAGAATATTCTGATGTAATATGCTGTGATTATAAATGACAAAATTATTTTAATTTTAAAATATCATCGAAACATGTATTTTTAAATGTATTTTTACCTGATAGCATAGCAGTTACTCATGATGACCTATATTTCTTATTCTGATACATTGTCTGTTATTTATTAGTCAATTCATAAAAATTAACTTTTATTTTAAATTTTGATTTTAAATTTTAACTTGATATGACTATTAATTGTATAAAGTCATTTATTATTATTTATAATTATTTAATTATTAAAATTTTATTTATCTGAATTGTTGAATCAGTTAAAAATGTATGTTATTTATTAGTCAATTCATAAAAATTGGCTTTTATTTTAAATTTCAATTTTAAATTTAAACTTGATATAAGTTATATGAAATCTTATTTAACAATTATTTAATATTTATTATGTACTTATTAAAAATTTATTTAGCCTTTATTTAATTTATAAATAATTAAACATACTTAGACTCCGTTATCGAATCTGAACTGTTAAGTCAGTTGAAAATATTTGTTATTTATTAGTCAATTCATAAAAATTTACTTTTATTTCAATTTTCAATTTAAAATTTTAACTTGATATGAATATTAATTGTATAAAATCATTTATAATTATTTATTATTTATAATTATTTAATTATTTAAATTTTATTTAGCATTATTTTTTAATTTATAAATGATATAAAATACGTAGACTCAGTAAGCTGATCTGATTATTACAAATAAATTTCAACTCTGAACTTGAAATTAGTTATAAATTGATCATAAATAATATACTCATAGAAAAGATACACTAGATAATTTAATTACATTAAAGGAATAACTTTATTATTAAAGGAATAACTCAATTTTGCCGAAGACATTTGAAATAATTAAGTGAATATAAATGACAAAGTTATTTTAATTGTTAAATATTATCGTAAAATATATTTTTAAATGTATTTTTACCTGATAACATATCAGTTTTTCCTGATGACCTTTAATCCTTAGTCTGCTACATCGTCTATTATTTATTAGTCAATTTATAAAAATTGACATTTATTAAAAATTTTAATTTTTTATTTTAACTTGATATAAATTATATAAACATCTTATAACAATTATTTATTATTTATTATGTACTTATTTAAAATTTATTTAGCATTGCTTTTAATTTATAAATAATTTAATATACGTAAACTCCGTTATCTAATTTGAACTGTTAAGTCAGTTGAAAATGTTTGTTATTTATTAGTCAATTCATAAAAATTGGCTTTTATTTCAAATTTCAATTTTAACTTGATATGAATATTAATTTTATAAAATCATTTATAATTATTTATTATTTATAATTATTTAATTATTTAATTATTTAAATTTTATTTAGCATTATTTTTTAATTTATAAATGATATAAAATACGTAGACTCAGTAAGCTGATCTGATTATTACAAATAAATTTCAACTCTGAAGTTGAAATTAGTTATAAATTGATAATAATATTCTAACACCGAGTAATATACTCGGTGTTAGAATATGATACACCAGATAATTTAATTGCATTAAAGGAAATAAATAATTAGCATGTATTTGGACTGTATATTGACCACACATTTTTATTCTGATAAGTAATATATTATCTATTAATCAGTTCATAAAAATTAAATTATAAAAATTTGTATTAATTTTATGTTATAAAATTTGTATTTTAATACATGATATGAACAAGATATTAATCTGTTCATTAAAATATTTGTTTATATATCATATTATCAAGTCTAGCTATAAACTACTTCAAAAATTATGTAACTTTACATATTATATATTTGTAAATACAAAGGTTATCTTTTGGTTAAAAGACACTGTACTAGTTTTTGTAAGTGTGTGTCACTGAAGATTATATTAACACCGTGATATTTTATTTTAATACATTATATATTATCTGGATTGATACTGGGGTATACAAATTTCTTTTAAGATTAATATATTTGCATTTTTAAATTTTTATTGAATAAAAATTGTTGAGCTTTCGACCACCAAGGCCATTATCATACAAAAAAATTAAAAATATTACGTATATAACACAGAATTGATCTGGAAGAAGTCAGTGTTTAAAAATTAGGTACGAAACAGATTTTGGGCTATGTAATGTTATCTACCAAATCCTTAGTTATCGGCAATTTTAAGGTTCAATTTGGTTTGTTGTCAGTGATTGTTGGGCATGTTGTGTTTATAAATATCGACTCTTTAAGTAATCTTCGATTTAAGTCATTCTCGGCTGTTAATTTCATTGTTCGTTCGAAGTCTACAACATGTCCTCTATTGTATACATGGTTTGCAATTGCCGAAGACGTGTCTCCTCGTCTGAGTGCATATTTGTGTTGGTACACTCGTTGTTCCAGCTTTTGGCACGTCTGTCCTACATAACAAGCATCGCAATCGGAACAAGGAATCTTGTATACGGTCCCAAGGGATTGATATTGGTTCTTGATTTTAAATAATTCCGTCAGTGAACTAGCTTTTTGTGGTACACAAACATTTTGCAGTCCTAAGTTCTTAAGATTTCTGTGTAAACGGTTATTGCAACTTTCATTAATATGGGAGGAGCGAACATATGTTGATTGTCGGCTTTCTGGTTTTTGAATTTTTGTTCCTTGGTTAGAGAGTAGGCGAAACCAAGTGTCACGTGATTTGTTTTTGGCTAGTTTAATTGCCCACAGCGGATATCCACCATTCTTTAGTGTTTTTTCTACTTGGTCATGTTCCATTTCCATTAATCGCGTTGAGGAACAAATAATAGCACAACGAAGAAATAATGCTACTGCGGTGGAAATCTTGTATAGATTCGCAGTATGCGTGTGCCATGGAGAAGGAAACCAAAAATCAAGAACCAATATCAATCCCTTGGTACCGTATACGATGCTTGTTATGTAAAATATAAAAAAATATATAAAATTTATATATAAAATATTATAAATATAATATTTTTTAAAAATATTAAAAAATATAGTAGAAGTATATTAAGCATTTCTACTATTTTAAAAAATAGTAGAAAATTTGTAATCACTTATGACTTATCAAACCAGATCAATCACATAAGGCTACATATTTAGTACTAGAAATAAATTAAAATATAAATAATTCAATACTTAAGATAAATGTATTATCTTAAATATTAAATATGATACATTATCATAAGTAATATAATGTATAATGATAATGATTATAATTATAATGTATAATATATAATTATGATTATATCATAGTCA
Source organism: Pomphorhynchus laevis (assembly GCA_012934845.2). NCBI lineage: Eukaryota > Metazoa > Acanthocephala > Palaeacanthocephala > Echinorhynchida > Pomphorhynchidae > Pomphorhynchus > Pomphorhynchus laevis. Next base: position 180,778 of record WNNJ02000199.1, read on the forward strand.
TATAATGTATTACATATGTATTAATAATTATTAATGTATTATCTTATAATGCATTATCCTTAAGATATTGTATTATCTTCATTATGAGCCGGCTAATTGATAATCAGATCAGCTAAGTCTACGTATTTTATATTATTTATAAATTAAAGATATTACTAAATAAAAATTAAATAATAAAATAATAAATAATCAAATGATAAACAATTATTAATAATAAATAATTGTTATATAATATTTAATATAACTTATATCAAGTTAATATTTTAAATTGATATTTTAAATATAAGTCAATTTTTATGAATTGACTAATAAATAACAGACGTTGTATCAGAATAAGGATTAGATGTCATCAAGAGGAACTGCTATGCTATCAGGTTTCGATCTTATTCATCGACTTAACATAACAGCAGTGCCAAATACATGCTAATGAAGTATTTTTTCTGATGAAATTTGTTTATCCAGTATATTATTCTGATACATCTATAATTATTATCCATCTATAAAATTTTTTTGCTAATAATTTTAACTTGATTTTAATATCATTGTGTTGATTATAAAATATGTTTATTGTTTATTGTAATGTTGATTATAGTAAAATATATTTTACTATTTTCTGAACAAAACATAATAATAATGCTAAATCAAAATTTAATAATTAAATAATATAATAAATAATTGTTATAAGATTTTTTATAATTTATATCAAGTTAAAATCAAAAATTAAAATTTTAAATAAAATAAAAGTCATTTTTATGAATTGACTAATAAATAACAGACGTTGTATCAGAATAAGGTCTAGAGGTCATCAGGATGAACTGCTATGCTATCAGGTTTCGGCCCCTAAATCCTCTACCCAACATAGCAGCAGAGCCAACTACGTGTTAAGGATGTATTTCCTCTGATAAAATTTAATATATAGTATCCTATTCTAATACAAAGTATATTATCCATCTATAAAAAATTTTTGCTCATGATTTCAAATTTATTTTTAATATTATTGTGTTGATTTGTATATTTTACTATTTTCTGTTTGATGATATTTTTATAGTATCTAGTTTAAAATATGCATCTATTAAATTATTTAAATGATTTTGAAGAAAGCCAATATCGTCACAAATTGTTGTAATTCTTAAAATTTCATTATTTAATGTATTATATTTTATATTATATGGTATGCATGAATGCTCATGCAAAAAAAATGTTTTTTTTTTGACATTTAATTGAACTTGATTGCATCTGTGAGTTGAAATTCTTTTGATTGTCGCAGGTATTGTTCCTATTATTGATACAGCAGGACGCTACTAATCAGCCTGGGTCGGTCTTATCAGCTGCTGACCCAGATATTTTTGATATGATATTATATTTTTGAGATAGATATGATATTTTTATAGTAACTTAGTTTAAAATATGTACCTATTAAATTATTTAAATGATATTGAAGTCAATATCATTTCATATTAGGACAATTCTTAAATTGTCATAATTGACATGAATGCTCATGCAAAAATTTTTCATGTAAATTTAAATATTTAATCTTTACTATTTAAATTAAAAGTAATTTTAAATGATGTTAATTTAATTAATATTTAATTAATAATATTAATATTATGAATATTACGAATATTAATTAATATTTAATTAATATTCATATCTAGATATATACGTTCTTTATCATCAATATTGGTTTTATTAAGAATAAGGCTACTTGAATAAATTGGATCACTTATTGGATAAAAATTATTAGAGCTAAATACACATATATCATCAATGTATTATCATCCGTTCATAAACATTTTCCGCTAATGATTTTTAATTTAATTTCAATATTATTGTGTTGATTTATATATTTTACTATTTTCTGCTTGATGTTATTTTTATAGTAAACTAGTTTAAAATATGCATATATTAAATTATTAAAATGATTTTAAAGAAAGTTAATATCATAACATATTATAGCAATTCTTAAAATTTCATTATTTAATGTATTATATTTTATATTATATGGTATGCATGAATACTCATGCAAAAATATGTTTCTTGTAAATTTAAATGTCATCTTTACGATATAAATTAATGGTAGTTTTAATTGATGTTTATTTAATGTTCATATCAAGATATATACTTTCTTTATCATTAATATTGGTTTCATTAAGAATGAGGCTACCTGGATAAATTTGTTCGCTTATTGGATAAAAGGTGTTAGATTCTATAAAACTTAGAAATAAATCAGCTATACTTGAGCTACTATTTTCACCCATTGCAATACCTTTTATTTATCTAAATATATATGTCCCTATCTTTAAATAATTTTGATTTAATTAAATATTTAAGGATTCTAATAATTCAGTTTTATCCATATATATTTCCTTCCGGGTTTAATTTTTGTTAGATATACGTTATAGTTGTTTATCTATTTCCGAATATAAGGTTAATTAATTTTTCTAACGCTTCACTGTATAACATAAAGGTTGCTGGTCATCGGGAGGAAAGCGTAATATGGTAAAAATGTATTTGTTCTTTATTAATTTATAGACAAATTGTGAAATTATTAATTTATAATAATCCTTATATTATTACTATATAAGATTACATCATTTCTACAATCGCATTTTTATTGCGATGAATAAATATGTTGCCCGAAATAATTAGAGAACAGTTCTAACCCAGTTCTTTCTGATGACATCCCATCTGTATTATATAAGACGTGGTATTTTATCTATTATACGGTCCATAAACATTGAATTATGAAAATCTTCAATTTTAAAAATCTGTGTTACATTAGAGATTAATATTCAATTTTTAAATTTATGTAATAATAAAACTTAAATATTTAATATTAATAAATATTAAAAATATATTAATTAATATTAAAATATTTTAATAAAAACAATAACATATTTATAGTTCTATTGATATGTTTATAAAATTTATACAAAATGTATATATTTTATATATAGTTTTATATATATTTTATATACTATACATTTTATATATACTATATTTTACATATAGTTCCTGTACAAAGTAGATAGAAATGACAGTAATAAATTATAGGTGATGTGTTTTAATTAAAATGAAAAAAAAGTCACAGATATTTTACTCGATTATGAAAATACAAGCAGAAAGTAACGATTAAATATACGAAAGTTCTAGATCTCGAAAAATGTAACAATCTTAGGATAGCATTGATTTAATCTTATCGATTATTACTGGTTTAGTTGGCATTGTAATGCTTTCAAGATTCATTGCGTACGGCATTGGCACATCAGCTCCGCAAAGACGTTGAGGTGGAATTTCGAGGCATTCGGAAACCTCTTGGTTTTCAACACATCTAGCGATTATTTCAGCCCCTACACCACATTGTAGCCAACCTTGTTCTACACTTAGCAATCGACCAGTCTTTTGTACAGATTTGAAGATCGCTGGACAATCAAGTGGCCTTAAGCTTCGCAAATTGATTACTTCGCAATCAAATCCGAAATCCTTTGATAACTGTTCAACTGCTTCCATTACTGGATTCATAGCCCTTGCGAAAGATACAATAGTGATATCTTTACCGACACGTTCAATTTTCGCTTTTCCAATTGGAATGACAAAATCCTTAGACATTGCTTCGTCAGACATAGGGAAACTCATACCATACATAACTTCATTCTCTAAACAAATAACCGGATCATTGTCACGAATTGCAGCCTTTATGAGCCCTTTAGCGTCTTCGCAATTCCACGGGCTAACAACTTTTAGTCCAGGAACGTGACTGTACCATGCCGCGTAGCATTGTGAATGCTGGGCGGCAACACCAACCGATGGTCCATTTGGGCCTCTAAAAGTAATTGGACATTTTATCTGGCCACCGGACATATATAAACTTTTTGCAGCGCTATTAATGATTTGATCCATAGCCTGCATGGCGAAATTAAATGTCATAAATTCACAAATGGGACGAAGTCCGGACATAGCAGCACCAACTGCAATACCTGCGAATCCCATTTCAGTGATAGGAGTATCGATAATTCTCTTCTCCGAAAATCTCATTGATAAGCCCTTGCTTACTTTGTAAGCTCCGTCGTATCTCGCAACCTCTTCACCAAGCATGAATATATTTGGGTCTCGCTCGAGTTCCTCGGCTAGCCCATCATTAATTGCTTCTCTGACGGTCATTACATTCTTCTGTTGTGATGACTGCGGCGCAGTAGCTAAATGGCGGTGAAACATACCAGCCAGTTTAAAAATGTTCACTTTTGACATCGAAGTAATCATATTACTTTATCTGAAAAGGTACATTAAAAATTTTGAACCTGATTGAACTAATGTATTTAAACATTAAAAACGTTAGTATAAAATTAACTCAAAACATTTAAGTTAAATCAATAAAAAAATGATAAAATTTAAAAGATAATCATTTTGTTTATAAGACAAAAATGTAATAAAATAATATACTTTGTGTTAAATTAAAAAATTGCTTTAATTAATTTATAATAGAAAAATACAGTATTATTGTTAATTTGGTCAGCTGATGCATTGAATCGATGAATGGGATTGGTAACTAGATAACATAGCAGTTCATTCTTAAAACACATTATCTTAATTATGGTATATTCTGGTATATTTTTATAAATTAAAAATAATGCTAAATAACATTTAAATAATTAAATAATACAAAATTATAAATAATTTAATAATTTTATACACAATTTCATATAACTTATATACAGTTAAAATTTAAAATCCAAATTTAAAATAAATCAAATCCGGTAACTGAGTCTACGTCAATTTAAAAAGTCAATATAAAAAGTCAATTTCTATGAATTTACTAATAAATAATATCAGAATAAGGATTAGAGGTCATCAAGAGGAACTGCTTTGTTATCAGGTTTTCCCCTATTTCTCGACCCAACATGGCAGCGGGGTCAAATACTATCGACCGAGAATGCATTAGATTTGTAATTAATCCAACACAACAGACATTATTACTGTGATTAGTTAACAAAAATACTCTGCATAGCGTGTTGTCTTTATCAAAGCCAGAAATAATTTTGTTTGCAACGACTACGTGTTGCGCTAATCTTGTGGCAATCATTATATCAGGTTTCGTATTACCGTGGTTTGATGACCTGATTGAGAAAGTTATATGTTCATATAACATTTATACAAGTTTTACATAAAAATAATTTTTTAATATGTGCAAGGATCGAATGAACGAGGTGAGTGTCGTACGAGTACTGAATTTATACCACTTTGTGCATAAATGTAACAAAATAGGTGGTATACGTTTTTTTATATCATAAATACAAATTACTCATACGAAAAATGTACCAATCAGATAACTGAGTCGACATATTTTATACTATATGTAAAATATAAATAAAGATAAATAATTAAAAATAATACATGATTATACAAGATTTTATATAATTTATATTTATATAACGATAACATTTATTATCAAAATTAATATGTAAAATATAAATAAAGATAAATAATAAATAAATTTATTTTATATAATTAATATTTACATAAAGTTAAAATTTAAAATTGAAATTCTAAATAAAAATTAATATTTATTAATTGACTAATAAATAATATACGATATTAAAGGATCAGAGGTCATTAGATGAACTCTTATGTTATCAGGTTTCGGCCCCTATTCATCTGGTTTTTTTATCAAATTAGATCTGCTAGCTAAGTATTTCTTAAAATTTAAAATTTAAATTAAAAGTCAATGTTTGAATAAACTAATTAAGATATAATAAACAATATATTTAAATATAATAAATATACTAATAAATATTAAAACAGTTGTAAAAACTAAAATTTAAAACTAAGATTTACTTCTAGAAAAAAGTATTTAATTATTTAAACAAAAAATATAAAGGCTAATATAAATAATATATAATTTCAGATAAATAAATAAATTTGTTAAAATTTATTAATATAAATTTAAGGAGCCAGATCCAGTAGTGGGAGGGATCTGGCACTGATGAGTCATTGTGATGACGAAACGGTATTCGTCATTCTTTTGCGTCGGGCTTACATGTTTTACAAGAAATATAAATTAATATATTAATAAATTTTAATATAAATTTATTATAGCAACATATTACAAACAATTATTAAGCAATCAACTCCGCTAACAGCATTTTAAGAGAATTTCGGAATTAATAATATCTTTATTTAATTAATAATAATTAATCATTAAAATTATTACTCCATATTTATAATAATTACAATTTATAATACTTGGGTTATACTTGCGTTGGAATCCATAGTTAACAAAATATAAATGACATGTGATTGGCCTAAATATCGGAAAAATTTTCTCGCCTTAATTCGTTGTTAACTGCATTTTAGTTTCTTAACATTTTAGCAAGTCAAATTTCTCGAAATTTCTTCGTGGATAGCATCCCGATACCCAAAAATTACAGCTCTACGGAACCACCCGATAATTCTATCATAAATGTGAGAGGCTTGATTGCGTTTAAACTAGCAGCAGCACTATTTTGGCTAAGTTTAATCTTATCCCGAGAGTATCTCTGCTTACCCCGACGTTACTTCATTTTGACGTCTTTTCCAAAAAGTTATTCCAACGAGCAAGAATTCCGGTCTATACTAAAAGGCTTCATACTTTGCACATCCAATTGTTACGAAGTATAGCAAGTGTTGCCTATTACATATTTACTGTACGTTTCCCTGTTTTACTCTTTCACTGCTTGGAGGAAAAGTTGTCGCAATCGTAACTATAAAACAATTATAACCATGAGAACGTTAAATTTCTGCAAATAGCAGCGTAGCAAGAAGTTATCGAGGGACAATAATATCATCAGTTGCATGCAGTGACATGTCTCTGATTTTATCAGCGGAGAAATTATGCGCACCCGCGGAGAATCCATTTTCAAGTGATAATTGTGATTGTAGTCTAAAGAAGCTATAGTTTTGCATATATATATTTAGAATCTGGTTCATTGAACTATTAGTTTCTATTGTTATGCTGTGACTTCAGCTTTTAGACTGTTCAGTGTTTTCGACATTGTGTAAGCAGAGTGATAAAGGCCTAGAAATCACGTCTGACCTGGTTGACAATTTTCGCATCGTGAATAAACGAATTAGCACTTCAATTATGTCATGTAATGCAATCATTCAGTTGCTTTTTATTTAAAAAACAGAGTAACGGAATACATAAATTTGGAAAATAGACGAATCAAATGTTTAATTAAAAATACATTTTTTAAATTTGAAATTTTGGATCAATAAGCACAAATTAATTTTTATATTTCAGTTGCGTGCTTTTATTAACAAAAACATCGTCACGAATTTAATATTTCTATATTAAATTTATAGGATGGATAAGGCAAAACTTCAAAACACAAAATTTGTTCAATATCTTAAAAACGATCAGATCAGTTTACTGAATCTGAGTGTTTTTATTAATTTTTGGAATATATAGCTTTAGGAGCATATCCCGCCTTTTGAAAATAAAAAGGCGGGATAATTTATAAAATTAATTGATCGATTTAAATTATTGATTTTTAATTTATAAATTATAAATAATACTAAATAAAATTTAAATAATAAATTATTATTAATAATAAATAACTGTTACAAGATTTTATATAAATAAAAAAATTTTATTTAAAATTTGACAACTTAAATTGGATTAGAACCAATTTATTTTTTATATATGAATTATAATGAAATTGAGAAATAAAAATTGTAATTTAGAAAATTTCACAAACATGCAAATGTAAACTTATTTGTAGTTAATTGCTTATTCCTTAATCCATACGAGATAGATTGTTATTAATTATATAAATTTATTATTATTAATAATATAGGAGCATATAATAAATTATGAGCATATCCAGCATTTTGAGATATTCTAGGAGGAATTAATAAAAACAACTTTAAACTTTGAATAGTTTTAAAAAATTAACATAGAAAGTAAAAATTTTCTTGATTACAAACATTTTACACTAATTACAATCGAGCACAACTATCCCAAGTGATTAAACACACAACTTTAACACACATACAATTTCAAAGTCGTACGTCCAGGGTACATCCCGGAGTACGCAGAATGGTTCGCGGAAAACCAACAGATGAAATACGATGTTGTAATTGCAACGGCGCAGCGGCCATTTGTCGTGGGTGTCGATGTGCGAAAAAATCAAGCCCGTGTGTGAATTGCAGAGCACCAGGCTGTCGTAATCGAATTAATAATATATTTCCCAATTCAGAGTCTATCAAAGTGAATTCCATCCAATGTCGAAATTCTACATAAACAGATCCGACTAGCATATTCAACGACCAAGTTCGTAAGGATACTAGTCAATTGATTACGAACAAAATCAGCCGGAGTTGTATTTTATGTGTAGGTTCAATAGATTCCTTATCTACATTTCGAAACAACGATGCAACAGCATGGGCAAGGGCAGTAAGTAATATAACAACACCCAGTATTTCTATTGAATACATATATTATAAGGTATGTAATTGGCGCCCCAACTTCATGCAACTTCCTATATGTAGGGCGAGTAACGAATTTATAGATATTCTATCTTCTTATTACAATTTAATAGCAAATGACAAAGATGACGGCCAAATCTCATTGATGAAAGCGACGGTTTTCTCTCAGTGTATCCTTCAAAAAATCCCAACGCGTAAGATCTCTTACACTAGAAAGACCATTGAGCGTCGTTCAAATAGTTGGAAAGCGGAAGACTTTATAAGTGTATATGAAGAAGCATTGATGTTGCAGACAACATCACATTGCAATGTGAAAACAAAGAAGATTAATTGGCATAAAAACTACATTCGGGTAATGGATAATTGAATGTGTAGCTTCTGCAACCAGACTTCTAGAATTTAAAGACGATTCACCCATTCTTTCTCCCGATTCGAAAGTTGGTACACATACTGTAATAGAGAAGCTAGCAGAATTACACCCTTACCCTGCTGAAATAGATCAGAGAGCTATTCTATCGGATTTTGTTGAGGGAGTAACTAGTCATCATCCAGTCATATTTTATTCTATAGATGCAGACGAAATCATAGCAGCAGCAAGGAGAACACAAGGTGGCGCTGGACCTTCAGGCTTAAATGCAATAATGTGGAAGAGAATGTTAACTGGATTCGGTATTTAATCTAAGAAGTTGGCAACATCACTAGCGAGTAGACTTATAGCTTTAAAAAAGACTGCAGGTATACGACCAATTGGCGTGGGACAAGTGGAACGACGGATAATTAGCAAAGTCGTTTTAGGAAAAATTAGAAACCATGTTCAGGATGTAATGGGAACTGTGCAATTGTGAGCATCACAGAGAAGCGGAATAGAATTCGCTGTTCATTCCTTATCAGATTCCTTTCACTCTATGGGGACTTTGGCTTACTGGCCGTGGATGCAACAAACGCTTTTAATTCCGTAAATCGACGTCTAACATTAGAAAACAAAATTCATTTGTCCGTCTCTAGAAACAATACTAGGGAACTTATACGTGAAGTCATCAACAATGTTTAGTGGTAGTGATCCGATATTTTCAAAAGAGGATCTCACTCAAGGTGACCCTCTGGCCATGGCTGCATTTGTCGTTTCGACTCTACCACTTATCCTACATATTCAAAAACGTTTACCATCAGTGATTCAACGATGGTACGCAGACTATGCAAATTTTGTCGGTCCTAGCGATGATTTATCTAAAGCCTGGGAAATACTAAAAACAATAGGCCCAAAATTTGGATATTACGTTAATCCACTAAAGACACAGCTGCTAATACACAAGGAACATGAATTCGACACTAGCAACTTCACTGACTGTAAAATAAGTGAGCGTGCTATCGAAGTACTCGGAACTCCCATTGGAGCAGAAGCTGATGTTTTGGATATTATAAAAAACAGGGTAACATCATGGGCATCCACACTTGAAAGATTAATTGAAGTTAGTAAAATTGATCGACAAACTGCTTATTCCGGGTTAATACACTCTGTGCAATGGAAATGGATATATACTTACAGAACAGTACCAATGTGCACGGATGTCACTAGATGTCTTAAAAACCTATTGTATAGCGGTTTTATTGAGTCAATCACACAAGCAAAAATTGAACAAACACATAAAGAATTATTAACTCTACCGTTCAAGTTAGGGGGCATTGGGTTAGTTGATCCGGAATACATCGCTGACTTGGAGTACGATTGTTCTCGTAGAATGTACGAAACCTATCGAGACGGATATACGGGAGAAAACCTGAGGGATGTTCAAACTCAAATAGCTAGAAACATTTCGTACATGAGATTAAACGTAGCCAAATCGAAGAAAGAATTAATACTAAAATCTCTACCAGCGGATTACTTTAAGATATTGGCACATGCTAGTTACAAGGGAGCTTCATAGTGTCTATCTTCCCTACCTCTACGTCACTAGGGGTGTCGGCTTACAAACAATGAGTTTAGCGATGCATTAGCAGGTCGCTATGGATGGTCTTTGCGAGCATTAGAAAATAAAAAATGCATACGTTCTTCAGAAATGACTATCAATCATGCATATTCGTGCAAGACTGGAGCGTTACCATCTATCAGGCATAATGAAGTAAGGGATATATTTTCTCACCTCTTAAGCGGGATATGCAGTGGCGTGGAGGTTGAACCAGTATTAGCACCCGTACCATCTGATTATCGTTTTAATAACAATAGCACAAGCGTATCGAAAGAAGCGCGTCTGGATGTTGTATGTAGTGGACTATTCGGAAGCCGGTTTGAGCGGACATTTTTGGATGTCGCGATATTTAATGTGCATGCTCCCTATAACTCCCGAACTGAGTGTAAGGCTGACTTTGAATACAATGAAAAACGGAAAATATCGAAGTATGGAGAGCGAATTTCAAGTTTAGAACAGGCGCATTTCAGTCCGTTAATTTTTTCGTCTTCAGGAGGGTCAAGTCAGGAATCTAATAGGATAATGAAGCAAATAGCCTCAAAATTAAGCTCAAAACGCGAACTCCCATATCCTCAAATAATAAAAAAATATAGGAGAGAAAATTTCATATGCCTTAGCTCGTGCTGCATCTGCCTGTTTAAGAGCCTGTTTACGATCATCTGCCTGTTCACGCTCTACATATGGAAAACCTGTTCACGATCATTTTCGATCAACAGAAGAGATAGCCAATGTTTGCTTGTAATAATTATTATTAGCCTTTGATTTTACACTCTGTCATTTGAGAAATTTGATTTATTGTAAAAAAATTGACAACAAAAAAATAATAAAAGCATATAATAAATTATGAGCATATCCAGCATTTCGAGATATTCTAGGAGGAATTAATAAAAACATATTTAAACTTTGAATAGTTTTAAATTCCAACATAAATGAAAACAAATGCTCATTGTTTGTCTTCTAAACGTTACGGATTCCTCCGGTGTTTAATTGTCAAAACCATTGAATAGTTAAGGTGATATCCAAAACACATTGTATGAAGCATAGCGAACGCATCCGTAGTGTATATTCAACCAAACTTGTTAGTACTTAAGAAAGAAGAGGAGAAAGCGTTTCTCATAATTTTTACATAAGAAACTATTAATTATTTTGGTTAATTTATATCATTCCAAGTTTTTAAACCATTTTACAGCTAGATTCTACATAAATATTCTGACTTTATTACACATTCACACAATAACATTTTAATAATTAATTTTACGTATTTTTTAATTATGCAACAATTATAAGAAATTAGTGGACTCACAAAACACTATTTACCCAATAACTCATCGAAAGTGCGAGGCTAGAGGACGCGGGTTTCAGCCGCAACGTCGATAATCCGAAAAAGCTAAGTAACCATTTTGGCGAAGGTGCTGCGCAATTAAGAATCTTATAAGGCGTTTGTCACTGCCACTAAAGGCGACTATAAAAATCTCGTATAAGTAGCGAGCTTTAATTTACTGAATGGAAAACAACTATTCGAAATTACTGAAACGGATTTCTTAATTCAAAGCTGCATCAATCGGAATGTTCACGAATGAAATTTCATTTAATTTAAGCTATAATGAATTTAGCTTACAAAAATTGTACGATAATCACTAATATATTATATTGTCAGTTAAAAAATAAATTTCTTATCGGATAAAAACATAAAAATTGTTTTAATAAATTTTCATTTAATTAATCCAATAAATTTCATATTTATATTAAATATTTCATATTATTGAATATGAAATTTATATGAAATTATAATTCATATAAATATTTCATATTTATATGAAATAACTTTGAAAATTTTGCAACATATTTTTCTTAATTATATTTTTAATATAATTAAATATTATTATTTAATATTAATAATATTAATAATATTAATAATATTAATAATATATAATTTAATATTATTTTATGTAATAAAATGATATCATATATTAAGCTCATATATTATTAATAATATAGGAGCATATAATAAATTATGAGCATATCCAGCATTTTGAGATATTCTAGGAGGAATTAATAAAAACAACTTTAAACTTTGAATAGTTTTAAAAGACTGACGTTTAACATATTAAATTTATTAAAGTCCAAGCTATTGTAAACTAGGTTTTATGTATAAATTAACTGGTGTTTCGTTAGCTATTTAGTCATTTGCAGACAGCAAATTAGTCATATCATAAATTTGATTCGAATGGACAAATTAATGTGACGGTAGTCGAATAAATCAGATTAGCTAACCGAGTCCACGTATTTTATATTATTAATAAATTAAAAATAATGATAAATAAAAATTAAATAATTAAATAATAAATAATTGATAAGATTTTATATAATTTATATAAAGTTAAAATTTAAAATTGAAATTAAAAATAAAACAACTTAAATGACGTCATTTAAAACACAACTTAAATAACGCGAACTTGTATTTTATCTGAGTTCATTCATAATTGGTAATAGTATATGCTATTTTGTACGCGCAAGCAAACTTTCGCAAATCCCGAACAAGCCTTTACTGGACATCGCTAAAGCAAGTGATGTTTATTTTTAATTTCTATAAATGTAGATCTTGCTCTAATTAACAATATATGAGTAATGCTCAATTTGTGAACATTTGTGAACTTAACCATGTTTATAGCCAACAAATTATATATACATGTTTGTTCGAAGAGAAACCGATTTTTAATTTTTATCGTTTACGATATTGCGTATTTTCAAGGACAATGAAGTTGAGCAATCAACCACTTGCGACAACGACAATTTTGACATCAAGGCAAGGTCAATCATTGATACCACCGAAACGCATTTATTGCAGTGAGAAACGATCACACAGATAGTTTGTTTATCGTCGCACCGAAATCGTTACATTTTGTAATAAATTTTATTTTGCTCAATTCTTTACCCTATTTCCATACTGTAATTTTTAATTTTGGAATTATTATTTAAATAATTAAATAATAAATAATTATAAATAGTTTGATAATTTTATATAAAATTTTATATAATTTATATCAAGCTAGAATTAAAAATTGATATTTTAAATTAAAATCAATTTTTATGAATTGACCGATAAATAAGATCCTATGTATAAGAATAAGGAATATAGGTCATCAGAAGTAACTGCTATGTACTGCTAATTATATAATTATATATAATTATATAATATCTTATATAATTATATAAGATTTATAAATATTTTATTAATCAATTTTTATAAATTGATTAATAAATAACAGACGATGTATCAGAATAAAGAATAAAGAAGAACTGTATGTCATCATGAAGAACTGTTATCAGATTTCGGTCTCTATTTCTCGGCTCCACTTAGCAGCAGTACCAAATGCATGCTAATGACATATTTTCTCTGATGAAATTTGATTAGCTAGTATTTTATTATCTGATAAAACTATCTAGTATCTTATTATAATACGAAGTATATTATTTATTATCCATAAACATTTTCCGCGTTTAAAATATGTATCTACTGAATTATCTAAATAATTTTAAAGTCAATATCATTACATATTATAGTAATATTAATTATATTATAATATTAATATTAATTATAATATTAATATTAATTTTGGAATTATTATTTAAATAATTAAATAATAAATAATTATAAATAGTTTGATAATTTTATATAAAATTTTATATAATTTATATCAAGCTAGAATTTAAAATTAATATTGTTTAAAATATGTATCTACTGAATTATCTAAATAATTTTAAAGTCAATATCATTACATATTATAGTAATTCTTAAAATTTAATTATTAAATGTATTATATTGAATATTATATTGTGATATTGCAAAGTGATACAGGCCTGGAATTTAAGTCTAATCTGGTAGACAAGTTTTGTTTCGCGAATAAACGAATTAATACTTTAAACTCTTAGCCGTATTGGAATGTTGTAAGTACGTGAGAGGTTCATAGCCTTGGAAATGCTTTGTATATGACATATGTCGAATAGTGCGGTGGGTTATCCCACCGATGTAATTACTAGCCGGGTAGGTAGGCTGCGGGGACATAGTAGAATCTTGTATAAATTTCGATTTGGCAGATTACCGAAAATATTTACTCTCTAGGAGATGTATCAACATGTGGAATTTGCTGCTCAAGGAAATATTTGCTGAGTATGCTGCGAATGGATACGTGAACAATGCTGCTATTTAAGAACTCTGCTGAACTATCCTATTCAGCTACGATTTTCACCGCTTCGTTGATTGACTATTTGCTTTTTTGGACTATGCCTGAATAACCTTTTGGCTTTGTCATGTATTTCAATAAATAAAATATATAATAAAATAAAACGATTTACGTTATAATTGGAATAATAGAGTAAAAAACTACAAAAAATAAAATCATAAGTCGATTAAAAGTTGTCTAATATTTTTAGCACCCATCGCCTCATAACGCAAACAGCGTTCTCTTGCTGGACAGCTACTCTCAACCGCTGTAGCAGGTAGCTAACGACGCTTGTAAACCTGCTGTCCTTCTCAGCATCCCGGACAGGCGTGCGATAAAGGATTGGGTTGCTGGGTCGTATGCATTGGTTGCGAGGCCATATCTGATAAAATCAAATACTTTTTGAATTTTGGAACAATAAAATAACACAAAATATAAAAATACTATATTTTTATATTTCGCTAGCTGCTACTAGCATAAAAGACGTTCGGTTACTGCTTCTGCTAGCAGCAACTAGAGAAATGTAAAAATAAATTTGAATTTTATTGAGTCCAAAATTAAAAAATGAATTTACACTTTAATTATGCCATGTAATGTAATCGTTCAATTGCGTGTTATTCATTTACAAAAGCAACGTCACGAAAGAAAACTACAGTTGAAATTTGGTATTCGACACCTAAACAGGCGAATTAAATGTTTTATTAAAAATTAAACATAAATTTTAATTGTTCATTTTTTAAATTTTTATTATATAGTTATTACAGGAACAAAGAAGCAGATATTATCCTTTATTTGATAGAAAATTCTTTAATTTTTTATCAAATAAAGGATAATTTCTGCTTCTTTGTTCGTGTAATAACTATATATTTGAAATGGAATAAGATTATGGGTTTAGTATTTATTATTAAAAATAATAACAGTGTCAGAAAAAGTTGGTGAAGGCCCTGTAATTTCATCCTAGTCTCCACGGATGACTGAGCGATTACGTGCAGAGCGCAACGTTAGGAGGCATCAGGAAACCATTCTCTCCAACCTGATCCCGATCTTCGAGCGCAACCTGTTCAGCTCAATTCCCTAGTTAGACACGATTTAATAATTAATTATTATAATAATTTATTTAACGTGGCAAATGCGTGCAAACTGCACGCTTACATGAAATTTGTGAAACATTTTATTGTAATCCTGATGATGATAGCAGGAGCTATAGAAATATAGAATTGTTTTATCAAATAAAGGATAATTTCTGCTTCTTTGTTCCTGTAATAACTATATATTTGAAATGGAAGAAGATTATGGGTTTAGTATTTTTTATTAAATTTTTATTTTTATAGTTCGCTGGACGCGAACAGAATTAAAACGCTAAAACAAATCTTCTTCTTTTGCTTTACCGTCTTTCCTTTGTAGGGACGGGGCCCGCTGCAAAACGCTAAAACAAATCAAATACACTAAAAATTTACAGGCAGATGTCAACATGAAATCGTTAAATACAATTTGGTTGCTATTGTAATTCGAAAACATTTAGTCCATTTTAGTTAAGGGATGTTTCTATATTTGTCGATTTCAAGCGGTAAAAATTGATTTGGTTATGACAAATTTATTTTTATTTTATAAAAAGTAAATTTAATACGGTAAGAAATACAAGAAGTTAGTGACTGAACAATTCACGTAAATATACATTATATTTCTCTATATATGGATTTAGGATTTGGAATAACGTATCTTAGTAAAACGAGAAGTAACATTTTAGTATTTTACATCTAAAAATTGAGCATAAATAATTTCAAAAAATGAAAACGATAACCGTAAACTTTGATAAACTTTTTTAAATATTAAGATTTAAAAATATTTTTAAGATTTAATTGTAAAAATGAATAATACCAATGAATAATGAATTAATAATAAATAACGAATAATTTTTATTATTAATAATAAATAACGAATTTATTATTAATAATAAATAATTAATTTATTATTATTAATAAATAATGAATAATTAATTTCTTTTCCATTTCCAATCATTTGAGGATGAATAAAGCGAAATATGCAAAAATACAAAGTTTGTTCCATATTTTATAAATAACGATAGCATCATTTTATCAAATTATTGGCAACTATACAACATCAAGTGAAAATCCGATCTATTTAAAGGATAATCAGGTCAGAATTGATGATGACTTAATCCATGTCCGATTTATTCTAACGACTGTCTCAAATGGATCATCATATTGTGAGGCTGTGAGAGATATGCGTCTCAGAGCTGTCTTCCTGCTAGGTCGTGCCCTTTCGTCCACCAATGATCGGCCACGCCTCCTTAAAATTGTGTGTTCTTCATGTGAAATTGTGCAGCTCATACATCGTAACTCATTTCACCTGAAAAGTTCCGGCATCCGTATTCTTAGAGACCTGGATCCCGCTGATCACACACGTCTATCAATGGCAAAATCGGAACTAGCTCAAAGACTGGCTCATGGTGAAAACAACATAACAATTCAGAATTTTCAGATAGTGGGGCGGCGCCTCCACATTCGTTGGCAAGGTCTATTGAACACAGCAGATATTGCTTCCTGGCGTGCTTCGACGCCGATCGCATGCCCACAGAGTGCGTCTACCAAAATTTCTTAAGAAACTCTATTACCTTGTTCAAGTCGTGAACTTAAAAGAGTTCGTCATCTAAATGTACAATAAATAAATGATCCCACCAAGTTCTATACTCTAATGTGCGTAGTGTGTTTAATAAAATTGATGAGATTGGATTACTGATTCACGACCATCAACCGATAATTGCAGCGTTACGGAATCGTGGCTAAACCCTTCTATCTCCGATAATGAAATTTTGTTATAAGGATATGTTGCGTGCCGCATCGATAGAATAGCTAAACAGAGTGGTGGTATATTACTACATATACGTGACACAATAAAGTTCAGTGTCCTCGGAACTTTTAACGACCCTAACTTCAAACGAACTTTTAGCGATAAGATTATATCGCCCGTTCTCCTTGATACTTGTAGTCGTTTGCCGCAGCCCTACTTCATGTACTGATAGCATCGTGCAACGTTTATACCAGCTATCGGACCCTAATAAGCCGATATTGGTTGTTGGTGACTTTAACATGCGTACAATAGATTGAAATACATACAATTGTAATTCGCCTTCTGACTTTGGTTCGATTGTTTTACTTCAAACAATCAATGATCTATACCGTACTCAACATGTCAATGGATTTACCAGAATATCTTCTACGTCTCGTTATCTTCTTGATCTGGTTTTGTCTGCTCCAGGACATATTGTCACTAGCGTAAATAATTTGGATCCAGTTGGTTGTTCTGATCATGTCACCTTATTAATAGATCTTGGACTTAGTATCCCTATCAATAATTCCTGTGTTAACAGATTCAACGCTTTTAAAGCCGATTACAACAAAATAAAGGAGTTCATTTCTACCGTTTCGTGACCTAATGCTTATTATATCGTGGGTATTGATCCCACCCGGCTGTTTTTCAAAGGCACGTTGTTTTCAGTACTTACCCGCTACGCCCCAATTGTACGTCAAACTGACGTCGGCTCATCTCCTCGTTGGTTTAATCGAGAACTCCAACAAGCACTGGATCAGCGACGCAAGGCATTTTGTAATTATAAAGCAGGTAACTCTAATTTTGAGCAATACCGGCAGTATAGAAACAGGGTAACATCCTTGAAAGAGACGTACGATTAAAAAGAATTTATCTGAACGATGTCGTCGTGACTCTGGCTCACTCCTCAAATACATTTCATCAAGAAAACGTATAGCTAACACGTTCTCCTCTATTCTCGACAGCCAAGGTGATTTGGTATTGGACTCAAAGAAAATTGCGAATGTATTCGGCACACACTTCACATCGCTGAATTCGTCAATGAATGCTTCACCGCAAATAATTGACAGTTCGTATGGTTTAGTAGCTAATAATACTTCCGACCTTGATAACTTCATTAGACCTGACTTAGTGTACAGCAAGCTGTTTCGTCTGAAATGCACATTAAGTGTTGGTCCGGATCTATTTCCGTCAGCATATTTTCGCAACCTAGCTGACACCATATACCTACCTCTATATAATATCTTCTGTGCCACACTCGTGCTAGGAAAGATCCCCTCAGACTGGAAGCGCTCTTTTATCCGCCCCATATTTAAACAGGGTCTCGTTCCGACATCGTTAACTACAGACCGAGTAGCCTCATATGTGTCTGCTGTCGCGTACCGTAGCGCTTACTTATGCGAAAAGTCACCACTCACCTAGAAACGAACAATATCCTCGCCTCTGAACAACATGGTTTTCGGAAAAGTTAATTCAACGCTAACGAATTTGCTGTTATCAAACGATAGCTGAACCAGATATTATGATTCTGGCATTCCGGTTGACGCCATCTTCTTCGACATCTCTAGGCATTTGATACAGTTCGTCATTTTAATTTAATTCAAAAACTGCGCAATATCCACCTTGATGAGTGCTTAGTTCGCTGGATTACTGAATTTCTGTCTGACCGTCATTGCTTCGTAAGGGTAAACGACGAATTAGCTGATCGCTTTCCTACAAATCTTGGAGTACCTGAGGGAACTATATTCGGTCCAGTTATTTTCAGCATATACATTAACGACCTCATTCCTAAACTTAGATCTGAGTGTGTTCTCTATGACGATGATTTAAAAATCTGGCGCCCCAGAGTTTTGGACTCAGATGTAGAATCTTGCAATATGATATTAACACCATAAATGATTAGTCGATTTTGAACGGGTTAATATTTTATTTGAAAAAGTGTGCCTACATTTGCATATTAAGACGTCCGGCCGAGTCAGCTCATATTTATCATATAAACAGCAGTGTTATTCTTAGGACGAACCCATTCAAGGATTTAAGTGTTTATGTATGCTCTAACTTATTGGCACGCTTACATACTGACACTACATGTTCTAAAGTGAGAAAAGTCATCGGCGTGATTCGCCGAGGTCTTGTTCATATTGACATCTCATGCTTCAAAACAATCTCACAAGCACTTATTTTGAACATCCACCAATATGATTCGTTGCCCTGTTACCCAATCACCTTACGAGAACGCAATAATCTAGAGTCTGTTTTCCGATCAACAACTAAAATGGTAAAAGCGGTTAGACATATGAAATATCAGGATCGGCTCACGAGTTTGGGAATGAGTTCACTTCGATATCTGCGCGACAAGGCGGACTGATACATAGCCTGGCAGATTTTACAATCCAATCGCAATCCACTCAGATCGCTAATGCATACGCGTGATATAACCTCACTTCGTGGTCATCAATTCATGCTAAAAAACATAAGGATTAAGCTATTAACGAATATCCCTATACTTCCAGCGAATCGCTAATACTTGGAACCACCTTGCTGACTCAACAGTTGCATCCTCGAATTTGGCTTCTTTTAAACAAAATCTGGAGGAAGATCCCTTCTTGAAGACGAAGACCGAGTCAGAGGACATATGAACAATAGCAAATACCCTCTACAATTACTTTTTCTACATTCACTATTTCTGATTGTGACGCAACTTGTAATGAGCCTTGTTGCTCACTTCGTTGTCCATTGATAATAATTACTTAAAATGTTTTGAAATTTTTATTGTAAAGAACAAATTGGAATTTAAATCAGTTTAAAATTATGGCTTATTAATTTTGAAATTTTAATGATTTATTATTCAATTAATTATTTTGTATTTTGCATCATTTTTAATTTTATAGATAGTATGAGATACGTAGACTCAGTTATATAATATGATTGGGAGTAAAATAAATAGAATACTTTTATTTTTTATATTTCGTTACCTGCTGCTAGCAAGAAAAGATTAAAAATACCATGTACGCATGGCATTCTCATTGCAGGAATGTCATGAAAGACAACCAGTTGTATCTTGTAAGATTAAGAAGGAGTTTAGATGGACTAACTACACTTTTAATATCAAAGATGTTCATTGTGCCAAAAATTGTATGAAAAACAGATTAACAATTGTCCAACTGTTTTTCATGCACTTCTAATCTTTAAAAGAAATTGCTGAATTTTGAGACAACATCTTTACATATGAATCCTAAAAACAGTAAGGAGAATCGTTAGCAAATACCACCAGATGTTGATCGTGTATTAAAGGTTTATGAAGAATAATTGAGGACAAGATTGGAGAGAGGAGCCTTAAGGTACACCGGCAATTGCAGCAATTGGGTAAAGCTGAAGCTCATTAGGGTTGTCTTCATAGTAGAAGCGATTAGTATACAACAGTATTTCCACACTGTTAACAATTCACGTAGGCAATCCAAGGGATCTGATAGACGAGATAACAAAGGAAGTGGAAATAAGGTAAATGTAGCGGAAAAGTCGAGAAAAATTGCCATAGATAACTGACGAATGTTCTCCCGGCAGAAGAGATACACTTTACGAGCTGCTAAGTGAACCGAGCATCCATGAAAACTTGGTGGGATCAAATTTCGCCACACTAAATGATCGCGGATTTTACGTGCAAGCGCTTTCTTGTAGATGGAAACTAGAGAGTTTTTAATCAAAATGGGCCTCATATATTTAGACACGTCATCGGATTCTTTTTGGATAAATATTCTTCTTTCAACATTAATACCAACAAATGGGATGGTGATGCTAACATCATTGTGATGTCATTTTCCTTTCTCTGACTTCTATCAAAAGCTGACAGACCCAGGTAAAGATTGGCATATGGAATTTGGAGTTTTGGTGAGGAACTACAGAAGTTCAGTGTATCAAATATAGATACATCTTTTCTCCTGAAACTACACCAAGAAGGGATTGGTTGCAGTGAGGGAGTGGCTCCGTAATTGTTTAGGGAAATCGACTTGTCTAAAACTCTGTAAAGGCCTAAAGTTCCAATCCAACCTTAAGCATTCTGTTTCCAACTGACAAATTTCTTTCTCTTTAATATCATCCAGAAGGACGACTGGAAATGGTTAAGGAAGCAGCACAGGCCATATACTTACTCAGCTTGAGTCTGTTACGATAACTCCAATATTCTTTCGATATAATTCGTCTTAAGAATTTAGAAAAATTGGGAAGATGCAGCATTTTAGCTGGGATCTTGAGTTTTGCCGAAGTTGGATTGAAAACGTGACTTTAATTGGTTGTCGACAACGAATTATTGAAAGCTGACATACCTAGGTAAAGATTGGCATATGGAATTTGGAGTTTTGGTGAGGAACTATAGAAGTTCAGTGTATCAAATATAGACAAATCTCTACTCCTGAAACTGTACCAAGGAGGGAAATTAAGTAGTTTTTCCATAATCCCGCCAAAGTTAAATTTCAGAAACCCTAGAAATACTTTGCATTAATATAAATGCTAAAGGCTTATATATTACACGCAATAATTTGAGTAAACTATAGGTTAGATGCTAATGCACCTGAGTCGAATTATTTAATTTTTAAAACGAAAATTAACGATTATCTACAATGATGTCCTCGAAGTCTTCTAGATCATGTAAATGCATCTGATAATATCGCTCGATAATATCTGTTACATAATAAATATAACGACTTGCTATTTCAGAAACCACTGTGGATGGGAGTACTACTGATGCGAAACTACAATACTCTTAATATAATATATCATTTTAGATAATTACAACCTGATTAATGAAATGTTTATTATTTTATTATATTGATTGGTATTATTTTATTAAATGATCCGGTCAGTTATACAAATCAGATCACTTATCGAATTTGAACCAGTGACGATATAGATATTATAGATACATTATATATAATATATATTATATCTATATATTATAGATACTTGTGTTTTAATCACCTACCTCCTTTATACTTCTTGGACATTGTGCCAAATGCATGTGCTTATCATAGGCAGAAAAAGCCTGCCGATACCTATACATAAAGATTAGGATCAGTATTATTACCAATTATAGTTTCGGCTTCAACGAACATGAACGATGCTGCGAATCATTTATTGCAGTATATGGTCTGAAGAGCTTAACAATACATCAGTGAAATTAACGATAGAATCTGTGTGTGTAACATTGTGCACTGACAATTGTGCAATGACACGAATATTTTATGGTGTATGCATTGGAGCATTTTGCTCACGTTTTCACTTTACTGAGCATCTGTGTTCGCATGCTACAGTACTTTAGTTGAGAGACCCCGGGTGGTTCAGTCGGAAGTCGGCGTGTTGGATAGGTTGGGGGCTCCGATCCCTCTGGATTTGAGGCCATAATATCGGTATGAAGACTTGAATAAGAGAAGAAAGAGAAACTTGTTTTTTGACTGACTTTTTAATCACTTTATTTATCACTGTTTTTGTATTAGTAAGAAAATCTTATTATTAGTACTTTAGTAAATATAAGGAGGAATGAGCGCTAGCACACGTGCTGTCCTGTGAATCCACCTTACGTTTCGAGTTTCATATGTAAGGCTGAACAACCAGTGAAGGAGCGTGTGTCTAGCGAATTCCTTTCGGAAGTTTACTAAAAGTAGAGTAAGTCGAAGTTGTGTAGCTACATGGTTAAACTGATGAGACCACCCTTAACGATGAGTAAACTAAGGTCGAAACGCCCCATTGGGGACTAGATGTCTGTGGTAATACGACACATCCCGGGTTAAGCTTTCCAAAGAAGTTTTAAAAAGCGTTATATATTTTAGCCCTTGTGCTGTTAGTGTTGGTAAATAAAAATTTCTTCTGTACTAAATTCCGATAAAATTGGTATGAGTTCGATTAATTTGGCCACGACAATTTCGACGTGCTTGTGAAGTCATATTCAAACGAGCACTCAAATATCATAAAAGCGCACATGAAGAAATAAAGAAACTGAATTTGTTATTTTTTAAAACGCTTTTGCTTGTAATAATGAATTTTATTTTAAAATTTTTAAATTATTAACAATAAAATACGAGTTACTGAATAAAACTAATTTATTCTTTTAAATAGTTGATAATGTATCATTTTATTGATGGAAACATTCTGATACTTCGCTAACCGCTGTTAGCATCTTCAGAAAATTACATATTCAATAATTTTCTGAAGATTCTAACAGTAGTTAGCGAAATATCAAATAAAATTTCCTCTTTTTTGATCCAGCTCCAATAATTCTTTATTAGAGAAACTTCGTTTCCAATCCGAATTATTACAAGAAGCTGAGGAAACAGGAATATTTATTTGATTGCAAAAATCCAATATTTCGACGGCACTACGGCACGTCATCTTCAGGGTTATATGTTAATTATTTCTCAAACAGTTTTTGAGTTTAAAACAGTTTGAGAAATAATTAACATACAACCCTGAAGAGGACGTGCCGTAATGCCGTCGAAATATTGGATTTTTGTAATCAAATAAATATTCCTGTTTCCTCGCCTTTTTGTAATAATTCTATATTAATTTATTCATTCTGTAAATTTACATAATAATGAGTTTGCTATAAAATGATATCCTGTAATAGCAAAATCTGTGCTTCAAAGCAATTCAGAAACTTAAGCAAAATCGATGAATAATCGAAAAACACGAAGGTAAATGTTTTATACCTTCGTAATTTTCAAGCAAATCTCCAGCTGACGAAAAAAATACGATATATTTCAGATACTCTGAAGACAGCAAGGACGCAGCAATAGATTCGCCTAATCACCTAGGTATAATTTATTCTGCAACTCAAGGCAGATTAGCGTAAGCTGATAATGATTTTCCATAAAGAAACTAGCCAATCTGGTGAAACTAAAGCTTCGATATTGGCTTGAAGCAAGACATCATTATAAAAATCGAAACCATTTATACTGTCACATGATAAGATCAATAACACTTGTAAATCTGTCAGGATTTCTCAAGGACTTACATAATTTCCTTTTGTACTAATGTCTTTCCAATGAAATAAATAGATTTATTTAAGACATATCTGACAGTATATGCGTCAATTGAACACAAAACCATGCAAGCATCAATTAAACTTAAATGAACAGCACATGGATCCTGATAACCTCCAGGAATTTCAGAGCATTTACAATTTGTATTTTCCTCGGTTTATTAAGGGTAAAAGTAAACAGGAGATATCTGTGGCATTTGACATGACAAACTCAGACAATGCTAACATCTTTATTGAGAACAGATTCATTCAATTAATGGGTACAAACATCAAGGTTAACCTAATTGTTAAGGATTCTCTCACATATCACCATTTATTATAAAGTGAAATAAGTGGGGGCATTGAGAGTTAAACATGTAAACTTGAGATGGTGTGCCCCACATGCACTGGCTATGAAACTCTTAAGGGCGCTATTTGATTATATAATAAGATGCATATTTGTCTTAACTGTCACCTTGGACAATCTGCCTACAACAAGGCATGTATATGCTAAAAAGTGTGCAATAAAGTCATATTCACAATGAAACAGGACTATTCCATCTTGAAGTATTCTTGATATTTCAAACCTGATAAAGTTCATGTGATGCGGAGCAAATTTATGTGATTTTTCAGCATCGGGATGACAATTTGGTATTAAGGTAGAAAATAGTAATGGTGCTTCGATGACCATAGTTGATATTTGATTGATGATCGAGGGTTTATTTCCTTGAAAGTTTATCGTAATTGCTTTGTGAAGCGAAAGGTATGAGTGATCAAGGATAATGTCGTTACATAATCGTTTCAAGCAGGGCAGTCGAACAGATATTTAACGCCCTGTATCATATCAACGATACAGCAGGGTCAACTGAACAAAAATAATTCGTGGATGCATTATTATATTGCGAGTGTATTAGATTCGTCTTAGCTATAGCTTTCTACTATCGCTTCGTCGATGAAAATTATCGGAACTACCAGTGTCAATGTTAGCTGATAAAGAATGTTGGCAAATCGAGACGTTGATCTTTGACTTCAATAAATCATAGGACCTTGTCGATGATATTAACAACGTTGCCAACGAAGAAAATGAGTCGTTTGTCGAATCAGTTGCAGCTACCGTGATGAACTTTTTGCAGGTATAGATCGACACATATTTGCAAAATGCCCCTATCTTGTTTCATTTCTTACAACGTAAGGCGTGAGCGGGCATTTGTTGTGTGGATGTCTATGTTGACTTCAGAAAAAGCAAATGTTTGTAGATTATTGACAACGGAACATGAATCGTTTCCAGATGATTCGCAATCTAGTTTATGTTCAGACGGTAAAGCAGAAACATGAATGTCCGAAATCGGATACGCTTCAGCATTCAAATGTGCAGCTTCTAGTGTTCGAACCTTTTGGATTGCATCAGCAAGGGATAGATTATAAATTTCAATAAGTCGTTGTCTTATATAACTGGATTTTAAGCCTGATATAAATGCATCCCAAATATAGTGGTTGCGGTGTTCGTCAGTTTTGACATCTGCAAAGGCGCAGTCCTTGCTAAGTCTACCAAGAGATTGTAGAAACTCATTAATGGATTAGTCATGTAATTGCTTTCATGTGCTTAATTGATGAAGAGCAAGAACATCGTTCTTTGGCTTAATTTAGAGATTGTCCAAATGTGTGATTACAGTATCATAATCGTCATACCGGATATGTATCGATATACTTCTGAGCTTATGAGATTGATAAACATATCTATTTTGTCGCCGCTACTAGTATTGTCGATTTTTGAAGCAAATTTAGTAAATCGTCGTTTAAAGTGTATTTATCCCATCTGTGACTCTGGCGTATTAGGAAGAATGGTAAATAATTCCGGCTTAAGCAGCTTGTCGACTCCCGAAAAGCACAACAATATAGCACGACATAAAGCACGACAATATGCACTTCACCGATGGTGAAGTGCATCGGTTTAACAGGACAATATTCATTAGTTATATGTTGCTGTTTTTATCGAATTTTTTCGTTGCCTTTAACCGCATTTATATTAATATAATAATATTAATATTATAATAATTTGTTATTTGAATATGACACTATTTATCTGAGCAAGCAACCGGGAACTTCCCTATCTTTCTGATTCATTCAAACGAGTTCTCTAGATAGAATATTAGGACTCTCATTACCGACTCAAACTAAATAGAATAAATCTATCATCGCATGGAACCCTTCACAGTCCTCCTTTTGGGAGATATTCAAGAAAGAGAAGTCTGTTAGTTGGAAACAGAACGCATCATGTTGGATTGACACTACCTTGCGCTTGACAGAGGAGTCGACCTTTCTTCGCAATTATGAAGGCACTCCCACTCCATAACCAATATCTTCTTTGGGTGGTTTCAGAAGTAGGGACTTATCTATGACATTATCATGAATTTATGTTGTCCAACACAAAGAATCTTTAAATTTCATACACCAATTTTCTACTTGTGTATGGCAGCTTTTGAGAGACAGTCAGAGAATAGAAATTGCCATCACAATGGTATTAGCATCACCTTCCAATATTACTGATATCAACGTCGCTAAACAAATACTTTTAATCAAAGAGAATCCAGTGACGTGCTCTAAATATCTGCGGCCCATTTCTATTCAAAGCAATACGATCTTCAAAGACGAAGTAGTCCTTGCTCGTGAAATCCACGATCATTTGATTAGGCAAAATTTGATCCCACAAAGTTTTCATGGGTGACACTTTTATTAGTGGACGCTCGGTTCATTCAGGAGATGGTGAAGTGCATCGGTTTAACAGGACAATATTCATTAGTTATATGTTGCTGTTTTTATCGAATTTTTCGTTGCCTTTAACCGCATTTATATTCTTATGATATGTCATCCCTGTGTTATCTCTGCTCTCAGATCCCTCGTTTTGCCTTTGGGAATTGTTAACATTGTGGAAATACTGTTGTATACCAAGTGTTTCTGCCATCAATACAACCCTGATGACCGTCAGTTCTACCCAATTGCTGGTGTACTTCAAGACTCCTCTCTCCAATCCTCAATTTTTGGGATTGCTACTTTAGGCTTTTACAGAGTTTCAGACTAGTCGATTTCCCAACACAATTATGGA
This sequence comes from Pomphorhynchus laevis, assembly GCA_012934845.2. Taxonomy (NCBI): domain Eukaryota; kingdom Metazoa; phylum Acanthocephala; class Palaeacanthocephala; order Echinorhynchida; family Pomphorhynchidae; genus Pomphorhynchus; species Pomphorhynchus laevis. The sequence goes on from WNNJ02000199.1 coordinate 208,393, forward strand.
CCAACTCCCTCACTGCAACCAATCCCTACTTGGTGTAGTTTCAAAAGTAGAGATTCGTCTATGTTTGATATACTGAACTTCGGTAGTTCCCCACTAAGACTCCAACCTTGTGGAGTGCAGTTAGCCCATCCAACCTCCTTCTTAATCTTACAAGATTCAAATGGGCCTTTCATGGCACATCTTCAAGAAGATAAAAGATAAAGAGATAGACAATCTCAGCCTTCTCCTCCATTATGACGAATCAACCCCTCTCTTTCTTTACACATAAAGTAAGATATATGGGTTTCATCATTTCGGTGAACTGGGCTTCCGGTTTTGACTCGAGTAGATTCAAGAATGTTTTGAAAGGAGCAAGATGGGCGTTGAAACGTGCAGTTTATATATTACTAACGTGCAGTTAGTAATAAATAAATTTTAGATAACTTTTATTTCGTTGCTCTAAAATTAATAATTAAAATGCAGAAAATAAAATTATATTTCGTTTATTTTGTTAAAGTATATTTTTCTAATATTATAATTTGTATTTGTAAGCTATGATTAAACTAAATTATTAAGTTATTATAGCCAAACTGTGGATATAATTTGTAAAAATATATATTATTGTTAAATTAAAATTATTGGCATATTTATCATTGAGTAATTTGATAATAAATATTAATAAATTATTTTGAATTCATATTAATGGTATTATATTATTTGTATCTTACAGGCTTTATATTTTTAACAAAATCATTTTCCATAACGAAATCAGTAATTAATTTTCGATAACGAATAAGGAAACTTAGACAATAAATCAATATTAAATACAAAAATTAGTTTTAGCAATTGCTAGAATTATACAATTATTTTTAGTTTAAACTCGTTTACTAGTACAAAATTAGTTTTGGTTTTTTTATTTACGTAATAGAAAAACATTTTTTTTATTAAATTATAGATTTTAATTATTTTTCTATTAAAATTAGAGATTATCGAGTAATCTCTTGATCGAAGAGTTTTAGACAAGTCGATTTCCCTGCACAATTATGGAGCTACACCCTCATTGCACCCAATATCTTCTTAAAGGAGTTTCAGGAGTAGAGCTCTGCCTTACTCAAATCGTCTCTATCCTATCCAACAATAGCATATTCCTCAACTCACGATATCGCCTTTCTTTTCGACTCTGAACTAACATCCATTCTCGATCTTCTCTTGCCCTTCAAGCCTCACCCACACCGTCGCTTGCACCGTGCCCCATGGTTTGACATCCAGTGCCTGCTCTCAAAGAGTCGACTCCGTCATGCTTTTCGAGTATATCACCGCTTTCTCGGACGTGATTTTCGCTCGATCACTCCGTCTTTCCGTGATACCTATCTTGCTCATCGCAGGTCTCATCTCAACCTACTACGTACCAAATGCAACTCATTCTGGCAGCATAAAATCATCACTTCATTCAACTCTAAGACTCTATGGCATACTTTTAATACTTTTAACTCAATCTTTGCTCGCTCCTCTCCGCCGTGCAACATCAATCCCCATGATTATTCGTCATTTCTCAAGACCAAAGTATCCACGACAAGTCTCTCCAATCTCCATCTCGTTTTATATCTTTTGATTTTTATATCTTTTTATTTTTTTATATCTCCTCCCACTGTATCTTTTGCCTCATCGATCATCCCAATTGTCCACAATCTCACTTTTTTACGCTTCCATTTCGATGATCACCTTTCCCTTAAACCCTTCGTCCGCGACAAGGTCCGCTCGTCTAACTTAATTCTCCGTGACATCCGCCGTATCCGCCCCCTTATCGACTTCCGTTCTTGTATGTCTCTTCTTTCATCGCTTCTTTTCCCTAAAATCGATTACTGCCTTAGGTTTTTCGCCGATTCTACAAAATCCATCATCCCACCCCTACAACGCATAATCAACTCCGCCGGTCGAGTGCTCTTTCGTCTCCGTCGCTTTGAACACATATCCACATATCTTGCCCAACTCTCCTGGCCCACCATCCACATCCGCATCAAACTCCGCCTTCTCGTAACTTTTCGTCTCATCGCTGTCGGCTCCCCATCTTTCATCAACCTTCCTTTCTTAGACGACACTCGCCCCACCTCGCTAACTCTGCGTTCCTGTCATTGCCTCTTACTCCACGTTTTAATTACTCCAAAAACTACGGTCTCCGATCATTCCTCGTCGCCGCCTCACTCGCGTGGAATCAACTCCCTCTCGACGTCCGCCGCGCTCCCTCCTTTACCACATTCAAACACCTCCTCCGTTCACACCTTCTCGACACATGATTTACATTTTTGTATTGTTGTGGTCATGTAAGCGTGCGCTAGCACGCATTTGCCACGTTAAAATAATTTTTTAGAGATTTGTCTATGTTTGATAATTATTATTTGATAATTATTTTTGATAATTTATTATTTTTAATTATAGGAGAAATCGATAGCGGTGAAAGCGGCGAAGTCCACCTATATTTATTTTATTAAGAGAATGTTCGGGACTGAACCGGTGAATACAAATAAAAGTGACCTTTTAAGATTATTCCAGAAACATGAATACATGATATACATGTAGTTTACAAGCTTTATATTTTTGTTCATAAACAAATACTCTCTGTGCTAAAAAAACACCTTTTCTTTTTTCTTTCGTTTTAATTTTGCATTATTAAATTCATCATTTAAGTGTTCTACTTCAACGAAGTTAAGTCTTACTTTTGAAAAATGGTAAGACGGATCATGAATTGATTTACAAATTGATTTTATTTATTACAAATAGTAATTATTTATTAATAAATAGTTATTAATTAAAGATTTGTTTTTTAAAAAATTATCTGAGATAATTTATAAAATCTTAATCTGAAATAATAAATAATAATTATAATTAATATTTTTAATATTTAATGATTATATTGGGCCCATTTGCGGGTAACCTTTTAACTGTAATTTTTAATTGTATTATTTAGAATATTTTGAGTTGAAAAAATAAAAAAATAATATTAATTATAATTAATAATTACCTGATAAAGAATTAAGATAATTATTAAATTTTTGTTTGTATATATTATAATTATATAATTATTATAATTATATTATAAAAACTCAGCCATCCGAATGGATTTGTTGTCCGTGCTCAAACCGGTGAAATGCTGAGCGGGGGCTGCGAAAACACATAGATGCTGATCGCGCAAGGGATAAGCTTATCTTACGTCGGATAAGTTTGATACATGTCGCATAGTCTGTTTCGCGCTTATTGGCCAACATCCTGGCTATTGCCTTCAAAACACAATCTTTAGAACACATTTAATATTTAATGATTATATTGGGCCCATTTGCGAGTAACCTTTTAATTGTTATTTTTAATTGTATTATTAGTAATAATATTTTAAGTTTAAAAAGTAAAAAAGTATATTAATTATAATTAATAATTATCTGAATAAGAATTAAGATAATTATTATTATTTTTTAAATTATCTTAATAATAATTAAGATAACTATCTAAAGATAATTAATAAAATCTTAATCCGAAATAATAAAATAGCAATAAATAAAATAATAATAAAATCTTAACAAAATATCTGAAGTAATTTGTTAAGAACTAATAAATAATAATTAAATAATTAAATATTAATTATTTATTAAATCATTAATATCATTTAGTAAAATAATTAATAATTATTAAAAATTATTTTACTATTTCTAATAATTAATATAATTAATAATTTACTTCAATTTTTAATTATTATCTTATTATTATTTAATTTAATTATTAATTATGTACTAAACACAAATTATTTAATTATTTGTTAAACACCGTCCACAGGTCAATAATAACTTGTCAGTAGAACAAATTACTTGACAGAGTCCGTATTTTATAATATATATAATTAAAAATAAAGAAAAATACTTATAAATAAAAAATAGTTAAATAATATTTTTTATAAAAATAAAATTTATCATTTAAATTTAAAATAAAAATTAATTGTTATGAATAATAACTTGTTTGTTTGGTGGAATGTGATGTAAGAAAGAATGCAATGTAATGAAACGCTTTTAATCTAGAAATACTTTTTATTGAGAAATCAGATAAAATACTATAAAAAGAATTTTAATAATTTTTATATGAAATAAAAAATTAAATAATTTCACTCTTATAAAAAATATTGTTTAAAATTTTCAGGTTTAGACAATATTATGATTAAGAATATAATTTTAAAACCAAATTGTTCTGAAGTTTATAAACGGTTTTTATTTGAATTTAAATATTTTAGCAAATATTTAAATATTTTATTTTAAATATTTTAAATATTTATAATAGCAGTTTAGTTTTAAATTTACGAAAAATTTTCATATTAAAACGTGTGCATATTTTGACATTTTTTAATTCTACATTGTAAAACGATTGTAGATGTTTAATTCAATAAATTGATAAAATCATATTTTCATTTTATTGACACATTATTTAAAAATATTGAAACCTGATCTGGAAGAAATTACGCACATTAAAAAACTGAAAGCAATATTTGTGAAATAATTAAATTTTTTATTTTATTTCAAAATTATTACACTTTTTTAAAACTTAAACTGATTTCTCTAAAAAACATTTCTAGATTAATAACGTATCATTACATAGTATTTTGTGAAATAAAAAAATTTTCAAAACGGTTTCATTGAGAAAACAAGACGGTATAATTATTTAGAAGTTGAATAAATAAGAAAATATGATCATAAGGATGATAACTTTTGTTTAGGCTATACAATTGAGAAAATAAATTTTTAACACGTAAAAACGTTTTTTTATTTTAGAATGTTTAGACATTAAAAATAGATTATTTAATGTATTTATAATAAATAACTTTGATATTTATGTTTTGAATTGCATTTTTATTTTCCACTGCTATTATAATTAAAACATATATTTTTATAGATTCATAAATTTGTAAATTATAATACATTGTAATTAAATGGGAATACTTTCACAATATTAAAAGTATGACAGTGTCGATTATACATCCTTGAATAATAAAAATATTCACGAATCTAAATTTGTTTAGATTCGTGAATAAATATTCGTGTAAATAATATTCATATTCTAAACTAACCATTTAGAGCTAATTTTTTGAAAAATTGAAATTAGTTCAGTGATGGTTTACTAATTATTTAATTATCAATTAGATATTATTATGAGTTATTTATAGTTACTCTGAGTTATTATTATGTGATAAATATCTAAATAATATTTTTATTATTAAATATGTTCATGTATCGGGGATTTAAGCAATAAATCTTGATTTTAATTTGTTTGAATTATAATAGAGTACCAAGAAACTTTTTATATAAACAAAAAATCATTATTTAATCAATGAAAATTTCGGTAACTTTATAAAATATATAGCAAAAATAAGCAATTTTTGTTTCTTTTTAATAACAGAATAAATAAGTAGAAAAATGATTTTTTTCTATCACCTACTTAACGATTAATTTGATATTTTTGGTTATAATAAATTATTAACTCGGTTTTTATTATTTTATATTATTATCTTTATGCTAGAGAAATTTATATTTTACGGTTTAGTTTAGTTGAAACAGATAATTTAATTTTTGAGAATACTCCCATTCCAATTGCCAATAATAAAAGGTACAGAGAAATGTTATAATTTTATTTTAAACAAAAATTGTTATTGCGAATTTTCAGTAACGAACTGTTACCATCTTCAGGCTACAGTTAAATCATGTTGAGGTTGTAATTTGTGTAGTTGGTGTAATTTTAAAACAGCCATTTTTGCAAATTCCGTGTATGTCGGAGCGTTTTAAAGAACTCAATGAAAACTAATTTTCCTGCCAATGCAATAAACGAGGTAAGTGGAGATTTAGCTTCTCTTGAATATATTTCGAAAGGGGAACTCCCCCGGTACCAAAATTATCCAACCTCGTGATTATCAGACTTTTGGTGCCTCTGGAAAGGCAGAACATGTTCAATGTTTTTATAAGGGGCTTTGCCGATCGATTTAAAAAAGGATATTGTTCAATGCGATTAAATATTATGAATCTGAGATTAAAATCTCATTCTGCACTCCTGATCTGGCAATGTCGTACGTCGACTACTTTAATAAAGAGCATTCAGAACAAGGTATAATTGCTTCCAAACCAATCCTGGCAACAATAAAGATAAATAATATGCCCACATACATTTCAGAACAAGATATATCAGCCCTAGAAACTGATTACAAAATCTCTAACGTGCGCTTTATAAAAGGGATTAAAGGCTTCCCCATTCCCGTGGCGTTTTGCAATGCCCCGGTTGATGAAGCTCTAAAACTATCGATTTCGACATGCAATCCTTTTATGGGGTATAATTTGAGATTTTCAATAATCGAAACCGACTCACTAACGTACCCTCACTGCAACAATTGCCATCAGTGGGGGCATTGGTCTGCTGGCTGTTCTCTACCCCATAAGTGCGGCGTGTGTGGTACAACTGCTATACATCCTGAGAAGTGCGAAAGTAAGCCATTTTGCGCAAACTGCGGTGGTGAGCACCCCGCATGGTCAAAAAAGTGTAAAATCTTTAAAGCGTACCAAAAGAGACACATGGGTGTGACAGCAAAACCGACTAGCTTCGTGGAAGCTGTCTCGTCTAACAAGAAAGACGACATGATGCCGGATACGGAAATTCTTAAACTTATTAAAATGCAGCATCAGGCATCAATGATTCAACTTGAAAAGTTGGTCCAAAAATTGGTGGGTCAATTAGCGGAATCCTTCCGTTCTCCTCCTTCTGGGAAGACTAACAATATTAAGAAGCCACCAAAATCTAAGAAACGAAACGGGTCAGCGCTGAGCATAGCTGCTCTGAAGCTTGCTCGGAAGGATTCGATCTGGGCTATGGCTAACGAGGGAAATGAAGATATCGCCTTGGGCAAGCGACTCCATTTGTCGTGACGGGAAGCAGTAAATGCAACCTTTCCGCCTCTAGTTGCGACTAGGTGGAGGGCGTCCCACTTCGGTAACACTTACGCAATGGGAAGTAATCAAGGGCCTTTTTCACTGAATATCCTTCAGTGGAATTCGGGAGGTGCTTCCGCCCTTAGCCTTCTATCTTGTAGAGATGCAGATGTTATAGTCCTTCAGGAGACGCGGTCTATCCGTCTCCCCCAGGATATTACTCGATTTATCCCTAAGCACATATACACCCACTTTACTCCTTACATAACCCCCTCACTCCTCTTCATCTCAAGGTCTTTTAACCCTAGTAAAAAGCTCATTAAGATCATCCCTCCTATTAAACTACTCTTGTCCAGCCCTATCTTGTTTAGCTATATCACTTTGTAAGAACGGTAAGCGTATAAGCATAGCCAATGTCTATATTCGGCCAGGAGAAATTCACAAGAACCGTGGCCTCCTGGATCAAATATTGGGGAGCGGTTATGACATGTTACTTGGTGACTTCAACGACAGAACTGGTCGTTGGATTAATGCAGCACTCCGAAGAGCAAGGATCGACTATCTTATTCATAAACCACCTTCCCCAACCTTTCATTGCTCTACAACAAATTCTCTCCTCGACATATTACTGCTGAATAAGATGTGGCAGTCGCGTCAACAACAGACCACCTCTCATGACCTAATTCGCTGGAGGCTAGAGGACGATACGTTGCTTAGAAGAAGGTTTCACTTTGACCCTATTAGAGTGGCCTTCTTTCAGGCAGCTATCCAACTCTTCCCCAGAATTGGAATTGAGAGTTTGACCGAATTTAATTCCTACCTCTCATCGCAAGCTACCGCGATCCTTTCGACTACCTACAAAGGTCGAATATACAATCCTACTCCAACAAAGCTCAAGGTCCTAGCTAAAATGTTACACCTTCCCAATCTCTCTGTTTCCGCCAGACATATCCTCTCGAATGAATATTGGAGCTCTAGATATAGGCTCCAGCTGAGCAGGGATAGGGCAAGCATTGCTCGCCTAAACCCTTCTCAGGCTTCCTTCTGGAAGATATTCAAGAAGGAGAAGTTTGTTTGCTGGAAGGATAGAGCCTTGGTTTGGATTGGTAGCATAGGCCTTGACAAAGTTTTAGAGGAGTCACTTTCCTTACATAATTATGGAGCCACTCAATCTCCCCAACCAATCCCGCCTTGGTGTGACTTCAGGAGTAGGGACTTATCTGTTACAGATATCCTTAACTCCTGGGGACCACTCCCGGGCACCTCCAAATCCCACGCGCCACTCACCACTCGTGTCTGTCAGCTTTTGACATACAGTCAGAGAAAGGAGGTCGACATCACAATGCTATTAGCCTCCCTGTCTGACATAGCGGACATCAACATCAGCCGTCGAGTTTTTTTTTACCTAAAAAGAGATTAATCACTTGTCCTAAAGATCTGCGGCCCATCTCGATTCAAAACGCCCTCATATCCATCTACGAGAAAGCGCTTGCGCGTAGAATCCGCGTTCATTTATGTAGGCGTAATTTGATCCCACCGAGTTTTCATGGGTTTGTCAAAGGGCGCTCGGTCCATTCAGCAATTGGTGAAGTGCATCAGTTTTGTCAGGATAATAGTCATCAGCTTGCTGTGGCTGTTTTTCTTGATTTTTCAGCTGCATTTGACCGGATCTCCATTCCCTTCGTTATCTCCTCTCTCAGGTCCCTCGGGTTGCCTGCGAGAATTTTTAACAGGGTGGAGATATTGCTTTACACCAAGCGGTTCTACTATGAAGACGACCCTGATGCGCGTCAGTTCTACCCTATTACGGGTGTACCTCAAGGATCCCCACTTTCTCCTATCTTATATCTTGCTGCATCCATTGTTCTATTCAAGAATTTTAAACGTGATCAACATCTAGTGGTATATGCTGATGATACCACAACCTGGTTCTCTGGACGCAGGTGCAAAGATGTAATCTCTGACATCAGCCGTTTCTTTTTAAGATTAAAAGATTAGTTGCCCCTATCCAATCTTATTTTAAACTCCTCTAAATCACAGGTGGTAGTCTTTAATGGCGTTCCTGCCACCAAAAAGAAACTTAAGAGACTAGCACTCTCTGCACTCTCCTCCATTTTGCAGCATCAACCACTCCCCATCTTCACGAGTCGAGTAAAATATCTGGGGTTCACCGTTACGGTGAATTGGTCGGCGAAAGCTGACCTGGATAGACTTAAACGTATCCTGAAGAAAGCTAGGTGGGCTCTGAAACGGGCCCAGCATCTGTCACTGAATGGGATAACCCAAGTGCGCCTCTGGGGTACTTGGGCTATCTCGGGATTAGTCTTCTTCTCACGAGGACGTCCCCCAGAACAAAGACTAAGGTTTCTCAAGCTCCTCATCTCGAGATTACCAACCATAGTCCGCCTTGACTGGACCCTTAGGTGTGTGAGAGACCCCGAATGGTTCAGTCAGAGGGCGGCGCGCTGGTGTGGCCGAGAGGCTCAGATCCCTCTGGACCTGAGGCCGTGAATATAAGTTGAAGATTTCAAAATACACGTCGTGAACAGCTTCTATTTAAAGTTTTCTTTTGCATGTTTTTGTTTCTTAAGTTTTTTTATCAGTTATATAGTTATTAATAAAACCCTTACTTACTTACTTAAATCATGTTTTTGCAGTTATGTAGCACCATCAATTGCAATGCGATGATGCTTTTTATTTTGCAGTTATATGATTTCACTGTGTGTGAGCTTAAAGGTATGAAAATGTGAACAAGAATAAAACGTGAATTTAAAAATGAAGATGTGAAACAAAAAGACTTTCAACGCATTTTTTAAATTGGCACAAACAGGAAAATGGAAACCTGCATGCTTTTTTTACAAACTTCGTCGGGAAGCTTAACGCCTAGCCCCATTGGGGGGGCTAGGTGTCTGTAGTAGGCGCATTTTGGGTTAAGCTCACAGACGAAGGTTGTAATAATATTGAAATACGCTCCAATTCAAATTTTTAACTAAAATAATAAAAAACAAACAAGAATTTAAATTAAATGAATATTTCTAAACCAAATAAATTTAATCAAACTATAATATTCGCTCCATAAGTAACAGTAAGTTGAAGCTTTTACCGACGGTACATGTAAAATAGTGAGCGAGAAAAGTTATATATCGAACAATTCAGTTGTTGGTAAGCAAAATATCTCTGTATGCTAATCACTTTTATGTCATTTATCATTTATTACAAGCTTACAAATTTTGAATATAAGTTGAATTTGTAAAATGTTATTTAATTTAATTCAGTTTAATTTTTTTTTATCAAAACTTCATACATAAAAATGTCATGCCTGTCACATTTCCTAAAAATAGGCGTGGCGGAAACATTCTATTTTCTTACTTTCTATTACTTTCTAAGTAATCAGAAAATTTAATCAGAAAATGGTATTCAGATCATATTCTCGTTACTCATATTTAATTGATCGTGGTAACATATTCTTTTCGCGTTCCCTTTGCTAATAAAGGAAACCTTTATTTATAAGTAGGATTTGATTTGCATGTAGCGACAGTCAATCGAAAATTGTCAGTTTTAATATCATTAGATCACGAGGGAATTTAGATTACAGTGTATGATAAAGACAAAATTGCATTCTAATAAATTTTTACACAGAGGCAGCAACCATATATGAAATCGGCGATAATTTAACTTTGACAATTTAAATTAATTCAAATTCTCAAATCTGAATGCTTTCTACATTGAAAATATTATATTAATACAATTGGGTGTTTCCTACCAAATATTTGTGTGTACATGGATTAACATCAGAGCAAATAAAATGTTTAAAGGAATAAAGTGTCTTTGAGATAAGCGTTAGGTTAATACTTAATTGATTGGATTTACTTCAAATATACTGTCCTAATTTTGTAGGAAACCGAACCAGCTTTTATTTGATAGAAAAATAACCTAATTGCTTAAAATTACGATTATTAATTTTCTCTTGGTATTAAAAATTTTAATGCTGGGAGTTAATGGATCCGATTAGAGTTTTTATTCGTTTAATACATTAACACTGTGAACTTATTTCTGTCAAATTTTAATACATTAACACTGAGAATTAGTGTGAACTTATTTCTGTCAAATTTTGATTTTTCTAAACCCAGACAGAATTATCATGGAAACGGAAGGTGATCGGAGTCAATGTTAAATGATCAAAATTGAAATGGCAAGACGTCCCGCATGAGTCAGAAAATTTATTGAATTTTCGATTCCAGTTTGGAATCATCATCAGAAATTGTAAGTAGTTTATTTAGCAGCCAAGAAACTTTAGCAGCCTAGAGTTTAAACTTTCTTTGCTGCTAAATAAACTACTTACAATTTCTGATAATGATTCCAAACTGGAATCGAAAATTCAATAAATTTTCTGACTCATGCGGGGCGTCTTGCCATTTCAATTTTGATCAGACAGAATTATTTTTGTATTTAAGAATTCAGTTGACAGATTCGAACTTCAAGCCTGCAGTTTTGCCTTAAACCGTTAATTTAAAAATAAAACAAAATAATTTTGAGTTTATTGTGCAAATTGCTAACTGCTTTAATTTCAAGGTTTGTGTAACAATTTAATTTAAAAGTGAAAACAAAACGTTTAATCAATGTTATACCTGAATGCTTAAAATTATTCTAGTGTTTACAAATTCAAGGATATTTTAAATTAATTTCATAATTTGTTTACTCTTTACTGATAGGCTAGATACAATTCTTAAAAAATAATATATGTATATGTGGATATATATGCGGATATATATCCTCATATATATGATGAGGATATATATATCCTCTGATGAGGATATATAGAATGCTGGCTGGTGTTTATGCCTCCTTGTGAGGAAAACATAAAGATTTATTTATGAGTACACCATTGGGTGTCCCAGGACAGGTGTAACAACAAATTATATTTTATATATTTGTACACTTTCAAGTGTCCCTGTAAAACAGCATTTCTATTAAAAAGAATTTATTGCATAATGCATGGTTAAACTGCAATACGCACTGCCATGCACAGAGCTTATGCTAAATTCCCTCCGATGATTCAGATTAAGGGTAGTTCTGTTTTTCGAGCTTTAAACACTCTTTAAGCGTGTATTAAGGTGCCTATAGATGATTATAGAAGTCACGGTACTGATGAGCTCCGTTAGAGCGAAACGCGTATACCGTTGTGAAGTGTGTCGTCACACATAGGATGACTGGGCATACGTTGCGACTTTGAATAATGCTAGAATAATCCGGTTCTATTTCTTAGTCTGATGATAATATATAGAATGCTGCCTGGTGTTTATGCCTTTTCATGAGGAAAACATAGTGATTTATTTACGAGTACACCATTGTGTGTCCCAGGGTAGGTGTAACAACAAATTATATTTTATATATTTGTACATTTTTTTGTGTCCCTGTAAAACAGCATTTCAATTAAAAGGAATTTATTGCATGATGCATGGTTAAACTGCAATACGCACTGCCATGCATAGAGCTTATGCTAAATTCCATCCGATGATTCAGATTAAGGGTAGTTCTGTTTTTCGAGCTTTAAACACTGTTTAAGCGTGTTAAGGTGCCTATAGATGATTATAGAAGTCACGGTACTGATGAGCTCCGTTAGAGCGAAACGCGTATACCGTTGTGAAGTGTGTCGTCACACATAGGATGACTGGGCATACGTTGCGACTTTGAATAATGCTAGAATAATCCGGTTCTATTTCTTAGTCTGATGATAATATATAGAATGCTGCCTGGTGTTTATGCCTTTTCATGAGGAAAACATAGTGATTTATTTACGAGTACACCATTGTGTGTCCCAGGGTAGGTGTAACAACAAATTATATTTTATATATTTGTACATTTTTTTGTGTCCCTGTAAAACAGCATTTCAATTAAAAGGAATTTATTGCATGATGCATGGTTAAACTGCAATACGCACTGCCATGCATAGAGCTTATGCTAAATTCCATCCGATAATTCTGATTAAGGGTTGTTCTGTTTTTCGAGCTTTAAACACTTTTAAGCGGGTGTTAAGGTGCCTATGGATGATTATTGTAGTCTCGATACTAGTGAGCTCGATTAGAGCAAAACGCCTCTGCCGTTGTTGAAGTTTGTCGTCACACATAGGATGACTGGACATACGTAGCGACTTTGAATATTGCGAGAATAATTCGGTTCTATTTCTTGATCTGATGAGGATATATAGAATGCTGCCTGGTGTTTATGCCAGGCAGCATTATTGTGTAAGGACTGCCGTCTGCGATCATCGAAGGCCAACATACAATAAACTGACGAAGACCCGGAAGGGTTGAAACGTTTTAAACAAAAATATTGTTCCTGTCTTCTGCTCTTATTCTATATATATCTTTGGGTAGGTGTTTGAATCGAGCATATTCTTCAGCCTGCAAACTCTCGTCACTCTTAGACGGACATGTGATAGCCGGCAGCCATCGTCAGTAAGATGAACTATCACACGCCGTTTCGGCTGCATTTGTGACACTGTGAAAATGCATTTCCGACATCTAGCTTAAATTGTTGGTGGCGTTAGCTCTTAAATCCTACAATTTGCAATGCATACCATCATAATTACCAGAAGATCAAACTTTCGGATGCTTGATTGTAAGAAACCGAAATTGAGTAGATCAATTCTTTCTATGTAATCTTAAGAGTTTCGTTTGAATCGATATTGCTCGAGATTGCGAATAGCAATTCTTTCCGTATCTTTGGGTAGGTGTTTGAATCGAGCATATTCTTCAGCCTGCAAGCTCCCGTCATTCCTAGACGGTCATGTGATAGCCGCAGCCATCGTCAGTAAGAATAAGAAATCGTTTACTATTCTTAAACGAATAAAACGCTGCCAATTTGTAAAAAGCATGTACATAAGTCGGTACACTGCTCAAGTGTCTTGTTCATACTCTAATCTCAAAAACCATAAACAATGTTTCTTCACTCGTAAAAAACAATGGCGAAACCGTAACAAATAGAGTCGAAATTTCCAATACATTTACTGATTTATAAGCATCATCTACCGATTACGAACATATTGATCTGAATCATTCCCGCCTAATTACGATCGGTAACGTGTTGCGTCTATTTTCAGTTGACGATGTCTATCGTAAGTTAAAAAGCATCAAATCATCTAGTTCATTGTCTTGATCTATTACCTGCTGTATTTTTGAAAAAAGCTTGCGTGTTATATTGCAAAACCTCACTCTATTGGATATTTGTTGTCTCTATTCTGTACGTAGGGTGACTAATCCCTAGAGACTGTCAATTGTTACTCCACTGTGCAACAAGGGTGATAGGTCTTCCTCGTCAAATTACAGACCGATCAGCTTGACTACGTATATTGCCATTTGCTTGAAAAGATTGTGTACCATCGTATCAGTGATCACTTGTAACAGAATTAATTATTTTCTAACAAACAGCTTGGCTTTAGAAAGAATTGTTCCACAGTTACAAATGTTCTTGTTGCACATGATGAGTGGTCACAAATTACAGACTTGATGGTACTGACGTTGATGTTTTGTCTTTCGATTTTTCGAAGACATTCGACTGTGTAAAACCCATATTAATTTCGAAAATGCATTTACTCAAGATTGACTCACTGTTAGTCTCTTGGGTTCGTGATTTCATATTGAATTACTCTCTGAAAGTTTCTGTAAATAAAGTATTCTCTAATTAGGCTGAATATAATGTATGAGTTCCACAATGGTCTGTACTTGGTTCTCTTTTGTTCTGTATATATGCCAATGTTCTGCATAATCTTTTAAATTCAGCTTTGTTGCTTTTTACGAACGACCTTAAAATATGGAGATCAATTTGTTCCTCATCAGTAACGTGCGTCCTCCAATCAGATATTGACATCGTGAAAAAGTGGGCACAAGACAATAACTTGTTGATGAATATATCTAAAACATTTAGAATACGCATAAAGGGTAGACTTTATGCGTATTCTAAATGTTTCCAATTTAGAATACGGTAACTTTTCGGGGTTCGAACGGGATGTACAGGCTGGTGTTAGCGTCAATTGTAACATGCAGAGATGTCGTTGATAGCTAAAAGGCAAATATAGGTGATGATTTGATTTGTATTAAGCTTGCTCGGATTAATTCGGATCGATATAATAACAAATTTAAATCAATATTGTAACAAATTACAAATTATGACAAATTAATTAACTTTGTTATTATCAAGTAAAACATAACTTGAGAATAATCTGTAACAGTCGCGAATATTTAAAATAGAAAGAACTAACACTTTTAAATTGAACGTAAAACTTGTTAGCCAAATGTTATCAGGAAATAAAACACAAAATATAAAATTATAAATATATATTAGAAATTAATATTTCCTATTTTCATCAGGAAATAAAAACAAAAAATAGAAAAAAATAGAATCGAAATAGTTAAAAATCTTATAAATATTATAAATAAACCAATATCAATTTCAAGTTAGCCATATTTTATGGAGCAGTGGCACTTGCAGAATATGACATTAATATCAACATAAATTAGAAACATACTGCATGTTAAAGATTAAAGTGTATCGTTTATATACTGTATTTAAGATCACTTTATACTGAGTATACAAATTGCATGACCACTAATAGTATCTGCTTATAGAATCAATGATTTTTCTTCTTATAATCAGTTAACTGAGTCTACGTATTTTGTATTATATGGAAATTAATTTAAAATGATAAACATTTATATAATAAAAATTATACTATTAATATATTTTATATTTATATATTAATATATATTATATAAAAATATATTATTAAGTTATTAATAATATATTAATTATTAAATATATAAAATTTAGTTAATATCAAAGTTTAAAATATCAAATATATAAAAATATCATTAAGGAATTAACGCAAAATGTTACAAAGAAATCCATATTTTGAAATAGTTTACAAGAGAATATATTTTTACCTTTTACTCCTTAAGTGATAAAATACACTTTACTTAATAGTTTTGTTCACAAATGAAATGGCTTGCACTGTTGTGCAAATTAAAACAGATATACGTTAACTATAATCAGAAATATAAAATTTTGGTTATTTGATTAAAAAATTGATAAAAGAATCAAGTGATTATTATGTTTAAGCGTGCCAAGATGGAAAATATCTGTTTAAAATCTACTCTCCGTCCTAAAAATGTCAAAAACTGATTGAAAATCGAAAATAAGTAAACACACAACGGAAGTATAAAATTTTTCAGATAATAAATTGCTTTGAGATAAGCATACGCGATCAAACTTTAGATCGTATTTTGATGTTAAGCCAAGAACTGACATTTGCGTAAGAATGCGTATTTTTCTTTTAGCAAGAGAAAATATATTTACGAGAAATTAGTACTGATTAGATTTAAACGGTAAAATGTTTCCGTTGGGAAATTAAGTAAATATCCAGGCAATCCTGAATGCATCAATGAAAATCATGTACAAGTAACATTTTAATACATTATATTAATATAATAATATATTAATATATATTAATATAATAATATATTAATATATATTAATATAATATATATTGTGGTGAATGCTACTAAAACTAAATAATTAAGGACGATTATTAAGATCAGATGAAAAGAAGAATAAATATAAATTACACATAAATTCAAATAAAAATAATTATTTATTTAAAATAAATAATTACAATTACTTAAATTTTAAATTAAAATAAATAAATTAAAAAATCGTATAAATTCGACATTATAGAAATATTATAAATATTTATATTATGACATTATAATATTTATATTATAATATTATAAAATATTATAATCAGATTATCATTTTAATATCTGAGTGAATAGAATCAAGAATATAGAATATTAATACTAACCACTTTATATTGATGCATAATTTAAAAAGATATTAAATTGATTATATAAATTTAATATACATAGAGTGATTTAAAAATTGTATTTAAAGTTCCAAATGATATTCAATATATTTAAATGTTATTTCAAAAACTTGAATGATAGAAGTCGAAGTTCAAAATGATATTCAAGATCCAATAAAATACAGATGAAACAAAAAATAAAATACAGCTTCAAGATTGTTTTTATCTTGAACTTAGAAATTTTTTACAATTTTTTCAGAAGAAAAGATATACATAATGTCGTATCGATAATTGATATGATTTTGCAAATAAAATAAGACAATAATCCAAAGTTCAAATTAGCAACTGCTGATATATCGTCCCTTGTCACTAATGTTTCTCTAAAGGAGACTTTATATCTTGCTAGCACACTATTGTCGAATAGTCTCAATTCGTGGAATCTGACTCAATCCAAATGGCATTTCACAAAAGAATTTTTAGAACACACAAAAGGAATAATTCATCTTGTTTTTATCTTGAACTTAGAAATTTTTCAGAATTTTTTTTCGGAAGAAAGGATATACATATATCCTTTAAAATAGATAGATAAGCGTTATAAAACTATAACGCCTATCTAACAAAAATTTAACCTTCAAGTAAATATAAATATATGAATAAAATTGAATAGAATTCTTAAATATTTTGATAAATCAAAATTATTTAAATGTAGGGACATCTATATTTAGACAAATAAAAGGTGTCCCAATGAGAGGTATTAGTAGCCCAATTATAGCTGACTTGTTTTTAAGCTTTACAGAATATGAATTTGTTCATAACTGTGTAAAAACTAAATCTAAACAATATAAATATATGAAATATATGTTTCGATACATTGATGATATATGTGTATTTAATTCTAATAATTTTTATTCAATTAATGATCAAATTTATCCATAAGCCTTATTCTTAACAAAACAAATATTGATGATAATGAAGGTGTATATCTAGATATGAACATTAAATTAATATTAACTAAAACTACTATTAATTTATATCGTAAAGATGACATATTTAAATTTACAAGAAACATATTTTTGCATGAGCATTCATGCATACCATATATTATTTAAAATATAATACATTAATTATTAATTAATTATTAATCAATACTTATTATTAATTATACATGAATTGCAATAATATGTAATTATATTGACTTCAAAACCATTTAAAAACATAAAATAGTTAATCAACATAATATTATAAAAATATATTAATATAGATACATTTTAAATTAGGCTACTATAAAAATAAAATCAAACAGATAATAATAAAATATATTAATCAACACAATAATATAAAGAATAAATTTAAACTCTTAAGTCGAAAACTTTTGCGGATGGATAATAAATAATATACTTCGTATTCGAATAAGATACTAGATAGTTATAGAAAATCAGATCAGATAATTGAGTCTAAGTCTAAATAAAGATAATTAATAAATAATTGTTATAAGATTTTATATAAATTATATCAAGTTAAAATTTAAAATTTAAATTAAAAAACGTCAATTTTTATGAATTGACTAATAAATAACAGACGATGTATTAGAATTAGGATTAAGTCATCATGAGGAACTTCTATGCTATCAGGTTTCGGCTAATATTCCTATGAGTATATATAACTTATATTTCTATAAGTATTAAATAACTTATATCAAGTTAAAATTTTAAATTTAAAATAAACGCCAATTTTTATAAATTGACTAATAAATAACAGGCGATGTATCGTAATAAGGATTTGAGGTCATCAGGAGGAACTTCTATGCTATCAGGTTTCGGCCTCTAACTCATCTACCCAACATAGCAGCGGGGCCAAATAAGTTATAGTAGCGTATTTCCTATGATGAAATTTGATTATATAGTATCTTATTTTAATACAAAGTATATTATTTATTATCCATCCATAAAAAATTATCGCTTAAGAGTTTAAATTTATCTTTTATATTATTGTTTTGATTCATATATTTTACTATTTTCTGTTCGATGACATTCTTATTTGAACCTAGTTTACAAAAAATTTGATTACATAAATATATTTTAATATATGTATTTATATATTTCAAAATATTGCATAAATATATTTCAATGTTTAATCGAGTTTTGGTCTCTTATTTTTTATAATATTTGTAATTCTTGTTATAACAAAATCTTTTAAATTGAGTTGATTTTATAAACTGAATAACCTCGATAAGCTAAATTAATATAAATAAAGTTAAAAAATTAATTTTACATTATTCATAATTTTATTATTGGGTGTGATGAACATATAATCGAATTATATTTGTTATAAACTTAAAAATGTAACAACTTCACATGTCACTTTGGCAATAAAGTCTGCAAGAAATGATAATTGTATTTAACATAGTAACATATTAATAATTGTATATATAATAATATTAATAATTTTTTAACATATTAATTGTAAACATAAACATATTAAACATATAATAAACATATAAACATATAATTGTATTTAGCATACTCTAAATGAATTGATTGATATAGATAAGCCTATACATTATATTATCCGTCCAAACAATCTTAGAGGTAGCAGTTCAAATCTTAACAACCAATTAAACACATAAGTATTTTACAAAACTTTATTCATTTTTTTATATATTTTTGAACGTAACTTTAATTCGTTTAGATACTTGACATTTTCTGTAAAACACCATAATTACGTAATTTTTATCATTTTTAAAATTCTCGGTGTTTAATATTTAGGAATTCGTCAAGACAAAATTGTAGTTATGCAAACTTCAGATGAATGAGTAAAATGTAATCACAAATTAACTAATATGCAAAGTTTATCCGAACGTTTCGTTGAAATATTAATTGCCGTCTTGAAAGTGAATCAATAAGCAAATTCGATATTTCAATTTACTTCCAATTCAAAATCAAAATGAAATCCTTTTAACGGTTTTGAACTGTTTCTTTAATGAACTTTTATATCATTACTTAAACTGATTAGTAAAATCAGCGAGAATAGCAATATGGTCAACACAATGACCGCATTTCGTGTTGGCAGGAAGCGATACAGTCGTCATACGATAAATTTTATGCAATTAAGGCGATCAAATTCTTTGTCGATGGTCTATAAGTTGTATCAGCTTGGTAAAGTGCAACGTCGTCATATTGGGAGATAGGCCAACTAATTTATATACTAGCAACAGTCATTTATAAAAAAATATGACAGCACTCTTGTTCATTAAGAACAATAATGTTTGATTACACAGTATAGCGATTTTTAAAAAGCTGACGACTAGAAAAACAATTTCACTTAGTCAGTCTAATTTCAATTAATCATCCAATTCCTGTCAAATATGTGCTTAATTCTGATATGCTATAGTACGCCAACTACAGATTTCGTTTATATTCAAAGTCGATTTTTCCAATGACCGTTGCTCGATTATTCTGCTTCATCTATTTACAAAGAAGGAATAAGCAATTTGCACGTGACACTTAAAAAATAGGCTGTGTTCAACGCATTTTATTACTGAAATTATTTTGAAGAAATATTAAACGCCGGCACATAAAACATCTTTTTTACTTAAAAATATTCTAAAAAATTCCAAAATGTAACAATTTAATATCACTAATTATATTACGTAAAAATAAGCTTTTAAAGAAAATTAAATGCTGCACTTTCGGTAAAACAGAAAAAGGGGAATTGTGTGTGTTTAATGGTTTTTAAAAATTTACAATGGATCATCTTTATGTGTGCGTAGTTGTCCCCTTTTATACACTGGTTGTGATGCGTTTCCTTTTCTAAGTTAGATATCAAAAGCTGTGATAAATAAACTAAGAAAATTGTAAGAGAGAATTAGATATGTACGGAACCATTTCTGCAAAAGCAAGCAAAACCAAATACGAAAAGATTAGTCGGTTTGTGTTTGTGATAATTTCTATGACGCTAATGTTATACAGTCATTCTTTTTAATAGGTTTTTGTCGATATTTTTAAATGCATTTTTATGTTTATAAACATATCAAAGAAATCGAATTCGCTTTAAATTGCTTTTAAATCTTAAACTTTCAATAGAAAACTCGACTGGATTTATATAGCAAGAAAATATGGCTCCAAGTTATCTTGTACACCGCAGAGTTTTCTTATGTCGTCCGTCCAGAGCAGTGAGTTTTGGCATTACGATGTGCAATGATAGACGGCATACCATAGACAGCCAACAGGTACTAATTTGTTATGCAAATTTAATTGAACGATAAACTATTGACAATATTATTTTACTAGACCATTTACAGTTTCAAAAATGTGATTATGAATGATCTACATTTATAAATTAAAAATAATGATAAATAAATAAAATTTAAATAATAAATATATGTAATTATAAATAATAAACTGTTCTGTTGGTGTTAATATCGGCACGGCCACGTAGTAGAAGAACATGAAATATCACGTTTATTTAAGAGTTAGCTGAATTAAAGAATCTGTACATTCACATCTATAACTGTTAATCTGAATATAATCTAAACCTGTCCTGATATACGCGCAACGCTGATTCATTGTTGATCGTTCCAATAAACGCGTTTGTCGAATTATATATCAAATTAAATAGTGAATTGATCTGATCAATTTACGATTCGTTTATTTTCTATTTTTTCTATTTTTCCATTTTTCAATTATTTTATTAAAACGACCTCTAGTGATTTTAATCCAGAAGTGGCTTTAATCCTGAAATGATTTAACTCATAAAATCGCAATTTAAAATAATTTTAAATTGAAATTGAAATTTCAATAAAACTGTAAGTTGTAATAATAAAGGTGTATTTACGTTAATTTTTATCGATTTGTTAAAATCTATATAAAATACTACTATAATTTTATATTTCTTGCAAAAATACTTTTATAATTTTTGTTTAATAATTAGTCAGATCAGCTAACTGAATCTATATATTTTATGCCTTTTTATAAATTGAAAATATTTCTGAATAAAATTTATATAATTAAATAATAATTATAATTAATAAATAATTAGTAATTATTTATTAATTAAATAATGATTTATTAATTAAATAATGATAGTAATACTAGTAATTATAAATAATAAATGATTATTTTCTAAGATTTTATATAATTAATATCAAGTTAAAATAACAAATTGAAAAATAAAATAAAATTCAATTTTTATAAATTGAATTTTAAAAACAGACGATGTATCAGAATTAATTTTTATCGATTTGTTAAAATCTATATAAAATACTACTATAATTTTATATTTCTTGCAAAAATACTTTTATAATTTTTGTTTAATAATTAGTCAGATCAGCTAACTGAATCTATATATTTTATGCCTTTTTATAAATTGAAAATATTTCTGAATAAAATTTATATAATTAAATAATAATTATAATTAATAAATAATTAGTAATTATTTATTAATTAAATAATGATTTATTAATTAAATAATGATAGTAATACTAGTAATTATAAATAATAAATGATTATTTTCTAAGATTTTATATAATTAATATCAAGTTAAAATAACAAATTGAAAAATAAAATAAAATTCAATTTTTATAAATTGAATTTTAAAAACAGACGATGTATCAGAATAAGGATTGGAGGTCATCAGGAATAACTGCTATGTTATCAGGTAGCGGCCCTTATTCCTCGACTCATAATAGCGTACGTAAACAACATGATACTAAAACATAACGAAAATTTAATACTTAAGCATAACGGGTTAATTTTATTTTTAACGGAATATTGCTGAATAATATCTAAATAATTAAATGATGATTAGATTATCTGATTATAATCTATATCTGCACTGATAACGCGCGTGATTCATTGTTGATCGTTCCAAGAAAACATTTGCATATTTGTTCAGCAACATTGGCATGGATTTCATTTTACGGAATGCATCATCCACAGCAATTGCTAGAATGTTGTGAATGTCACTTCAAAAGAGAGCATTTTGGTGTTGTCCGTTAAAAACTTTTTGGAGCAACGGGTTTACAACAACGAATGAGCACTATATTTATTAATGGATGCTCATTTTTGCCAAAATGAGATGAATTTGAGATAAAAACATGAGAAAAATATTTTTAATGAAAAAAAATTAAAATTTAATTTTTAAAAATGCTATAATATGCAACATAATTGTAAATTGGTATCATGAGTCAGTCAATGTTTTACTTGAATTAAACGTTGCACTCGTAATAGTAAATTGACAGAAAGTATTAATTTAATTAAGAAGACTGGAACATAAAGCTTCTTTCAATATTTTAGCAGCTAATGATACCGTCTTCAGCTACAAGATAGTTACATGTCCAATTACAGTATTCTGGATTTTAAAATAATAAATATACCGGCTTGATTAAGTAAAATAAGATCAAAGCAAAAATAACGGGCATTGAACAAGAAGTATGAAAATACAATCGTTAAATCATTCATCAGATTTTGTCGATTTACATTCCGGTAAAAAAAGAAATATCACGTTAATTTAAGAGTTAGCTGAATTAAAGAATATGTCCATTCACACATATAATTAAATATAATCTACTAATCTAATTATAATCTACACCTGCCTGATAACACGGTATATCGTATAAGAACATACGAGATAGGACACTTAAATGATGGCAGAATATAAAATTTAAAAATGATGCAATTTGTTTACAATTCATTAGCATTAGAGAACATCATGAGGAGCTGCTATGCTATCAGGTTTCGGCCGCAATTCCTCAACCTAACATAGCAGGGGTTCAAATACATGCTAATGACGTATTTTCTCTGTTGAAATTTGATTATCTTGTATCTTATTCCAATACAAAGTATATTATTTATTATCCATCCGTAAAAATTTTCAACTTTAGAGTTTAAATTTATTCTTTATATTATTGTGTTGATTTATATATTTTACTATTTTCTGCTTGATGTTATTTTTATAGTAACCTAGTTTAAAATATGTATCTATTAAATTATTTAAATGATTTTGAAGAAAACCAATATCGTTACAAATTGTTGCAATTCTTAAAATTTCATTATTTAATGTATTATATTTTATATTATATGGTATGCATGAATGCTCATGCAAAAATATGTTTCTTGTAAATTTAAATATGTCATCTTTACGATATAAATTAAAAGTAGTTTTAATTGATGTTAATTTAATGTTCATATCTAGATAATACCTTTTTAATAATACCTTTCATATATCAAGATTTATACTTCCTTTATCATCAATATTAGTTTTATTAAGAATAAGGCTACTTGGATAAATTTGTTCGCCTATTGAATAAAAATTTAATGAGTTAAATACACATATATCATTAAGATATCGAAACACATGTTTCATATCTTTATATAATTTAGACTGATTTTTTACACAGTTATTAACAAATTCATATTCTATAAAGCTTAGAATAAGTCAGCTATAATTGGGCTACTATTGCCACCCATTGGAACACCTTTTACTTGTCTGAATAATATGTCTCTACTTTTAAATAATTTCGATTTATAAAAATTACATCCCATCAACTTTGAAATTGTTGACAAATTTTGACAATTTTTGTTTAACTTTCTTTATATCGGACTAATTGATTTAATAATCGTATCCAACATATGATGAAATTAATTAATAAAAACCAATTATTTAAATAAAAACGACGAAATACTAATTTCAATTCAGCCTTAATATGAACATTCAAACAACCAGAAGTCTATACATTTCCAAAATTTTCAACTATTTTTGGAGGAATAATGAAAATTGAAATTTGAGGCATAGGGCCCGAAATCTGATAATATAGCAGTTCTTCCTGATGACCTCTAATCCTTATTCTGATACATCATCCATTATTTATTTCATAAAATAAATAAGTCAATTCATAAAAATTGACTTTTATTTTAAATTGCAATTTTAAATTTTAACTTGATATTAATACAAATTGTATAAAATCATATATAATTATTTATTATTTATCTCTATTTTTGAAATTAAAGATTAATTATTATAAATTAAAATTTATTCTTTAATAATTTATTGTTTATAAGTCTATATAACGAAATACCGGTAAAAATTCTGAAACAATTTTATTAAAAATAAATTAAAAATCATAAACGGAAAAGTTTCATGGATGGATAATAAAAAATATGCGTTGTTTTAAAAATAAGATACACCAGATAATTATCTGAGGAAATACGTCATTAGAATGCATTCGCCGATATGTTGGGTCGAGGAATAAGAGCCGAAACTTGACTGCATACCAGTTACTCCTGATGACATCTTGTTCTTATTCTGATACATATTAATTAGTCAATTCACAAAAATTGATTTTTATTTAATGACTTCAATTTCTTTTAAATAAAATGATTTTTATTTTAAATTTCAATTATAAATTTTGTCGTTAAATAAATTTTATAAAATCTTATATAATTTTTTTTTATTTTTATTTTTAATTTATTGATAAAAATCATTAATTTTATTATATATTATATATTTTTTAATTAAATCATTAATTTTAATTATAAATTACGTATACCCAGTAATCTGATCTAATAATACTTTGATCGGAACAAACATATGCTCAATATATTAATTATATAACATATATCATATCTTACTAATAAATTATATAGTATTATTATAATATAAATGCAAATATTCAAAAATATTTTGTTACTAATTTAGTAAACATGCTAATAAAGAATTGTGCAATCATATGTAACGCGTCACTGCATCAATAATTTTTCAAAATTATTTCACTGCCTATTTTGTCGACTCTAAAGATGCAAGTAAATTTCGGTTATAATCAGGTCATTAAGTTTGTAATTTAGTTTGTACTGGATAAAATTAATATCTTATATTTATTCTATTGATAATTTATAATTTGCAAATGCCTTTTTACTAATCAAAGGGCTGAAAGCACTTAGCGAATGCAGCCTTAGGTGTTTACGGGATCCTCGTTAATTTCAACAATAACAGAGCGAACCAACTTTATTTTATGTTACTGCTCTTATTACGACATGGTGGTTGAATGTTAAATGATATATGACATTGTGGTTTCCATTATTCTCTTGAGACAAACACAATCTGTAGCGAAAATCACTTTAACGGATAGTCATTAACAAATAGTGTTTTGCTATTGTTATATAAATTTGGTATATATAATAAATCGAGCTTTGACTTAAATGAGCTATATGACTGGAAATACGCAAATTAATTTTTTAATTGTAATCACAGTGTGTAATCGTTACTCAAGTATTTGTATCGGTTTTTGATTACTTTGTAAACATCAAACCACCTTTAATTATTGTATAGTATTTTCTATTTTATGTATAGTTTTATGTATAGTATTTTATATATAGTATTTTTGTATAGTTTATTATTATCAACACAATAATATAAAGAATAAATTTAAACTCTTAAGTGGCAAATTTTATGGATGGATAATAAATAATATACTTTGTATTAGAATAAGATACTAGATAGTTTTATCAGAGGAAATATATCATTAGCATGTATTTGGCCCCGCTGCTATGTTGGGTAGAGGAAGTGGGGGCCGAAACCTAATAGCATAGCAGTTCCTCCTGATGACCTCTAATCTTTATTCTGATAAAACGTCTGTTATTTATTAGTCAATTCATAAAAATGACGTTTATTTTAAATTAATTTTTTATTTTAACTTGATTTAAATTATAGAAAATCTAAAAACAATTATTAATTTTATTATTTAATTATTAAATTTTGATTTAGCATTATTATGTTTTGTTTATTTTATAATTATATTAAATACGTAGACTCAGTTAGCTGATTTGATTTATTAAATTATTATTTTATATTAAAATTACACTAATTAGCAATTATTAGTCATTAATCATATCGTTGATTATATTAATAATTATTGGTAATAATATATTATAATAGTTTAATATGTAATGTAAGATAATATAAAATTATGCACAATTAAATAACTTGAGAGCTAAACAGCTTCAGACAGCTTAACAGCTAAAACACACAAAAGCGCATTTAAAATACGGTCATTTAATCACAATGTAATCTGCAAAATGTCGCGAGGTAACCTAATCGTCAACCCTTTTGATGTAGCTGCAATTTAAATGCTGGAATCGAATATCATGCATGTGCGTAAAGTCTGGCTTTGCCTGTAACAATTATCGTGATCCGATCTGCCATGATCATGTGGTCGTTACATCGATCGATTGTAATAATAAGCTCAACATTCAGAATGGGTTACAACTATTGAGAGCAGCATTCAAAATTCCGATCAAATGCAAGATTATAATTTGTCTGAAATGATTTTTCCAAGTACTGAATGTATCGAATCAATTCCGAGTATTTACGAAGATGTCATTTAATGGAGATCAAAGTGTAATGCTATCAACTTAGTTGATGAAAAGAGGTTGGATTTTACAAACCGGCTTCGTGCTTCAAACAGCCTAATGAATCTGTACTGAAAATAAAAATTATATTTTCACGTTTTATTCTTCAGGCACCTTCACGCAAACAAATTACTAAAAACACTTAAGCGTCGTAGCCAGCTTTAAGACCGAAAATATTTTGTCCAACTGTATGAGGAAGCTCGACAAATACATAAAGATTTTATAATTTCCAATTTTAAATTTATGATAGCTCAGATTGGATAAAAATTACATCCGCTTAAATACTAATAGCTTTCACTCGTTAATTAACGAGTGAAAGCATTAAGTAAACATACAGTAAACACATCGAGTTTTAATACACAAGAACTACATAAGACAAAATAAAATTCGAATTAAATAAATATATACCAAAGTTACATAATATATCAAAATTCAAACATTACTTGTATTATAAATGTAGTTTATTCATTGCTCGCACTGTATAAATTTATACGTCATACTGGACAAAGCTTAAAAAATTAAATTACACCGCACGAAGCTGTCTAATATGACAAATATTAAAATTATATTAATATTATCAATATTAATATAATTAATATTTAAAGGTGATAATATCAATATTATTATTATTTTTAAATATGTAGGCAATTACATTGCGATATCACTTATTAATTTATTACTTTGATTGATTACTTTAATTTATTTCTTTATGTAAAATACAAATTCTATAATTTATATATAAAATAATCCAAATGCATAATATTGAATAATAACTTTGAATTAATTTTGCACTAGTCTTGTTTTACTCTAATATATTTATCCTATTTAAAAATAAAAATCTATTTTTGTATATTTATATTTGATTTTACTTTCTATTATATTCGATTTGCAGTAATTCTCAGTTCTATTTTTTGTCAATTTGACAAAAAATTGTGTCCATTTTTCTATAAAAATAAAATGAAAAAGTAATTATATACGTTTTCTATTGATATTTTTAAAATTGCGAATGTATCGTTCAATATTTGAACAAATAAATTACTTTCTTCTTTAATCTACATTTTAACTTTAAAATATTATTTTAGTGTGCCGCACCGCTGACTGAAGGTTAGAAAGCTACATCTGTGATTATGTATATCTGATAAAAATGATTAGATGAACTGGTGGAAGTCAAAGCAACAGATATTGTTTATGTAAGCTCAGTTGAATTAGATAGCTATGCATATTATGCGGGAATCAAGGTGAACGATCAGGTTATTGGAGTTAATGGATTCTATCAACTTTCTTTTGAATACATTTGCGAATTAGTTCAATCTGTGTAAGTTCGTCAAATGTTATCAAAAATATTAAAAGATTAATTATTTTTTCATTAAATTATTGAAAACTCATTGAATATATCGAATATTTTGATATTTTGATGCATAATTTAAATTGATTTAAATTATTTAAAACTCATTAAAAATATCGAATATTTTGATATTTTGATGTATAATTTAAATGCTTAATGTTCACAAATTTTGAGGCATTTATCATCTAACCAAAATTATTTTATCGAGTTAAAATTATTTACTTAGTAATTATGTCTTTTTAAAAGCTCTCAAATATTAAAATGCACAAATCATTCATTTAATAATCATTTATTAGTGATTGCTTACAAACCCTACCAATAATGCTAACATTTAATTCATTTAATTCATTTAATAATCATTTATTAGTGATTAAAGTTATTATAATTCACAATGACAATTACAATGCTAATCTGTTGATTTTTTTATTATATTTAATCAGTACATTGATGTTATCTGATTACGTTACCAATAAAGAAGTTTGTTCTTCTTTACTAAGAAGGCGCTTAAATAAGTTGCTTAAAATTTATTGAAAAAATTAGAATATTTTTTATTCTAATTTTATTCTAATATTTTTTATTCTAATATGGGGCCCATTTGCGGGCAACCCATTCAATTGTATCTCTAATTGTATTATTTAAATTAGAAATTAATATTTTATTTAGAACGTTTACGCAAACGGAGCCCTCGCGGATCTGTCTTATCACCAAATTATTAACTACTGGAGTTTTTATTTTTACACGTATCAACAACCTATATATTTAAAAAATGCAAATTTATGACACACTGCACCTTCTAGGAATTTATGTGAAACCTTTAAAGCTTCTTATCCATCACACATGTACCTATTCTTTATGTACCTATTATTTAATGATTTATAAAATCACCCAAAATGCCTCGTAGTGATGACACACCCAAGATACGTTAAAAGGCTCTACAACGTCAGTCAACATCAATTTCAAATAATTCTTTAAATTTTTAAAAGGATTTTTGTTTAGTTGGTGTTATATACCAACATTTTTTGTTTTATCGAGTTTTAATTGTATACTGCTGTTTGGTTTTACACTAATAGGTTATTTGTCATGACCTTTAGATAAACCTTGACATTCTCAAAGGAGCAATTCTCAATAAGAAGATGCTTGCTTTACTGTTGATCCCACTTTTGAACTATTTACTTAAGATCTTTAGCACAGCGATGTAAACCATGTTTCAAAATGTCAGCAACTGTGTTTTTATTTCTTTGGAAAAATACAATTCCGTCATCGAGTAAATAAATTTGATTTTAACCATTTTCGTCCTGATGCTATGCTATTGATGTTTGCGTTCTTGTGCAGAATATTTTCATCTTTTTCGATGTTATTATTTCTGCTTCAATAATACCCGGGGTTTGTTTAAATAAAAGATAAATAGATAAGGCACAATATTCCAAATACTTGAAAACAACCTATTTACCAGATCAATAACCGTACTGTTAGGATAACTTTGCTTTATTTCACAGTCTTAGTCGATATAAAAAGCGTCCTATTTGAAAGTTTAAGGGATACCGAAATTCTTTGTTATTCTCTATTATACAGAATTTGGATTTTTAATTAGCAAAATTTGGATTTTTAATTTTCAGCAAAATCGTTGTATAATAGCAACAGTTACGGAATGTAACTGTTGCCCATTTTTAAAGTTTGCAAATTTACATCTATTAGGTTTCTGAAACTTTTACCCGCAATCAAATCTAATCGTTGCAAAAGAATATGAAAGACTAATTTGGCTTAAGATAATAACGAGACGAATAATTACCATAATTACCCTTCTCCCATATTGTGTCAAATTAATCAATTCTCAACGTGATGAAACCACGTCATACAGCAGAATGTTACTCCTAGTTATATAAAATAGTATGTTATATAAAATAATATAAAATAATCTGTTATATAAAATAATATATAATATTTATATAAATATTAATATAATTTATATAATTATAATTATAAATTATATATTAATATATTATATATAATATTAATAAAAATAATATTCATAATTTGGTTTAAGTAATTTGTATTTTTTAAATGTTATTTAGTAGAAACATTTATTCAAAATTTAAATTAAAATTGCTTTTCAAATGCCTCTTTGTTTTAGCTCTTGTAGATTAGTGTTAGATTTATTATCTCAGCAGTGTGTATCTACTAAAGAAAGCGATAGAATTAGAAGGTTTAATTTACCTCAATCTTGGAATAAGGTAAATATATAATGATTTTAAAAGTTAAAATATTGGTTTATATGCCGTTTAAAACTTTTTAAAGTTTTAAACGGCATACATTTCAACATTACGAATAAAATTGTTTATTTGATATCTGCCACATTATTTAGATAATTTATTAATCTATATCTTTTATAGACTACTGTTTAAGTTACTCTCGGAATTCATTTCGGTTAACTTAGTATAAAAATTACGTTCAAAAATGTCGCTAATGAAACTACTTCATCAGTTGTGTTTGTTTACTGTTGAATAAACAAACACATGTTTAGGATACATATATATAATATATTTTAATAAAATATTGTTAATATATTATGCAATAATCTAATTTAAATATTGATATATTCGAAGATATAAATATTTAAATATTTATAGAATGTTTATATTCAAATATTTATGGTCTTCAAATATTCGACGACTATTAGTAATTTAATTTTTTAATTGTTTTTTAATTTTTTAAAAGCAAGTTTTATTTGTATTGTTTCATCCTGCGTCAATATAGGTGATGTTATAGTGGTTAGATCGTGTTGTAACTGGTTCGTGACGATATTCGTACACTAGTTTGCAGATACATGTTTAAGATTAAAGCATAGAGCAGTATTACATCCTTACCATTCACAGATTAATATCAATTTGAAAAATAATTGATCCATTTTTAATTTGAATTTTGATAAGGATCAATAAATCACTAATTAATTTTTATATTTTGCTAGCTGCTGCTAGCACCATTATTTGGTTTGACAAACAAAAGGACTTTTTGTATCTGATTATGCTAGCGGAATATAAAAATAAATTAGTTTTTTTGATCCAAAATTCCAAATTAATATTTCAATATTACATCTAGATGGAAATCATAAATCATAACTATATTTAATAATTAATTTTTAATAATTTATTTTTCTGAGTAACTTCGTTTTAACAGTATTCTCAATTCTATCCAATTTTAAGTAAGTTTAGATAAAAAAATGTGATTAATGTAAATGTCGGCCTTAATAATTTTACAGAGTATTTCGCTATGCAATAATGCTATATAGCTATTGCCTGAGCTGCCATAAATATCAGACTAATTTGTTATCTGAAAGAAAAAAGCAGATACTTACTCGTATATGAATGTTGGAAATGAATGTGTTTACATTGAAAATACTCCAATGAACGAGTTAAGATAAAATAAGAAATAATTACATATTAAAATAGAATTAAAATAAAATAATCCAGTTAATCTTCTCTATTACTTCATTTATATTTAGATTTTTATCACTTTGTAAACTTAAAAGCACCATGAATAATAAATTAGGATTATTCATCGTAATAACATCGTATTTTGATTCCCTTTTGTTTGAATTTCGTTAAAACATTGTATATTCTTCATTTTTCACATTTGTAATTGCTACCATTTATGCTATTAAAATAATAGAATAATATATTATAATATTATATGCTATTATCATATAACAAATAAATGTATCAAATAATGCGTTATAGATAAATCTATATTGTGAAATAGTAATTAAACATTCGGTGTAAATGAATCCTTTTAGTTTAAATCAAAATCTTCATTGTACAACAAGATTTTAAATTTCGAAAGAATGTGGTAATTGAAACATTGAATATAAATCAACAAACAGAAAATAGTAAAATATAAAAATCATCACAATAATATTAAAAATAAATTTAAAATCATTAGCGGGAAATTTTTATGGATAATAAATAATATACTTTGTATTAGAATAAGATACTAGATAGTTTTATCAGAGGAAATTCATCATTAGCATGTATTTGGCCCCGCTGCTATGTTGGGTAGAGGAGTTAGGGGCCGAAACCTGATAGCATAGCAGTTCCTCCTGATGACCTCTAATTCTTATTCTGATACAACGTCTGTTATTTATTAGTCAATTCATAAAAATGACGTTTATTTTAAATTTCAATTTTTTATTTTAACTTGATTTAAATTATAGAAAATCTAAAAACAATTATTAATTTTATTATTTAATTATTAAATTTTGATTAAGCATTATTATGTTTTGTTTATTTCATAATTATATTAAATACGTAGACTCAGTTAGCTGATTTGATTTATTAAATTATTATTTTATATTAAAATTACATTAATTAGCAATTATCTAGATAAGATAGAATTTGAATTTAAATTTTGAATTAGCATTATTATGTTTTGTTTATTTCATAATTATATTAAATACGTAAACTCAGTTAGCTGATTTAATATGAATTATTTATGTATAAAATATTACTATTTTATCTTGTCGACTATATAATTAGATAATTAATTATTTAATTATTAATAAAAATTAATTATTGATTATATATTCATAAAACAAATTTATCGTTAAACAACAAAAGTGAGATAATCAATATTTAAATGGACGGCATCAACATCCACGCTTATTCGACTCCATCAAATTCTTTGAATGATGAATCGTGTTTAAGTTATAAATTATGTCGCATTGACGCACTTTTCTCATTTAATAGTTCTTCAACTTGGATAGATAATTAATTATTTAATTATTAATAAAAATTAATTATTGATTATATATTCATAAAACAAATTTATCGTTAAACAACAAAAGTGAGATAATCAATATTTAAATGGACGGCATCAACATCCACGCTTATTCGACTCCATCAAATTCTTTGAATGATGAATCGTGTTTAAGTTATAAATTATGTCGCATTGACGCACTTTTCTCATTTAATAGTTCTTCAACTTGGATAGCTCCAAGTTTTTCAACTTGGATATCTCAAAATCTATACGATTCATATCATATCCCGATAAAATTAGAAACTCAACTATTTTTGTATAATCTCCCATTGTTGCAAGGTGTATCTCAGCTTGACCATCTGTATTCTGTATTGATAACTTGCATTATATTCAATCAGAAGTCGAACATGCCGAATACTATCATACGAGCAACCAAATGTAAAAGCGTACTGTGGCTATCTTCATTGTTGCATAAATTTGCTTCCGCCGTGAGCATTCCATCTTCTCAATATCGTTAGAACCTATAGCAAACATCAGTGGGATAACTTCAGCTGGTATTTTTGAGTAGAAATTTAACATTTTTTTCACAGTGAGCAGTGAGCATAACCACCTTCTCAACATCTTTACAACCTATATCAGCGGGGTAACTTCATCTGAATTGTTGAGGGTAACTTCATCTGAATTATATATTCTATTGATATATAATTTTCCACTATTTGGAATCTTTATGTATAATAAAAACGATGATTTTAATTGAAATTAGTCATAAATAGCTGTGTCAATGAAGACTGTAAAATTATCATTATTTAACGTTAAGCTAAATGAGATAAATTCCGTATTTAATGAATGCTACTTTTGTATGTAGTCTGCTTCAAGTTGTCTAGAATTTAAAAATTAATGTACACTTGATAAAATTTTAATTTATTTATGGATTTTAGGAATGTGTTTTCGATAATTATTTTTACACGGCAGCAAATTTTGCTTTTAAACACTCATCTGTTTCATGACTCTTTGTCAGCGAAGGCTAAATTTTACACGAGAACATTCGTGCTTATAAAAATGTCGTGATCTAACTGACTCTGGTTTATAAATGCTTGCTTTTTAAGTAAAAATCAATTTCCCAAAAAAAATTATAGAATATATGTCAAGTGTTCGTTTAACTATATACTTGCGAATATAATGGCATCAATTAGTTGATAAGACCAAGTACCCTAGTGTTATTTTGGTACTTAATCCAATTAAGTACCAAATAGCGTGATTGCATTGCAGGTTTCTCTGTAATCCGATTTTATTTATTTTTATCTAAACCTTATATTGATTAAAACTGACTTCATATTTTTATCAGAATGTATGTTGAGCAGGCATATGATTGAAATTCAGTATATATTGATTTTATGCAACAAAATCAATAAAACAATCGAATATTCAAATGTTTTTGATAATTCTTCCTAATAAATAAAACGTTTTTCTTAAAGAGTAGCAATTATTCGCGCAATGCGGACTGCCATTTACAGACAAAGTTGCCCACTCCACTACTAGTTCACAAGAATTATTACACCAATGGGAGTGACGTTAATTGTGAGGATCAAGCCTCTACAGAATATTCAAGCTTGCTAACCACAATTCCCAACAACAATAAACGTTACAATAACGTAGTAGAATTAACGAATTACACTGGATATAAATCATCATACTATTACGACAAATATCAAAGAAGTTGTGCCACTTCTTCCCATTTAAAAGGTAGATATAGCCCGTATATTTTATTCAATAGAGAAGGCCTAAATAATGATACTAAACAACACCAACAAACGCTACCGAATTATTCAATTGATGATCTGTTGAAAGATAGTGGGTATTCACCACGAAATATGAAGACGATACAAACACAAAATAACTGTAAGTTAAGATGATGTAATTGATTATCAAACATTTTATATAAAATAAATATAATTTGAAAATTTCCATTTAATTATCAATCTAAATATTGTTATTTATTAATAATTTAATGCAGATTAATTCATTTGAAGTTTGAGTATTATTTTGATTCAACTTTGAATTGTAGATAATACAATTAATATTTACTTTATCTAAAATATCTTTTATAATTTTTAATTAATTAGTTATTAATCAATAATTTTAATTACACACTTGACAATGATAATATTTAATGAATTGGTAAAATGTTAGTTGCAAAATACTATCATTTTCAATCATGTGATATTTTTAGTGCATTTCTCACGCGAAAGACGTTAGTAAAAATTGATTGCTTTAGAAAAAGTAGTCTACAAAAACCTTCACTCTTACATCACAACTTTGAGCTTTAGTTCAAGTTCAATTATTGAACTTTGATATTTTAAACACCAGGCAAAACATCGAAATATTTTAAATTCCAATAAAATTATTAATAAAATGTTAATTTATTAATAACGTTTATTAATAAAGATTATTTACATCATGATTATTTACTTTATTTCAAGTAGTTTGTATAATATAAACTAGTATAATGTAAATCGATTCTTTACCTAATGACTATATCAAAATGTCATTAGGTCATCATAATGCAATGCACGTACGTCTATAAAATTTGAATTTTTAAGCCTCAACTATAAATGTTACCCGTGAACTAAAATGTTTGACTAATTAAAGAAATAAGTATTGAGTATTTATAAAACTCATATATAGGCTGCTCGTTTGTGATATAGCATACAAAAATGAGACGGAATATTGAAATTTATAACTGTACAGACCGAATATGTCGATAGACACTTTCAAAATTTAAATTCAAACACCCTTTGTTTGTGCACAGCTGATTTCAAATGAAACTTTTTATATTTTAAAATCGATGATACTTCTGTATTGCAGAGATTTTTAATGGCTACATTTCTAACTGTATAGACCGAATTTAGATTTCGAATGGCGACATTTCTATCAAATAATACCAACGTCGTGTATATTATTGTGTACAAAAGTATTAGTTCTGGGTAATATTCAAATATTACAAAATATCAAAGACAGTTATATTTTTTGTTTCAATAAATAGCATAAAAGCATTTATTTGGTATGTATACAATCACAATTAACAGTAATACGTTTTGCACTTGTTTCTTTCGTATAATGATAATATAGTCATAGCGTGTGTCATATTATTTTATTTTACATCTGAAGCAATAATATCAAAACATATAGGAAACGATCACTTTCAAGATTATAGCCGCTGCTTACCGTCACTATCTGCTTTATTACCTATTAATTTATCTGCTTTTTACGCTTTTATGTACACTTTTAAAAGAAATAAAAGTTGCTAATCGAATGCATTATGAATTATTAATATTAATAATTAATATTAATATTAATATTAAATATTATTATCATAGCGGATCGCCATGATTCAATCACAAAAAATGGGTATCAGTACTCACAACAAATTTTGAAGCTTCACGCAAGCCTAAGTATCAATTTATAAAGAATGATTTCACAATGTATTAGCCGTGCGAGGTCGTCAGGGCATCACCAATGGATTGTGCTCGTAACTTCCAAAGTATCGCAATTGCAGTTGTGCATTAAGAGAAATAAGTTTTGACTAATTATTTGTTGACACTCTTTTTTTACATTATTATTAATTAAAAAATATTATTAAAAAATAAAATATATAAAGCTGACTTTATTTCATTAAACTGAACGGATGCAATCGTTGTTTCAAATTTGCTGATTCATAAACTTTTCTTTAAATCACTACTCCATATTTTGTTGATTTGCTCAATTGTATTGTGTAATAAACTGTAACGAACTGTAACAACTGTATTTTAATTCAGTTCTTAAAAAATAATAAACGATTGCAAACGTTTACTTGCTTTATTGATGAACCATAATTTCCATGTTGTTATGTTACAACAATAATTAATAGTAAAATTCTTTAATGCAACTTTAAATTACTTAAAATTATGTCATGCATATTTAACAGTGATATTTATTTAATGCGACTTTAAAATACCTAAAATTATTCATGTAGCCGTAGTATATAGTATGCTTTGATTACCTTTGATTACAATTACATGGAATTTTAGCTCTATTGTTGTTAAAGCAGCAACAGCAGTCAATACATCTATCGAATGTTGGATTATTCAAAGCATCTTATAATCACCACTATAGCTCAACAGATCTACTTAAAAATGGTAATAAAGCTATTGACTCCTCTTCTGACAACGATATACTTTCACTTCTGTGCCAATCGAGCTCTCAGCAATGCTGCAATGAATGCGCATACTACGATCTAGTCGATCAGTCGTTTCAGCAGTTATCCTCGAAGTCGTCAAAATTTCAGTCATCATCGACGCTATTACGTTGTAATAAGGTAAAGCAAATTTGTGCATATTCAAAATTATTTTTAAGCGACAACATTGAATTTGGTTAAATTTGTGAATTTAACCAAAATTTAATCGAAACGTTTAAATAAATTAAAATTTGTTTTATATGACAAACTATAATCGAAACGTTTAAATAAATTAAAATTTGTTTTATATGACAAACTTGATAACTATTATGTAGTTAATAGATTCAAAACCACTGATATCTAAATGCGATGGAGTAAAATGGATAGTTTTTATGGGTTCTAATTAGTAATTCAATAAATAGTGATTGATTTTATACGAAAATGTTAGAAACTACTATTTTCACAAACGAATAGTTTATAAGAATAAAGTTTAAAATAAAAATCGTACTAGATTTTATTTCTTTAGCATGTTTTTATTGCAAGCCTTTTATTAAGCCTTTTACTGAGATTTAAATGTCGCGCGCGTCGCAGACAACATTTCCGCTGATCTCCGCCTATAATACATTATTTTACAATTCGATGCATATAACATATTGATATTACTGGATTCACTCTTCATCAAATTTATATATTTATACGTATAAAAATGAAATACGCTCTAGGGAAGAGAATATGTATTTTAGAATGAAAATAAGTCTTTATTGAATAGTGTTGATATCGTACACTACATCGTTTAGTCGCTGTTTGCTTGCTATATATAATCAGTGTGATTAAAAGTAAATTAATCCAGAAAGGAAAAACTTCTAATTTATTGAAATAACGCGTTTCGAATTTTTTTCTTCAGGTGATTACGCTAAATACTTTCGGCTGTATATATCTTGATTCCGACATGAAAGAATTCAGCGTATATCAATCACACATCAAAATTCCAATTATCATGGTACATGATATTCATGATACTTATTTAGCATTTTATCACTCATGATTTGTCCTATCCAATATTGCTCCGTTTGTTTCCTTTCATAGATATTTTTAAACCCTCCGTGTACAATTTTTTTGGAGAATATATGATTTGGAAACTCAATTTTGTGATTAACCACTCTATCAAATCTTATTTTGTTCTTTAGAATATCAGCACTTATATTGTTCATTCTCAGGTTTAATTGTCTACCGCTCTCTCCGATATACTGTTGTTGACAATCATCGCATGTTGATAAATATATTATATCCTTTGATTTACAAGTATGGTTACCTCTTGTTTTGTACGCTAATCCGGTGTGTTTACTCTTAATTGTGTTTGTAACGTTCACTATATCTGCACAACATTTACACATTTTTTCTTTACATGGAGCTGAGCTACCCATACTCTCCGCTGTTTCTGTCATATTTTTAATTTTTGAATGTACAATTTGACTTTTAATGTTTTAGTTGTTTTTAAAATACACCTTAACTCTGCTTAGGCTGGTCAAATTTTGGTTTTTCTTTGTGTTTAGGCATTTGTTGATATTTTTAAACGCTGCGTTATACTCTAGAATATAATTAATATTCTTATTGTCCTCCGACAATAAGAATATTATTGTCGGATGACAATAATATTAATATTATTGACAATAATATCAATAATATTATTGTGTGATACACTGTATTACACAGTGTATTACATTTTATTGTAATAAAATGTATTACATCTTATTTTTCTAACTCTGCTGTATTGTGTAATACACTGTCTATGATAATATCTCCTATTTTTTAATTGATTCATTAATATTTTACTAATTCAAATTGTGATTTCTTGCTGCATATTTTCCTTCGCGTATAAATTCATTGTATATCAATGTTCTTTTTGTCTTTGGTGGATGAAAGCTGCTAGCGTGCACATATGATGCCACGTTTGATTCCTTTTCATACAGAGTTGTCTGAATCTTTTTGCGCTCATTTCTGTAAATAGTAGTATCTAAAAAGTTCGTATTTCCCGTGCTTTCTGGTAAGGCCAATGTAAATGTCAGTTCACTAAAACGATTTATAAGTTTTAGTTAACTGAAATATAACCGATTTATAGGTTTTAGGACTGCTAGGTACTGGTCGATTAAGTATTAAACTGGCAGATATTGCCAATTAGCCTCTTCGTGGAGCGGCCCAAGCAACGTATGTTCGACATTCGTTTATCAACGGCTAAATTATTGGCCGGCTTGCATCAACCGTATGGATAGTCTTTAATAGACTATTTCAGACCCCTCTGATTACTCCAACGGCGGATTAGACAATGAACGAAAAGACAAAGAGAGTCATGGAGGCCTGTTTCCAAACAGTAGTGATGTTGGATCAATAAAGGATATCGGGAACGGGAGATAGCCGAACAAACAAACCAAGACAATGACAATGACTAGCAAAAAATTTACAAAATATAAATTAAGTGCGAAGAACAATGGTCAACTCACCACTGACCTGAAGAGTTTTTATTGTTGGGTGCCGTGTCACCAGACAGTTGTACGGATACAGCGAAAGAGACATCAACATCCGAAGCGGAATAGCCTTTATGTAGGAACCTTGAATGTCATCTCGCTGGCGGGGAAGGAACCAAAATTAGTTGAAGAGATGGTTCGCTTCGGTCTAGAAATAGTCGGAGTGACTTTTCTTCACTATTCTGGATTTGGAACTTAACTTTTGGATCAAGGTTGAATTTCGAACTATTCGGAGTTACCAACGGGAAACGACGGATGACATGTGTAGGGATACTTACAAGTCCCCGGTTGTCGTTTGTGGTAGAGAGGTTTAACCCAGTGAACGTAAAGTTAGCATCTCTAAGACTTTTAGTCAAAGAGGGAAAGGGGATAACTGTCGTGTGTGCGTATGCTCCCAACATTATCTCGGAATACGTAGCATTCGTAGAAGATCTTCAGGATCTGCTTGATAGTACTCCTGTTGGGAGATTCCCTGGAAGAGAGTGTTGGGGAGGAACGGACTCTCTTTCTGAATGCGAGTGGTGTTGATTTATTGCACTTTTGTTCTCGTAACAATTTGTGCATTACCAACATCATGTTTGAACATAAAGGGATCCATACATGCACATAGCATCAGGATTCTCTCAGTCAAATATCAATGATCGATTTTGTAATCGTTTCATCTGATCTGTGGCATTATGTTCTAGACATTCGAGTGAAGAGAGGGGCTGAGCTGTCAACCGATCACTACCTTGTAGTTAGTAAGCTTCGATGGCAGGATCGGATGCTAGACAAGCCTGGTAAACCCAAACGTTGTGTGAGGGCGTGCTGGGAGCATCTATCAGATGTTTCTGTAAAAGAACATTTTTCTGGCTACAGCCGGGAGGACTTCTCTTGGTAGCCAGAAGAGGTGAAGATCATTGATCAGGAATGGAGGATGTTCAGATCCTCGCTTGACAGAGGATCAGAGCATCAGGATTCTCTCAGTCAAATATAAATGATCGATTTTGTAATCGTTTCATCTGATCTGTGGCATTACGTTCTAGACATTCGAGTGAAGAGAGGGGTTGAGCTGTCAATCGATCACTACCTTGTAGTTAGTGAGCTTCGATGACAGGATCGGATGCTAGACAAGCCTGGTAAACCCAAACGTTATGTGAGGGCGTGCTGAGAGCGTCTAGCAAATGTTTCTGTCAAAGAACGTTTTTCTGGCTACATCCGGGAGATATTCTCTCGTTTGCCAGAAGAGGTGAAGATCATTGATCAGGAATGGGATATGTTTAGATCCTCGCTTGCCAAAGCATCTGTGAAAAGTTGTGGCTCGAAGGCCTTAGGTGCTTGTCGCGTAGGAAATACTCAAACTGCTTGGTTGACACCAACAGTTGAGGATTTTGTTCAACAGAAGAAGCTGGCTTATAAGGAGGCAACTTTATCAGATAAATCAGTAGAAGCTCTAGACAAGTACCGAAGGGCGAAGAGAACTTCAGCTCAAGCAGTTTAGAAGCGAATAAAAATGCTTAGTAGAAGTTTGATGGGCACTTAGAGCTTGATTATAGGTCAGCTTCCAAGATGTTCTGGAGGACGATTAGGAACCTTCGTGTTGGAAAGCAGAAAACTACTCAAACTGTCTATGACAAGAGAGGATCTATGCTGACTGACATTGAAGAAATTCTTGGTTGTTGGAAAAAGCATTTTAGGAATCTCCTTAATCCGATGGATATGCCTTCTATTGAAGAAGTAGAGCATTTAGAATCAACGAAAGAGCTTATCTCTTTGGAAGAGGTCATTGTTGTTGTTAAAAAACACTGTAATGGCAAGTCTTCTGGAGTAGACGAGATTCGACCTGAAGTTTTAAAGGCGCTCGACTTGTTGGCATGAAGTGTCTAATACGGATCTTCGATGTTGCATTGAATTAAGGCAAGGTTCTTAGTAAGTGGCGAACTGGGGGTGGTGGTACCGATCTTATAGAAATGTGACCGAAGAGTGTGTTCTAATTATTGGGGTATCACTCTTCATAACCAAACTGGTAAGCTATTTGCTAGGATTCTTGAGTTTAGGATACGACATATAGTTGAGGGACCGTTGCAAGAGGAGCAATGTGGCTTTCGTCCAGGTTGTGGTACTACGGATAAGCTCTTTACTCACTCAACCACCCTTGAACAGTCTTGGGAGTTCGCTCAACCGGTCTACATGTGATTTGTAGATTTAGTGAAGGCGTTCGACTGATTTTTGCGAGAGAAATTGTGATACGTACTAAACGAGTATGGAGTATCACACTACTTTTGGTTAGCTGTGGCTTCTCTGTATGAACAAAATATGAGTTGTGTTCATGTTATAGGTAGGAAATATATATTATAGTTGTGGGTGTTTTTCTCACAGCTGGGGTTCTTTTCAATGAACTCTTTTTGTCAAATAAATATTGGGGAGATAATTTATATATTATAATTTGTAATTTATAATTTGTAACAACAAATTATATTATATATATGTATATATAACTGGACTTTGACCATCAGCTCCATCAGTCTAATGTATCACTCCAAGACGCTCCGGAGTGATACATTAGACTGATGGAGCTGATGATTAAAGTCCAGTTATTTAGCAGCACACATGGATTTAAAATCAATCGTAGCCAGTTTTGGCTCCTGGACCACAGTTACAAGTGATTTTTCTCACTATATATATCAGCCAGAGCCAATAGAATGATTTCCAAAACAGTTTGACCAACCAGGTTTTCTGTATTATATCACTTAATATGATAATGATATATCATTATTATTTGAATTGTTTTTAATGAATTCAACTTTAGAACCAAGTTGTGCATATATATATAATACTAATTATTGTTGGATGAAATCAGGACAATAAAATCGAGATTTATTTTATAACGTTTTCGGGATACTTCCCTTCTTCAGTAACACTAGCACAGTATTACTAGTAACACTAGTAAAAGTAAGTGTTACCGATTGAAGAAAGGATCTCAGGAGGCAGTTCTATCGCACAAAATCAATCTAATATAAATTTATATATATATTTATATATATATTATATAAATATATATATTATATATATTATATATTATTTCTTGGCTCGTTTATATATTTTTTATATTTATATATTTATGCTCGTATATATCACTGACAATAGAAAAAAAGCGATATGACGTTTCGCCCGTTACGGGCATTATCAAATTGTTTATTTATTTAAACCAATAGATATTGGTTTAAATAAATATTTATTACAATTTATAATACAATTTATTAATACAGTTTTATTCATACATTTTTATTAGTACATTTTATTAATACAATTTATTATTACAAAATATTTATACAATTATTTATAGGATAAATCCCATTACGGTCGAAACGTGGTAACTTTTGTTCTATTGCCAGTGAAATATTTTAATCAAAAATTTATTATCAAGAATTCAAGTTACATGGATCCTGGCCGCGATTTTGCAACTCTGCATACATAGAAAATATGAAAAATTGTCTACTCTATATAGAAAATGTATGCATTTTCTATATGCATTCAAAGATTTAGGATATCTAAAAACAGCAAAAGTAATGCTGGTATTTATATTATTTGATTCATATTTAATATTATTATAATATTTGTAATCTAACTTATAGATTGCGTGATTTTATTACCAACTTTAGTCGAGACTAATTTCTCTACTCGCTTTTTTTGAAAATGCACTTTAAAAATAATAACTAGAAATAAAATAGAGATTTGAAATCAGGACAGTTTTACAAGCAATTTTCCAAAATGTTTTAGACTAAAATGCATATATGTGCCAAAATATTTGGATGAATAAACTAAAAATGCTATCTTAATGTAGTGTGCTACTAGTTTCGGCTTTAAATGTATCTCATTCAATGTGCATCATTCACATATAAAAACCTTTTAGTAAGTAACAATTTTGATACTTGACTTGCTGAATTC
This sequence comes from Pomphorhynchus laevis, assembly GCA_012934845.2. Lineage (NCBI taxonomy): Eukaryota > Metazoa > Acanthocephala > Palaeacanthocephala > Echinorhynchida > Pomphorhynchidae > Pomphorhynchus > Pomphorhynchus laevis. Next base: position 252,334 of record WNNJ02000199.1, read on the forward strand.
ACGTGAACTTTTTGATATTTTCGGTTATTGGATATCTTTTTAAAGGCACACAAGTAAGACGATCTGTAATTTGATAATTTATATGCTTTATTGATCCGCCTTACCTTAAATTGATTCTTAAAATACGTTTAGCAGGCGACATTTTCTTTTGACGTTCTAAACATTTTACCGATTAGACATATAGTTTCGGTAAATTGTTGTTTACTTTACCTGGACAATGATGTGGTAATGCTTTTTTATTTTAATAAATATATATTGAAACAATCCTTTAACGCATTTATCAAATTACCATAAACATTACTTTATATACGTTTTTATGTGATGGTCAAAATAATGATTACAGTAATAACCAGCAGAATGCAACAGTTATTAATTGTTTTGGTAGAAGTCATAACATCTTGAATATTAAAATATTTTTATATTTTAAATCTTGAATATGTTTAGACTAAAATTAAAACATAAATGGTCATAATCACAACATTTATCAAAAGCTAGTTGCTGTAGATTACTGTTTTACTTGGAAATATCTTATAAAATTATGTTTTTTTAAATAACAAATAATTTCTTCATATAAAATAATTTCTTTAGCTAATTGAAACAATATTTGATCCTACCAATCATCTATTAATATATAACCGCAATTCAGATATACTGGTAAGCATATATAATAAAAAAGGCAAGTACAATAAAAAATATATTCATATTCTTTTTAAAAGTATTTAACAAACGTTTTTACGAAAACTAGCTTTTTTTAATAAAAAGGCGTATTTTTGATTGGTTTAAATATTAATATGCACAAATAAATTATGAATCCGCTTGACATGATTCCGATCGTTGGTATACGTCCGATCGGACGCATTTCTTCTGATAAAATTTGATTATCTAGTTTCTTATTCTAATACAAAGTATATTATTTATTATCCATTCATAAAAATTTTCCGCTTAAGAGTTTAAATTTATTTTTAATATTATTGTGTTGATTTATATATTTTACTATTTTCTTTTTGATGACATTTTTATTTGAACCTAGTTTAAACCATTTATATTTATATCAAATACATGCTAATGACGTATTTCTTCTGATTAAATTTGATTATCTAGTATCTTATTCTAATACAAAGGATATTATTTATTATCCATTAATAAAAATTTTCCGCTTAAGAGTTTAAATGTATTTTTAATAAAATAAAAATAAATAATAAATAATTATAAATATAAACAAAGATTATATTACCGGAAAAACAAAGTACACAGGTCAATAATAACTTGTCAGTAGAGTAAATCAGGTCGGAAAACTGAGTCTACGTATTTTATACGATATATAAATAAAGATAAATAATAAATAATTATATAAGATTTTATACAATTTATGTTTATATAAAGTTAAAATTTAAAATTTTGTAAAGTCTACTAATCAGATCAGATAACTTTGTCTACGTATTTTATATTTTATATAAATAAAAATAAATAATAAATAAAAAATAGTTTAATACAATTTATACTTATATAATGTTAAAATTTAAAATGAAAACTACGTATTTTATAATATATTTAAATAATAGGAAATAAATTTAAGAAATCATTTTGTATGAATTGACTAATAAATAACAAACGATGTATCAGAATATGGATTAGAGTTCATCAGGAGGAACTAATATGCAACTGTTGTTATGAGGAACTGCTATTTAACTTTATATAAAGTTAAAATTTAAAATTAAAACTACGTATTTTATACTATATATAAATAAAAATAAAGAATTGTAAATAATTATATAAGCCTATTTGTGCAATATATTTGAATTGTATATATCTTGAGTTTGCAAAACATATCAGATTTGGTACATACTCCGTATAATAAGTGTTCTTTCATATTTAAAAGTTACATGAATAAATCTAAATATTTTTTAATAAAAACGACAAATTTCTCTTGTTTCTCTGATATAAGATTATATACAATTAATATTTATATCAAGTTAAAATTTAAAATTTGAAATATAAATTAAAAGTCAATTTTCACGAATTGACTAATATATAACAGACGATGTATCAGAATAAGGATTAGAGGTCATCAGAAGGAACTACTATGCTACCAGGTTTCGGCCCATATTCCTCGACTCAACAAACAGCGGTTGCAAATACACTCTAATGACGTATTTCCTCTAATGAAATTTGATTATTTAGTGTATCTTATTCTAATGCAAATCATATTGTTGATTATCCATAAAAAAATTTGATTAATAGTTTAAATAAATTTGTAATAATATTTTGTTGATTTGTATATTGTAAATTTAATATTTTAATAATATTTTGTTGATGCATTATTGTACATTATGAGAAAAAGAAAACATTCATTAAATTTGCTTGAAAATTAGCAGAAAAAAAAGTCATATAAAGAATACATAGTTTAAGTATTTCTGACAGAGATTATATTACCGGGTAAACAAAGTCCACAGGTCAATAATAACTTGTCAGTAGAACAAATCAGATCAGATAACTGAGTCTACGCAAAAAATGATTGTTATTTTTTAAAATAAATTGAAATAATTCATACTACAAAATTTTATTTCTTACTTTGAAATGGCAATTTATACCATGCAGTTAGAATTACATCGGAATTACATGCATGATATATCGAATGAATAATATGTTTGGTCATTGAGAGAATCATTTACGATAGATAAAATAATCGCATTCAGTATAATTGAATGTAATTGAAAATTAATAATTTAAAATTATATAAATTTAAGTTAAATAATTGAAAATTAATTATAATTAATACAATTTTAATTAATTAGTTAAATATTATATATAATTTTATATTATTTAATATTTATTAAGATTTTTAAAAAATAAATTTTTACGTTGGTCGCCATAGTTACCAAAGTTATTACCAAATAATATACTATTTGCTAAATACGAGATTTCATTTTTGGATCAATATTTCAGAGTAAATACTACAGAGTATTCAATTCAAGAGGTTAGGATTCTTATGGATCTTGCTGAGCAAACAAATATACATTATTATATTACGTATTGGTTGTACTAATGCGTTTACCGTATTCACATATTGCCATAGTTAAGAGAGATAGGGCAGGACAGAAGAAACTCAGATGAGGAAGAGCCATAGTGCATTGTTGATTAAGTTAGAAGACCTTGATAAAAAGTGGAGCGTGAAAAGGTTGTGTACTAAGTATAGTGCGAATAAAATGGGCTGTGGAATAAATCGAGTTAGGTTTTAATGGTAGGAATTAATTTTGTTTCTTTAAGTGCATTACGTCTGCATACCGACAATGCAAAATGATTACCAGAAGCTTTATCCTAGTTCATCTAAAGAATTTGCAGTGAAAAGCTAAACTACTTACCTTTACATGAATTAAAACAACAAGAAGACAAAAGATCTTTATCGTGGCCGTGATTATGCACACCTAGATGCTATGTAACATTCGTTGCGAGTGAAATTTTTTTAATTTCTCTCATATATTTTAATCAACCCTTTTTGAATACGGATGAAATGATCAAGTATAAAACTGGAAATCAAACATGTATTTTGTAGTCTCAGCAATATTTATCCATATCTTCCCAAACGATTTCATGAGAAGGTGCTAGATTGTATGGGTTTCATAATTTTTACAAATGCTTGATTAATGGTAGTTTATGTGGGATTTTTTATAGATTATTTAAAATACTTGCACTGTATTAAGAAATCATAGTATTTCTCAATTGCGATCTAGGCAAGCTGCGATTAAAAAGTTAGAACCACTCAAGTTATTAATCTTTTCTGATATGTAAGAAGATCCTTATACCATTTTATTGATGAATATGTTCCAATGAACGGAATATAAATGGGTTGTAAGTTTGAGATTTTCACAGTTGCTCGAATAAGTTGCTCGAATAAGTATATGTGACAATTTTATCGAATTTTTATTAAAATATCTCATATACTCATTTCTTCAGAGTAAAGAGATTAGTGAAATGTCGTGAAAATTAAAATATCATTGAATTTTTATCAGCTAAATTACCTATATTAAGGACTGACACGTAATAACATAGGAGTTCTTCCAGATTACCTTGAATCTTTATTTTAATAAATGGGGTAGATTGCCTATTAATCGATTCATAAAAGTTGAATTATCAAAATTCTTAACTTATAAACATTCCATTCTTAAGAAATCTTAAGATTAAGATTTTTACTATTTTAATGTCAGTTCCTAAAAGTTATGAAACTTCCTTTTAAGTGATAGAACATATTTTCAAGATATTTATATTTTTAAGTTTGTAGTGATTACCTATATTTGCTGAATCTTGATCTATTATTTATAAAATATTGTTCGAAAAACCTTTTTCTGCTTTCATTACACGATGTTGTTCATCGTCAGTTCTTGATCAACACCCTTTGACAATAACCTCAAATTCATTTTTAGTAAATAACATCATCACCAACATCTCCATTGGCTCAGTTAACCCTGATCAATAATCGGATTCACAATAGCACAATTAAATTTCTAATACTCTATAGGTCCAAATTGCTGTGTACTCACATATGAACAACAATTTGATCATCCTTTCACCGGTTCGTGCAAAATAAATACAAGGGTTTGCTTTCAATCAACATTTAAATTATAAGTGTTTTGAAGCACAACGATTAGGACTGCCACTAAAACCGATGCTATTTAAGCCGCTATTTTTAAATAGAAAACAGTCTTGCTTAAAATAGCAGGACTACTGCATTTATTAAAACTAAAACTCATATCATAAACAGTAATGGCTTAGAGTATCAAATTTCTCCTGGTGATTGTCCAATCTTTTTGATAATTGAATATAAATTATAAATACATTAAATAAATTTGTATATAATTGTCTTGTACATTGTCTTATACATTTTAAGTATAAAATGTATTTATAATGTATTTATAATTTATTGTATTCATTTTTATGTATATATAATAAATAAATATATATTATAAAATATATATTAATATATGTAAATATATATTTATATATTTAATATATATTATATATTATAAAAATATATATTTATTTATAAATACATTTAGATTATTTTAAATACATTTATATATTATTAGTCATTTTTAGCCAGACGCGGAAGAACGACGAAAAACACTGCTAGATGCCGTTTCGTCATCACTATGACTCATCAGTGCCTGTTCCTTCCCACTGCTGGATGCGGAGGAGGACTAGCATGCGGCAATTAACGAATCATGTGAATGATATACTATAAACGGCATCTAGCAGTGCTTTTAGTCGTTCTTCCGGGTCTGGCTAAAAATGACTAACAAAATTCATGCGAATTGGTATCACTTTCGTTTTGAGATTTATATATTAATTATATATAAATTTTATCTAATAAATATATCGATATTTTCTTTTGATAATCAAGTAATTGAGAAATTCAAAAAGAACCACAGTTGTTATTTTTAAATAGCAATATTTCAGGGCGTGTTACAATTATAATCTATATCTATATAGATTATAATGTATATTATAATTATTAATGTTACTTAATAATTAAGTAATATTATTTTGATACTTTAGATCTGATACTTATTTTTTATACAAAAAATAAAATAATAAAAATAAAAATCATTTTTTTATTTTAATAATAAATTCTATCTTTATATATATCTTTATATCTTTATAATTGTATAAAATTTTATATAATTATTATTTATAATTTATTTTTAAGTTATTTATAGTATAAAATACGTAGATGCCGCTATCTGATACTGTAGATGTTTTATTATTTAATTTTTTCCAAAAATAAAATAATAAATATAAATATAAAATTCAATTCTTTTAAAAATTGATTTTTATTTCAATAATAAATTCTAGCGTTATATAATAACGATATTATTATATAACGATTATATTATTAATCTTATATAATTAGTTATTATTTATAACTTATTTATAATTTGTTTTTAATATAAAATACGTATACTCAGTTAGCTGATTTGATTAAGTAAAAATATTAGATGAATTTAAATATTTTAAAGCCTAATGATGACAGCTTCCATCTGAAATATTTTTTGTTAATTTGAATTTATGTTGTATTTAAAAGCTATTAATTATATAACTATGTGAATTATATAGCTGTGTTTCTCGTTAGTTTTGAATCTCATGTGATTAAAATATAATTACTCAAATAATATTTTTATATTGTAGCGATAGTACAACATACACATACTGTAGTAGCCATTGCACGTCATGGCAATGACATTACATTCTTTTTTATAAGTCCTTTGACTTATCCAAAATGTATAACCTTTTAAATTATCACATTGGGTTACATTGTGTAATTGCTTTTCTAATAGGAGTTCCGTTTGATAAAAGCAAAGCATAATAATTCCGTTTAATAAAAGAAAAATAGAAGAGTCATGTTATAAAAGCAAAATACATTTATTAAAAGCATAACAATTGAGATGTATTATGTGAAAGATTATAAATTATCCGGTTTTGATAAACTATGTAATTATTACTAATTTTAAACGTTTTTTATTAAAAGGCATACATGTTATTACACTTGGTGGAGTGTATTAACGATATATAATCCAAGGCCATATTATATATTCTATATTTAAATATAAAATATATTATCCTCAAGTAAAATAATATACAGAATATATTAGAAAGAATTTACTTCAAAATCCTTTACTTTATCAGATTTAATATATTATCCAGAAGCAGTAAAAGGACCGAAACACGAAATGTAGGTGTGGGCTCACTGCTGATGAGATCCACCCACGCTGATTGTAGTGTACAGTGATGCTGATGGGATTTAAACAACCACACGAGGATAATATCAAACCGACCAGTTAAGAATAATGGCTCGTGTATGCAATATTCACAATAGTAAAAAGACAGCTTACGGTTTACTGTCCAGTGAACATTTCGTATAAGAACGGAATAAAAAATCGGTGTGTGGTGGATTCGAATTGCGAATATTAGTTACCGCCCACACCAAATATAGAACACATTAATTGTGTAATTTGGTATATAAGCCAAATATAAACCAGCATTTCGGCGACAAGGAATCAGCAGAAGCAGTAAAAGGACCGAAACACGAAATGTAGGTGTGGGCTCACTGCTGATGAGGTCCACCCACGCTGATTGTAGTGTACAGTGATGCTGATAGGATTTAAATAACCACACGAGGATAATATCAAACCGACCAGTGAAGAATAGCGGCTCGTGTAAGCAATATATTCACAATAATAAAATATATATTTAAATAATATCATGTATTTATGCATCATGTAAAAATACATTTTTACATTTTTAATTAAAGATTGCTTTAAAGATCATGATAACCTCTTAATTTTTACGATTCACAAACTAGTAATGTTGTTGGATTATCATGTCATTCGTATATTTATATTAGATAATATAATAATATGAAAAAGCTATCTTTATTACTGCAAGCTTTCAACACAGTGTCCTTTTCAAAAGGACACTGTGTTGAAAGCTTGCAATAATCAAAACTTTTTCATATCATGTCTATAAAACCATCATTAACTAATATGAAGAACGACATGAATTCAAGTCTACAATATATATTTATATATTTATATAAATTCATAAATTGTATAAACTTCATAAATTATATAAGCTCATAAATTCATAATTTATATTTATAAAAGTTTTTAAAATGTAATATTCATAAATTAATATTAAATTTAATTAATGTTATTTATTAATTAATTATTGTCTTAATAAAGTTTTATCAATTTAATTAACGTAATATTATTGACCGAACATAATATTTTACAAATCTCATTAAAACACATAATCTATAAGATAAATAATATTTGTCATAAAAGATTTTTTGTCTACAATTTGTTATAAAATAAAAGGTAATGTAATTAGTAAGTTTTTTTTATATTGTAGAACATAATTTAAATAAATAATTTTAATATTAATAAATACTATATATAATTATAAATCGCTCACCTCATTGGTTGCGATTCGTTTTTAAACTCCTGTCTATCAAGATATATATATATCATACCCGTAAATATCTCAAATTCATATACCCAAATACGATCCGAATATATTAAATCTGATAAAGTAAAGGATTTTGAAGTGAATTCTTTCTAATATATTCTGTATATTATTGTCAATATTAATCATGTAATAGTTATTTTATAAAACATTTAATAAATGTCACAAACATATTATTGTGCCAATAAAGAATACTCAATGTATTCTTTATTCAAAACATATACTCCATGTATATGTATAGTGGACACACATAAGACTTTGAAAGTTTGAAAAATATACTTTAATCTCTATCCAGGCATTTTATTATTAAATGTATCGAATATTTCATCAATAACCTCTATTTTAAAGCTTATAAGCTATTTTATACTTTAAATTATATTTTTAATTCTGTTGTTCCTATTATATTTTATATAATATTTTGAAACATAAGATATGATATTATATAATTATAATATTTAATATTTAACTTTTATCAAAATATAATACTTTTTAAATCAAGCTTTTTAATATTCAGTTGTATTGGTAACAATACAACAGTATTAATATACAAATTCAAAACATAATATAGTTGGAACATGAACACCAGCGAAACTTTGTAACAACGAATACAATCATTGTAAAGGTTGTAGATAATAAACAACGTCAAGTATTTTACGCTATTTGATACATAATGAGAAAATATGATAACGAGCAAATAATCACCAATATCTGACAATGATGCAACAAAAATCGCTTTACAGCTGTGGTTGCAGATGGCTTTTGCCATCCCTAGTTTAAGGGATATCTTTCTCGTCACCCGTGAATAGATATCTACTAATACAATTCATAAATATTCATATAGACAGGATCAAGGTATCCGCGGATTCAAGATGCAAGTTTAAGAACTTAGTTGTTGAGATATTTGTGAACCCTCGGAATGGCCGTGAACCCTGGCAAGTTAATCTGAATGTGATCTAATTGTATTTGTAAAATGATTCATTTATAATAAGTAAAATGTGTGATATTACATTTCAGTCGAATGTTATCCATGTTGAAATATCCAAAAGTCAACCCAATAACTAGTGTGATAAGATAAAGATTTTCTTTAATAACAAAACTTAGTGTTGTATAACAACTAAAAAATAAAATAAAAAAGAACTTGTATCAAAAATACAGGAATGAAAAATTTAGCTAACGAGTCGCGATTCAGGTCTTCACCAATCTTTAAGGCCTCAGGTCCAGCGGGATCTGAGCCCCCCAGCCAATCCAACACGCCGCCCTTCGACTGAACCACCCGGGGTCTTTCACCCCCCCCCGAAGAGTTCAATCACGGCGGACGATGCTTGGTAATCGCGAGATGTGGAGCTTAAGAAATCTGAGTCTTTGTTCTAAGGGACGTCCTCTTGAAAAAAAAGACCAATCCCGAGATAGCCCAAGTACCCCAGAGGCGCACTTGGGTTTTCTCTTTCAATGACAGATGTTGGGCCCGTTTCAGGGCCCATCTAGCTTTCTTCAGGATACGTTTTAGTCTATCCAGGTCAGCTTTTGTTGACCAGTTCACCGTAATGGTGAACCCTATGTATCTTACTCGACTTGTGAAGGTAGGGAGTGGTTGATTAGTCAGGATGGAAGTTAGAGCTGATAGTGCTAATCTCTTTAGTTTTTTCCTTGTCGCAGGGGCGCCATGAAAGACAACCACCTGCGATTTGTAGGAGTTTAAAACAAGGTTGGACAAGGGCAGCTGATCATTTAATCTAGTAAAGAAACGGCTGATTTGAGAGACTACATCTTTGCACCTGCGTCTAGAGAACAGGGCTGTGGTATCATCAGCGTATACCACAAGATGTTGATCGCGTTTGAATTTTTGTAGCGTTCAATAGAGGCAGCAAGATACAGGATTGGAGAAAGTGGGGAGACATGAGGCACTCTGCACTTTTTCATGATAACTAATGTGCACATTTTGTAGCTAGTAATTATGTATAAATGTATACACTGACATTTTTACATGTTATTATTCACCTTACCAAATACTTGTGTATGAATGACAATTTCCAACCTCCATTACTATAAGGAAAAAAGTAGTTTGGCAGCAGCAAAACAAGAGATTTGTAATCCTACAAATCTTGTAAAAATATTGTTTCATTTTGCACTACAATTAAATAGCGACAAATCGTTAATAAGCAAGAATGATTAGTGAATCGTTGTGTGAATCGCTTATTCTTTATATTACCATTTTTCTAATCTAGGAAATCGGAATGTGTGTGAATCAACTTGGAAACTCGCTTTTTACGTAATATTTTTAGATTTGTAAAAGTATAATGGGAAAAACAAGCCTTGCAAGTTTGAATCAGATAGAATAATCTTTAACAAAGGTTTTAGGTGTCACTTAGTTTTATTGATCAACAATGATAAGATTGCAGAAATTGCCTTTTTGAGGTGTAAAACGTTTTTTTTTTCACATCTTCCAAACAACAACACTTTCTAGTTACTTTTGTGCCTTCCCCAAGTTTTTGATTTATAATTAAATCAAAAATTAAAAATTAATATAAGGGTCTAATAGTACACCATAAATTGTCGATAAGCAAACATTTCCCGTAGATTGTTTCCCCGTTAAATGAGCGAATTTTACTACTAAAAATGTAATTTTGCTTCGAAGGTCAGCTACTTAAAGCTACAGGATTTTAAAATATAATTTAAAATTTGGTAATATAATTTCAAAGTAACTTTGATTTATTGTGTTATGCAAAAGTTTTATTACATGATGCAGTTCATTATGCGATACCAAATTGATGTCTTATATCTTTATCGAAAAATGTGCTCAAAACAAACCTCCTGCATTTTCAGGAAGGAATGAAAGCTATAGTAGTTCATACTTATGGTAATTGATTGCTGTGAAAACGCAACTTCGGTTAACTGATACATTGGGTATTGCGCTCCCCCTCTCAATAGTGTTATTTAGAAGCATCCCTTTTCTAAAATTGGCCGTCTTTGGAAATTACAAACATGTGTTATTTGCTCCAGCGTATTTTACCGTTTTTACCACGGAGTGAATGATATAAATTTGCATGGTTTAAAAATCATCGTTTCAGCATTTTATGGAACATAAGCAGCAACACGTGTAAGCAGAGAGTTTCTTGGAAATTTTATTTTACCAAATGATTGTGTCAGTGCAGCAGTTGCGTTTTCAATCACGGTCTTAATACCAAAATAAAATTAATTAATGCGTGACGGTTTTTATTAAAATTAAATTTCGTTGCGAAGTTACTACCGGTGTGTAATAAACATTTTGAATCTCCAAAATATTTTGCACTTGTTTTCAACTTTTTTATTCTCGAGGACACGGATGCCGAGCCTTTTAATTTTTAATAATGATCACCATTATATATATGATTTAGTTCGATTTTCGTTCCACGAAAATGACAAAACAAATATATTACAAAATATATTTAAAAATATATTTGTAAAATAACAAATATATGATTTATATTGAAATTTATAAAATATACTTTTTTAGTGATTATCTATATATTACATTTATTTAATGTATTTATAAATATATATTTATAAATATATTGTGAATGTATTCATAATATAAACATTTATCCAAAATAAAAATAATTAATGCTCGACAAATTTTTTTATTAAATTTATGTTTCGAATATATCAAAATATAAATCAACAAAATATTATTAAAAATAAATTTTTAATTTATAAATAAACTTACAAGTGGAAAATTTTTACGGATAGTAAATAATATGCTTTGTATTAGAATAAGATACACTAAATAATAAAAGTTCACCAGAATAATTACGTCATAAGCGTATATGCTATGTTGGGTCGATTAATAACAGCCGAAACCTGATAGCATATCAGTTCCTCCTGATGACCTCTTATCCCTATTCTGATACATCATCTGTTATTTATTAGTCAATTCATACAAAATGATTTCTTATTTTAAATTTTAACTTTATATAAATATAAATTGTATAAAATCTTATATAATTATTTATTATTTATCTTTATTTATATATCGTATAAAATACGTAGACTCATTTATCCGACCTGATTTACTCTACTGACAAGTTATTATTGACATGTAGACTTTGTTCTTCCGGTAATATAATCTTTGTTTATATTTATAATTATTTATTATTTATTTTTATTTTATTAAAAATACATTTAAACTCTTAAGCGGAAAATTTTTATTAATGGATAATAAATAATATCCTTTGGATTAGAATAAGATACCATATAATCAAATTTTATCAGAAGAAATACGTCATTAGCATTTATTTGGCCCCACTGTAATGTTGGGTCGAGAAATAGGCTCTGAACAATATAACATAGCAACTCCTCATATTAACCTCTAATCCTTATTCTGATACATCGTCTGATATTTATTAGTCAATTCATAAAAATTGACTTTTATTTTATTTTTTAATTTTTAATTTTAACTTTAGATAAGTTACATAAAATCTTTTTTAATTATTAATTATTTATAATTATTTATCGTTATTTCTAATTTATATATAGTGAAAAGTATGGAGTCAATTAGCTAATTATTTAATAAATACATATTTTAAACTAGTCAAATCAGCTAACTGAGTCTAAGTATTTAATATAATTATAAAACAAAATTATAATAAAAATAATGCTAAATAAAAATTTAATTAGGTAATAAATAATTATAAATAATAAATAATTAAAAAAGATTTAATATAATTTATATAATGTTAAAATAAAAATTGAAATTTAAGGTAACAGTCAATTTTTATGAATTGACTAATAAATAACATACGATTTATCATAATAAGGATTATAAGTTATCTGTAGGAACTGCTATGTTATCAGGTTTCGGCACCTTTTCCTCAACCCAGCATATCAGAGGGCCATATACACACTAATGACGTATTTCCTCTTCTGAAATTTGATTATTTAGTATCTTATTTTAATAAAAAGTATATTTTTATTTGATATTTCGCTAATCTCTGTTAGCATCTTCAGAAAATTACAATGTTTTTTTAATGTATATGCCGATATAAATTAAAAACGATTGCTGCCATTTTCTTTGAGCAGGTGCTGCTGTTATCACAGCTGCTTTTTGTGTTGCTAGAATTTTTGACACGATTTTAGGCAACTTTTGAAAGTACACAAGACGCAATAAAAAAAGGGTTATTCAAAATAGTTTTGAAACAAAACAAAAATAATAACAATCATATTTCCATTCAAAATATATAATCAGAAAAATAAAAAAAATAAAATTAAAATTACTAGAAGAAATAAATCAAAGTATAATAACAAAAATAGAAAAGATCATATAAACAAAAGAATCGTTTACAACATCTTTACAAAATATTTAACGTTACGTCAGGTTAATTATTCGGCATAATAATATTGAAGTTTTTATGAATTTAATAAGCCTCAAGAATTCTTCTATTTAAACAATTGGTTTCTTTTGCTAAAACAACAGTATTATTATAGTCATTATTTTGATCTAAATTTAAACTATGGTCTACAATATCGCTACTTAGGTCATTTTTGAGTGTGTACTTGTGTTGTTTTAATCTAAAAATGCTAATTTATAATCTAATTCTAATTCTATTGTCCACTGAATATTTTCATTAAAACAATTTATTGCTCTTAATATGTCCTGTACATCAATTGTGTTATCACAAATAGCAAACCTATCATCGACATATCTAATTCACATAGTAATTCCATCCATCTTAGTGATATTATTTAATTCCCAATTTCTCATATATGATTCACTAAGGAGGGGTGCTAGAGGATTTCCCATTGCGAGACTATCGTTTTGTTCATATACCTCTTCATTAAATTTAAAAATTGTTTTATTTGTACATAAAACAAGCAATTCAGTCCACTCTTCAAAACAAAGTTTAAAGGAGTCGTCTGAATTTTCCCCTATAGTTTTGCAGCTAGCTCAATAGCTTTATTTGTGGACACATTAGTGAACATCGAAACGATGTCAAAACTAATCATCGTTTTTCCCTTTGCATTATAATTAGGGGTCATTTGAGAGAAATGAATTCAATCTTTAACGTTGGAAAATATAATATATCTAATAATGATTTAATTTTCCTTGCAATTATTTTTGATATGGTATATGAATATGTCATATATGATGCAATAGTAGGTCTTGCACAATGTTCCTTTTTATGAATTTTTGGAAGTAAGTACATGGAACCAGATTTCGCATTTTTTGATAAACAAGTTAATGTATCGTCTCTGTTTAATTTACTTAATTTTAAATAGTTAATAACATCCGTACCTAATTTTATATATTCTACGTTATTCATTACAACAAAACAATTATTTTTATCAGATTTACAAATTACCAAGTCCTTTGTGCTAATTTCGTATTTAAGAATTTTTGTTTAATTCCTCTTGGTTTAAACCTGAGTTTAAGAGTTTATTTAAGTTTATTCTTATGTATTTAGGTAAATTATTTATATAGCTTTTTGAATTAAAACAAGTTTTTTCGAATTCAATGAAAATTTTTGGTTATGAAAATATTATCTTTGGTGTAAAGTTAGGATCCAAATTTAAGACTTTAAATTAAGATTAGTACTTAATTCTTGATTAGACAATTTACAAATTTGTTGTTAATTATGTGAGTCATCTTCATAGGTTCTAACACTTTGAATGTCCACGTATTGCTTTTGTAAATTGTATAAAAACTTTTTGAAGTGTTTAAAACCAATAAGAAATTCAATATAAATACATTTATAATTTAAATAATTATTTAACATTTCTAAATGATAAATACTAAGAATATTAAACAAATTTTGAAACAAATTAAGTGATTGATGTTGTAAACGATTAGAAACTAAAAACTCAAAATTAATAGAAAAATTCAAAAGTTACCTACTTACCTTTTTTCTTATTTATTGTATAATTAAATTATTTTCTTTGTAGGCTCTTAAAATGTAATGGCCATTTTACATTTTGATCTATTGATTTCGATTTTTTTCTGCGTTTCTCGATAACTGCAGATCAGTGGCTCCATAGCACTGTCGAATGATTTTAAATAGTTGATAATAATCCATTATTGCTAAAGAATAATTTAAGCTGGATCAAAGAAATAAGGGAAATTTTAATGTGATATATCGGCAACCTCTGTTAGCATCTTCAGAAAATTACAATTGTAATTTTCTGGAGATGCTAACAGAGGTTAGCGAAATATCAAATAACAATTTTCCTTATTTCTTTGATTCAGCTTCGACATTTCTTTATCAATAATGGATCATTATCAAATATTTAAAAAACAAAGCACATTGTTTAATATCCATCAAAATTTCCCGCTTATGATATTAAATTTATTCTTTATATTATTGTGTTGATTTATATATTTTACTATTTTCTGTTTGATGGTATTTTTATAGTAACCTAGTTTAAAATATGCATTTATTAAATTATTTAAATGATTTCGAAGAAAGCCAATATCATTACATATTGTTGAAATTCTTAAAATTTCATTATTTAATGTATTATATTTTATACTATATGGTCTGCATGAATTGCAACATGAATGGTCTTTCAAAAATATGTTTCTTGTAAATTTGTGTCATTTTACGATATAAATTAATAATAGCTTTAATTGATGTTAATTCAATGTTCATATCTAGCTATATACCTTATTTATCATCAATATTAGTTTTATTAAGAAAGAGTCTACCTGGATAAATGTGTTCGCTTATTGAATAAAAATTGTTAGAGTTAAATACACATATATAATCAATGTATCGAAACATATATTTCATATATTTATATAGTTTAGATTTAGTTTGTACACAGTTACGAACAAATTCAATTCTATAAAACTTAAAAATAAGTCAGCTTAAAATAGCTGACTATTTAGCCAAATAGCTGACTAGTAGGTTACTATAAAATTATAATCAAACAGAAAATAGTAAAATATTAAAATCGACAGAATATTATTAAAAATACATTTAAACTATTAAACGGAATTTTTTATGGATGGATAATAAATAATATACTTTGTATTAGAATAGGATACTTGATAATCAAATTTCATTTGAGGAAATACTTCATTTGCATGTATTTGAGTCCCTGCTATATTAGGTCGAGGAATTACGGCCGAAACATGATAGCATAGCATTTCCTCCTGATAACCACTAATCCTTATTTTAATATATCTTTTGATATTTACTAGTCAATTCATAAAAAATTAAATTTTAAAATATTCTTATATAAATCGAAATTATATAAAATCTTAAGATTAATTATTTATTAAAAACGTTGATTCAGTTAGCTGATCTGATTTTATCTTCTATTATGACAGACTGTATGTTCCCACTTCATTCGTAAATATATTAATAATTTATTCAATGTAATTAAAATACGACCTAATATATTAGTGTATACAAGATAAAAATAGTGCAGCGAACGATTGAAGGTATGAATATATTGCCTCGTTTTTTGTATGTTATGTAAAATACAACAACACATTTATTTTCGATCTTAGTCCTTACACACCCCTAGTATGTAAGGATTCAGTTGTGCAACGTCCGTGTAAATTCTTTGTTTGATAATATAAATAAAAATTGAATTATTTGAAGTAATATTTGATTTATCATATTTTAATGAATATGAATTTTTAAACTGAATTTGATATTTTTTAAATATAGATGATTATCAATGTAATTTCACAGTAGTTACATCTAAAAAATCTGCAATTTTAACAAATTATAAAGAATTTGACTAAAAGTTGATTTTTGATATATTGTCCTGAGTAATTTGAGATTGTTGGTATGAATGCTATACAAAACAATAGTTCATGAAAGTATCGTTTAAATTACAAAAGTATTTTAAAGAAATCTTAATTTTTAGAAATTTTATAAAATTTCTAAAAATTTAATTTCTAGATGATGTATTTTAGTTGACGTTCCATATTTAAATTCATGATAGATAAGTAATTGTTATTAGCAGTGTGATAAATTATTCTATTGTAATTTTTAAAGTGAAATTAAAAATTATTTAAATATTTAATATACTTTTTTATTATATATTAATATATTTAAATATATTAATCATTATTATAATTTAATCATATTATAACTAAATAAATCATAAGTTTTTCATGAAATTAATTATAATTTAATTAGAATATTATTGGAATATATTACTTTATAAATAAAGGTAATGTGCCAAAATAGCATTTAATATTAAATATAAATGAATTTCTTAAATTATTTTTTATGAAAGTTATAAAAAAATTATTACAAAATTTAATATTTTATGACAATATTTTGATCGTTTGAATTTTAATTCAAATTCGTAAAATTTATATTTTAACAGAAAGATAAGATAAACCATTAAAAAAACTAAATGTAAACTAATTCTTAAACGAAGTGAGCTAATCGACATGTGGCAATATATCGAGTATATTTAGTGATTGCTTAGATATCAACTGTCTATTAAGGTTACTTTCAGGATCTAAATCTTCGCAAACAGAAACAGTCTCCAAGGCAAAAATCCAAGATTTTCAAAAACCATTTTTGTACTAAAAATTATATCATCAGTTAGTAGAACATATAAATTGAACATTTTATTTTTGAATATAAAGTTTTAATATAAAAACTTTATAATATAAAACTTATATTAACGTTTTAATATATTAACTTTTTAATATAAAACTATTTACATTTGAAAATATAAATATTTTCAAATGCTTATCTCAGATATATTCGAGCTTTCACTGTTAATCAGCTTACTAAAGTAATCATTTAAGTTATTATATAACGAATTGTAAATTTTATTTTTGTCGTTGTTAATATTTAATCTATATTTATAATCTATATTCATAGATTATATATATACATAGAATATATATTCACAGAATATATATTCATAGAATATATATTCATAGAATATATATATATTCTTAGATTACATATATACATACCTTTTTTATTTTATATACATACCTTTTTTAATATCTTTAACTCTATTTTTCCTATTCCTTTTATCACCATGACTTCTTGGTTTGCGTTTAACCGGATTATTATAATATAGTTGTTTATTATGTATTATACTACTTCTGCTCATTCCTTGTACCACGTCATTCAATCCTAATGGGGACATGGAATTAAGCGTTTTAATCCAAAAATCTTCTTTTTCTAATAGTTTTTGATTTAATATTGATATGTTTTCTTCGATAATATGTTCTAAACTAAATAATTTACAGTTTTTAATATCATGTCCTATTAATCTCATATGTTTATGAAATATAGTTTGACTATTATGCTGTATATTATAAATGTGTTGCCTAAACCAAGTTTTAAACATTTGATATGTTTTTCCTATATATTGCAATCCACATGTACATTGTATTAGATACACTACACCTGTGGTATTGCAGTTGCAATTATCATTAATATTTAACGAAAAACATTTGTTTGTCGTATTACTTACGATAATTATTATTTATAACATCACAAACTATACGATTTTTTCTGATACATTTAAAAGATCTAAAATTGAAATCATTAGTACTTACGTATTTTTATTAGTTTTCATAGTTTTATTATCTGATTCAACCGTTATTACTTTTTCATCCATTATAGAACAATGACTTGTAATAATTGTTTCTAAATTTAAATCACTACATTCATATGTTGGATTTACATTTAAATCATTAGAATTAACCTCTTTCATTAGTATATCATAATAAAGCTTTTTGCATATGAAGACAAAGTTATTACTAGCTTTATCAATAGTTGTTATTATATAGTTATCCTTTAATTTAGTAAGTTCTTTATACATATCTTTATTAATTTTATCTTTCCTTTTGTAATTGTTTGTTATTTGTCATTGTAACTGTTATGTTTTTGTCACTTATGTTATGATTTTTATTTTATTTTGTTTTATGATTGCTTTTTTCTTTCTTTTTCTTGTTTTAGAATGTGTGTAAAATTTTAGTGTGTGATTGTTTTGTTTCTCAGTATTTTCTTTTTCTTTTAAGTAGAAATGTGGGGCACATCAATGCTTGTATTTTTGTATAAATGTTGAAAACACGAAATTTGTGAAACATTTTATTGTAATCCTCATGATGATAGCAGGAGCTATCAAAAACGATTTTTGTACTAAAAATTATATCATCAGTTAGTAGAACATATAAATTGAACCTCCTATTTTTGATTTGGTAAAAAGATATTTCTTGACTCCTCAATTGGAAATATGAAGATTGTGAAATTAATTTTGGCTGATTCTTCCATATAAAAATGTTCATATTGAAAAATATTCGTTGTGTAAATATGTTTTATATATTATAATTAAGATTAAAACTTGTATAGTAGTCATAAATGAGTTAAGTATTGAATGTGTTTTTGTGCAGTTTGCAACTTAAATGAATCGCTTCCATTAAGCTCCGTAATTAATCATGTAGTTAAACGTTATTTATTATTAGCTATTTTGCGAATACTAAATAAAGTAATTACTCGTTTTTCAATTAATGCAGATTAATTCGTATTAAAATTTGATTTACAAAGACAGCAATATTCGTTCTTATTAGAAATGTTTTAAATGGTCAAATATGCTGGTAATTATATCACTTTATGTTGTTACATAAATGTTACTAAGTCTTTATTACACCGCTAATGACCGCTTAAATATACAAATACCTAAAGTCTATTTAATTAGATTTTAGATGCTTGAATTTAATCAATATTTATAGATCAACGTTTGCACAATCTAAAAAAAAGGCAAAACAGTTACTTGATAATGCATGTTTAAAAAATGTCGTTTAACAAAAGAAGAAACTTGATAAGCGACATTGGATATTAAATTATACATAATTTAAATTAAACATTAGATAGATGAACATTGAATGAAAATTAAAGAACCAAATCTGAATTGATACATTCACAAATTACCGTAAACATTGTTTGGATTAACCATCTAATGGTTGTACATTTTGCCACATATATCGTTAGTAGCTTAAGCAATTTTTAAAATTGTTCAATTACTTAAGATGTATAGATGGGAGTAAATTATGATATTTTTTACACTTTAATATTAACATTAGTTTTAATGAGCTAATAAAAAATCAATTGAAAGTATAAAAATTTTTATTTAAAAAATTGATTAAAAATAAATTAAAAATGGCTAAAATAATATAAAACTAAGACTAAGTAAATTACAAAAGTTGATATTTAAAATAAAAAATAAAAAGAATGCTTAAATGAAGAAGGACAATTAATTTAAAATCCAAAACATACTGCCAAATATTGTTAATTATTGATGTCTTATCTTTGACTTTTAAAAAACTCTTTAAACTATGAATGATTGTTTATACAACCTTATATAAAAATCATCATGGATAAAGAAATGCTCTAGAAAATTACGAGCTTAAATGAAAAATGCACTATAAGAGAACATCTTAAAATTGCATAGTACATACAGTTTCGGTATGATTTGACTCATCCGAAAAGCAAACGCATGGCTTTACTTACTCGTTTAAAATAACGAGTGTTTCAATTTAAAAATACATGCTGTTTCAGATAAAGCGGTTACGAAACTTAATAAAGTTGTAGAATTGATACAGTTATCAAATTTAATACAGTTGTCGAATAAGGTTGTTGAATTAATTGTCCAATATATTGCTTTCTTAATTTAAAAAAAAAATTTCAGTCACCTTTTAATCGTCACACATGTGAAATAGTGAAACATATTCAAATGCGCTACTTTTCCTTTTCATTAATTTTACGGATAATGAGAAGGTAAGAAAAGTAAAGGCGTTCGACATTTAGAAGAATTTAAGAAAAGTAACAAAATGAAATTTCACAGGTTAGTTTTATAAAAAACGAATTTACTGTATATATTAATGTTTTATTCCCTCGCCATAGTGGCCAAACCAATATGACACAGTTTCAGTTTGTGACCCAATTTTTCGAAGCCTCATAGCGTAGCCATAATGCTCGTTTTTCTCATAATAATTTGTTTTTATCCCTTGTTCTATGCAACAATCTATGGTATTCATCTATAATTGCTTTTTTTCTAAGACTATAATTTTCCTCACATTAGCGATCTGGTAGCATCTTCGATAAAATTCTGTCTTGAAATATCCACATTAATTACCATTGCATAAGTGAAATTTGTTCTCGTACATGTAATCATATAACTCTTCATTATCTGATTTTCAGGAATGACCAAGTTATCATGATGATCTGCAGCATGTCTGTTAGAGCCGATTTCTGTTATTTTTCCATTTATTATTTTCTAAGCCTTTAATTTAGCCTAAATTTTTACCAGTGTCCATTCCAAGCCAATCAATATGATTTTTAGAAATAATAGAAGTATGTGCTTTCAGAATTTTAAGAAAAGAGCTTAAATTCAAAATTCGACTAATTTAAAAGCAGTTAAATTCGATCTTATGATGATAGAATATTCTGATGTAATATGCTGTGATTATAAATGACAAAATTATTGTAATTTTAAAATATCATCGAAACATGTATTTTTAAATGTATTTTTACCTGATAGCATAGCAGTTACTCATGATGACCTATATTTCTTATTCTGATACATTGTCTGTTATTTATTAGTCAATTCATAAAAATTAACTTTTATTTTAAATTTTGATTTTAAATTTTAACTTGATATAAATATAAATTGTATAAATTGTATAATTATTTAAAATCTTATATAATAATTATTTATAATTATTTTTTAAATTGTTTTTAGATAACAATACAATTAAAAATTACAATTATTAGAAGGTTACCCGCAAATGGGCCCTAATATAATCATTAAATATTAAATTTAAGACTCTATTCATTAAATCATCGGCCATCCGTAGCGGATCCACGACTGGTTATCCCCAAATGGATTTGTTGTCCGTGCTCAAACCGGTGAAATGCTGAGCGGGGGCTGCGAAAACACATAGATGCTGATCGCGCAAGGGATAAGCTTATCTTACGTCGGATAAGTTTGATACATGTCGCATAGTCTGTTTCGCGCTTATTGGCCAACATCCTGGCTATTGCCTTCAAAACACAATCTTTAGAACACATTTAATATTTAATAATTATATTAGGGCCCATTTGCGAGTAACCTTTTAATTGTTATCTTTAATTGTATTATTAGTAATAATATTTTAAGTTTAAAAAGTAAAAAAGTATATTAATTATAATTAATAATTATCTGAATAAGAATTAAGATAATTATTATTATTTTTTAAATTATCTTAATAATAATTAAGATAACTATCTAAAGATAATTAATAAAATCTTAATCCGAAATAATAAAATAGCAATAAATAAAATAATAATAAAATCTTAACAAAATATCTGAAGTAATTTGTTAAGAACTAATAAATAATAATTAAATAATTAAATATTAATTATTTATTAAATCATTAATATCATTTAGTAAAATAATTAATAATTATTAAAAATTATTTTACTATTTCTAATAATTAATATAATTAATAATTTACTTCAATTTTTAATTATTATCTTATTATTATTTAATTTAATTATTAATTATGTACTAAACACAAATTATTTAATTATTTGTTAAACACCGTCCACAGGTCAATAATAACTTGTCAGTAGAACAAATTACTTGACAGAGTCCGTATTTTATAATATATATAATTAAAAATAAAGAAAAATACTTATAAATAAAAAATAGTTAAATAATATTTTTTATAAAAATAAAATTTATCATTTAAATTTAAAATAAAAATTAATTGTTATGAATAATAACTTGTTTGTTTGGTGGAATGTGATGTAAGAAAGAATGCAATGTAATGAAACGCTTTTAATCTAGAAATACTTTTTATTGAGAAATCAGATAAAATACTATTATTATCTGAATAAGAATTAAGATAATTATTATTATTTTTTAAATTATTTTAATAATAATTAAGATAACTATCTAAAGATAATTAATAAAATCTTAATAAAAGATTTATAGGGAAAAGCTTATCTTACATCGGATAAGTTCGATACATGACGCATAGTCTGTTTCGCGCTTATTGACCATCATTCTGGCTATTGCCTTCAGAACACAATCTACGGTCTTTCCAACGCCTCCAGAAGAAGAAAACACTATCGATGTGAATTGGGCCCTCTCCACAGCAAAAATACGTTTAAGGTAACGGGCGTTTTTGCGCGACTCGTGATAGCTGTGGACTGATGAAGGCTATCTCTCAGAATAGGAAGCAGCATGACAATTGAATACAGCGACGTTCATAAAGACGCGCTCGCTTCGTCTTCCGAACAAACCCGTGCACACGACATCAAGTCTCGCTTCACTATAACGTGAAGTTGTAGCTGACTCGAACTGAATAGAGGGATCTATAGAACTCAGCACGTGCTCAATTGCGGCAGACGGAGTGACTTCAGTCAAGAGGTCGACAAGTGTGTCACGTATTAGGTTATGCCTTATGATTGTAAGCGCGCCTCTACCGCATGAGAGCGAGTGAACTGTGCTATTCTTAGAACCACAACTACAATGTGCAGGTGCATCCGTAGGTGTAGTCCATATCGACCATTCACAGCGTCCCTAAACTCGTGGGGGAATAAACGGAACCCGTCTGCTTCGATTTGTTTTGTTGTCAACCAATTCGACGCTCCTTTCTCCGACGCAAATTCTAGAGATGAACATGTGGTCGTATCACTGACTTCAATTATTTGATCGCGACGTCGTTTAATTGTACGTTCATTTTCGTCCTTTATGGATTTAGCGGTATAAGTATGTTATCCTTATTGTTTGAAGCATGGGAATGGCAAGCACACAGATACCACTCGTACTCTTTTCCCGGATCGACATGATGGTCTAGGATTCCGAGCCCACCCAGTCTCGCCGGGAGGCTGAAAATTTGCCTAAGTGTATCAGGTACATTCGATTTACCGGTTATTTTAGGGATCAAGCTGTGACAGATATAATACCTCGAGTGTCAGGAGCTGCTTGAACCGAAAGCGACAAGTCCTCTTCGTGTAAGTCATCTTATGTTGGAGTGAGTATGACAGTGCATTTTACGCGACTTGTGGGTAGTTATCCCACAAGTCGGTAGTTTGTGGGATACTACCGACTTGCAGGACATACTCATGGTAGTCGGTATGTAGGACATACCGACTTGTAGGACATACTTGTGGGATACTACAGTTAATAGTTTGTGGGATACTACACATTATGGGTAGTTTATATTATCATAATAAGTGATAATAAATTTTTATCCTTAATTTATCATTTTAAATTATGTTTAATGTTTTAAAACGTGCATTTAATAATAAGGGCTGAAACCTCATAACAGAACAGTTCCTTCTGATGACATCTAATCCTTATTCTAATACATTGTCTGTTATTTATTAATTAATTAATAAAAATTTACTTTTATTTTAAATTTCAAATTTAAATTTTAACTTGATATGAATATTAATTCTATAAAATCATTTATAATTATTTATTATTCATTTTCATTAAATTATTTAAATTTTATTTAGCATTATTTTTAATTTATAAATAATATAAAATACATATACTCAGTTATTTTTATCGTTATTTTTAAAAATACAGACTCAGTTATTTAATTTGATTATACATATTATAAATATGGTTAATAATATCGATTAAATTAAAATAAAACTGACCAATCAAACAGAAAATAATAAAATTTAGAAATAAACAAACAATTTAAACTCTTAATCGGGAAAGTCTAATGAATGGATAATAAACAATATGTTTTGTATTATAAAAAGATACTATATAATTAAATTTCATCAGAGGAAATACGTAATTAGCATGTATTTGGCTCCACTGCTTTGTTGGGTCGAAAAGTAAGGGCCGAAGCCTGATAACATAGCAGTTCCTATTGATGATCTCTAATTCTTATCCTGATAAATCGTCTGATATTTATTAGTCAATTCATAAAAATTGACTTTTATTTTATTTTTCAATTTTTTATTTTAACTTTATATAAGTTATATAAAATCTTTTTTAATTATTTATTATTTATAATTATTTATTATTTGATTATTTATCTTCTAATAAATAATATAATTATAATTTATAATGATGATTTATAATTATAAATATATAATATATAATTTATGTTATAATTTATAATAAAAAGTGGCCCAAATTACATAACATTTTCATGTTCTGTATTATATAAAATTCCTCAAGCGATAACTTATGAATGGTACATCAATCTGGAACCAAATCTCATATTCATTGTTTTATATAAGAATTAATTATTTACAATTATTTATTATCATTTAATTATTTATTATTTAATTATTAAAATTTTATTTAGTATTATTTTTTATTTATAAATAATTTAATATACTTACACTCGTTTAGCTGATCTGATTTTAATATTGATCATGTTATTAGTCCTGTAATTATTAACTTGTTATGCATGCCTAAGGCGACACAATGAGAGGTCATTTTCGTAAACCGTACATTTAAATAGTAGATTAAATAGCAGTCAAATCTACTAGATAGCCACGCTCAGGGTTAGAATGGTCATTGTACAATAAGAAATTAATACTGTTGTCTTATTGAAAGGCTATATATGCTAATGTACGCAGAAGAATTCTTTCTAAGGCAATGCATAAAGCTTTTTATTGATATAATATCAAGTATCTCTTTGGATATGTACTAAAAAGAATAACATTTTCTGGGCAAATAAAAACCCTTCGATAATTGCCTATTATATCTGCAGATGTGCTGAAAACATTATTACTTATATTATAGGATACATTTTTATTGTAATAAAGGAAATAAAAAATGGAAAATGATACAGAATAACAGCAAAAACTAATAAAAAATATCGAGAAATGAGGTAAATATACTGATTTACATCAATAGTATCATTGATTTAGATGTGTGTAGGCTATAACATTGAGATTAAGGTTGATTTGCTTAGGGTATCTTAACTTTAGCACTAATGATGAAAGGGCACCTGATTATGTATATATAGAGAGAAAGAAGTGAACAGGTTAACATGTTAAATTATCACACTAAATACCTGCTCTGCTAGCAATACTATTTATTGCTGCAATGCCGAGATAAGCATTTATTATGAAACAAGGAAATGGATAATAAGGAAATGTTATATTATATCGCATCAATGTTTCCGTATAATTGAGTGATCTTTTTTACACCTGCTTTTTGTTCCTATTTCAGCACTATCGCCGCAATCAACCTGAATATACAATGACAATTGGTCTTTGTACAAATTCTGCGTCAACACTTAATACCGGAATCACCGAAAAATTACCACTAATGTCTGAGGTGACGATTCAGCAACAAAGTCATCACTGCCATCCACACTGTTACAAGCAATTACAGCAACAGCACAACCACAAACAGTACATAAAGGAGGCTATCATAAAAGAAGGTCAAATTCTTTGTAAGGCAATATTGGTAAGTAATCGCAAGGCCACCGACCGATCATGGCATAGCGCTTGGGCGGTTCTGCACAAGTCCGGGGATCTTTTCCTATGCAAGGACAAGCAACATATGAAGGTTATAACCAAATCTGGTTCCTATGGATCTGTTGCTGGACGGGGTGGGGCTGCCCATGTTCTTCTACCGTTAACAAATGTACCGTTTCCGTTGTCAATGGGGGGAGATAAGGGAGCCGTTGTGCAGCTGGCATTAGACTATAAGAAGAAACAACGTGTCTTTAGACTAAGATCTATTGAGCAAGGAACCGAGCTACTTATGCATACGAGTGATCTGCAAAGCTTTTGTGAATGGTTGTATGAACTTAGACGAATTTGTTGGAGAAAGACGAATCATAATGAAAACGAAATGACGAAGACTTTATCAGAACATAAACAACAGTTGACTAAGAAGTCTTACCAAACAAAACTTACTGTAAATTACCCATCTTCATCGCTGACTTCATATGGGAATCAATCTCTAATAGGAAATGATACTGATTCGAATATTAGCAAAGACAACAATAGTTCGATATCGGGGAGTTCTGTAACCGTCCTTGCGACATCCAATAATAAACGTAAAGTTTCTTCTAGTCCACTTATTCGAAGAGGTGTGGTTGGCTGTTTGAGAAGAGGCATCTTGACTGTAAGCAATCACGCCAACTTTTCTAACACTTCACCAGAAAACCAATTACCGAATTCGAAGTCTGGCACATCAAACTTTGCAGCAAAAATAGCGTACAGCAATAATGTTGCTTCGGATCGACTACAACACCAGAAAGGGAAGAAACAACTCAACTTCAGTGTACCGTTAGCAAAATGCGAGCAGTCAAAACTTTACCCGGTATCATTATGGTCTTTAAACAATTATTGACTGTTTCTTCATTTAGGGTGTGCCTTTAATTATTGTAATATTGAGTAAACTAATTGAAAAGTTTGGTTTACGAAATGTAGGTGTATACCGACATACAGGGTCGGTACAGACAACTAACTGGATGATCGACCAGCTTAACCAAGGCGTTAACAATGTTGACTTTAGAGACGCACGTTGGCAAGATATGAAGGCAATTGCAAGTACGTTGAAAAGCTTCTTCTCTCGCCTTCCAGAGTGTCTATTTGGACAAGGTAAGATTATGAAAATATTGAAGTAAAAATTTGATATAATTGATAGCGTATTTATAATATTTTTAATAGTAAAAACACAATTTGTTTCAAGTTAGTTGAATTACCATATAAAAATTGTTTTAATTAATTAAAAAATTGTCAAGTATGCATTGAATGTTATTTATTCGAAAATTATACTCTTATTGAATGATTATTATACTCTTAAATGAATTTTAATTTTTACAACCGATAGATATTATTGAGCCGGATAGCAATGCAACTTTTTTGAAATGAAAGATTTGAAAATGATTAGCTGCAACGTAGTTTTCTGATGGCATAAAAATGGATATTGTTCTATCAAAGTTATATCTTAAAGTTATTCAAATTGTTATTAAAAATCAATTTTAACTGTTTTCTAACTAATATATGTTTTTGTTATAGTTCACAACTCAAAATAAATATTTTTATTTACAAAATTAAATGAAATCTTTATGCAAAAGTATATAATACACATGGCGTATATATAAACAGTCGAATGAAAACTATAAATAACACACGGCATCCAAATCCTGAAGTTCTATGCCAAACATCTGACATTTCATCATTGGGTCAGAGACAATTCATCCGGGCTTTTGTCGTCATGCTGCGCGAGTGACTTCGGCTCCAAACGAGATGGGATCTCTGCCGACAACGGTGCGGGCTTGATGAGGTCATTGATTGCGCGGTGGCGTGACAGTATGCCGACGGACTTGAGGCAGCTGACCCAATGTCGTCCACTTGTTTCTACTTCAGCTTCACACACATATACATGCAGCAGACAGACTGGAGCACAGAACCGCAGGGAAACGGTGATTTGGAGTGACGAGTTATCGGATCTCGTGTCGAGTGATGAACAGGGACGTGTGTGAAGGAATGACCTAGAATGAGGTGTAGTAGCCGCAATTAGACGCGCTTTGTTGCTGGTCAGGTGCCGCTGACAACATTTTCGTTTCACGGACAATAACTAGCGGCTCATCACAGACCTTCTGTTCTATCGCGAAGGGCTGTTGAATAAACGTGACGCCTGCCCTCGACTGCAATTCGGTCACTGCGACAGTAAAAGTTGGTTCGCGATATCGTAGTCGTCTAGTAGTCGCTCTGGCAGGAGCCGGGTTACCAGCGGATGTGATCCAGCGACAGACGACGGGAAAGCCGGAAGAGCAATGTTTGGCCTGAAATTGAATATCATTCAATTATGCCATAGAATGAATTTATACGTGGATTATTACTACGTAAAGGTAGAATATGCTGATGACTTTTGTTCATACCTGAACTATATTTATTCTACTGTAAATGACGTTGCATAATATAGCGAAGCATTATCCCCGGCTTGTTATAAGCAATGGATCGACGCTCTGGAAGAATCTTTCAATAATATTTTTAAAGTAAAAATTAAAATATGGTGTGTTCTATATTTTCGAGCGTATCGTCAGTCATAAAATCAAATTAATCACGAACGAACAATCGTACGCAAACATTAGTAAAAGGTATCAAAAATACTAAAAATGATAATTTCATATTTTCGTATTTTGATTATTTCATAATCAAAATACGAAAAATTAGATAAAATTAATAAAATTATAAATTAATCAAATCAACCAAATTATAAATTAATAAAATTAACTAAATTAATTACAATAAATTTCAATTAATCATCATCAGTTCCTCATGATGACCTCTAATCCTTATTCTTATACATCGTCTGTTATTTATTATTCAATTCATAAAATTTGATTTAAAGATTTCACTTTTTAAATTTTAAGCGAAAATTTTTTTATGGATGGATAGTTAAAACAATGTGCTTTGTATTAGAAAAAGGAGAAAATTCGTTTCCAATCCGAATTATTACAAGAAGGCGAGGAAACAGGAATATTTATTTGATTAGAAAAATCCAATATTTCGACGGCACTACAGCACGACATCTTCAGGGTTGTAATTAGCTAATAAACGCACTGAGAGTTTTTATATTCAAACACAATTAGAATTCATGTACACTTTATGGAAAACAATTTATTTAAATCAAGTCATTTTCATAAAAACTTAAAATTTGAATAATTTTTAACCAGTACGATATCAATACGCCTACTACAGTGGAAAGACATCAAAATATATGATCATATTTGCAATACTTCGAAACTACCTATTTTACAAGTCTATAAATATTTATCGAATTTAAATAATCAATAAAACATTCATTTAGTAAGAATTTAAATTGATTACATAAATTTATTACACTAATTTATTTTTATAATTTTAGATCTCTACGCAAAATTCTTGAAATGTGCAGAGTGTAGCGATGATGTAGATTTCCAGAGAAATCTAGCAAAACTTCTATCTCGCATGAATGCAAACAATCAAGCAACATTAAGCTACATTCTTAGGCATTTTAAAGTGATCACGTCAATGGCTAATCACAATAAAGTAAGACTTTATATTATTAACGGTTGTTACTAATAACGTTGTGGTGTTTTAATAGGTGGATATAAAAAATATAGCCATAATATTCGGCCCAACACTTTTATGGCATCCCGATCGTGCACCGGAAGAAAGCTTAGCTGAAAATCCGGAAAAGGTTCGTCTATTAGAAACCTTACTTGATCAGCTTGATTATATGTTGAGTAATATCTACGCAACAAGCAAGTACTCACCTAAAATAAGTATGAATGTAACTGGTGATGGAAACACTGACTACTCAGCTTACGATATTATACAGTTTATTCTGCAAAAAGAGGAGATGTATTTGAAATCAGCGTCGTGACTTTTTAAATGCAGTTTTTTTTTCGGTCATGGCGTATAGAAGCAGAAATTTGAAAATGTCAATCTGTTTTCTTTTTTTGAATTTAATAGTGTACACTTTTTGAACTGTAATTTGGTTTCCGTTTTTACTCTTTTCGACATTGTATACAAATCTATATTGAAAAAAATGTTATAAAGTTTAAAAACGACTTTTTGGCATTCGGCCTTGCTTGTTACACTGATGGGTTTGATATTTTAAACTCGGGTGATTTAACTAACTATGTTGTTAGTGTTGCATTAAGATTTATTCGGTCAAAGTAAATTTTTAATTTAAACATTACTAATTACTAATTACTAATTAGTCATTACTAATTAGTAATTTTCTGATGATGCTAACAGAAGTTATCGAAATATCAAAAATAATTTCTTCTTTTCTTTGATCCAGCTCCAATAATTATTTATCAATAATGGATCAGTATCAACTATTTAAAAGTAATTTTCTGAAGATGCTAACAGAAGTTAGCGAAATATCAAAAATAATTTCTTCTTTTCTTTGATCCAGCTCCAATAATTATTTATCAATAATGGATCAGTATCAACAATTTAAAACTGATTTTATTAGTTTAAATGGAATTAGTTTAATTTATTATATTAAATTTAATTAATAAACGTAGAGCAAGACTGGACATATAGTGCATACTATAGCGGATAAAATACTTGTTCGTACAAGAGCCGAAAAAATATATATTAAGCGTGATACATGGCTCTGGACCGATGATGTAAAAGCAAAAGTCGAAAACAAGAAACGACTATTCCATGCATATCTCAGTGACAAGACACAGACAAACTGGCATGCATACCATTTAGCAAAGAGAAACGCTACGAAGTCCGTTGCAGTTGCCAGAGCAGTTCACTATGATAATGTCCAACAAAGAATCAATACACGCGATGGTGAGCGAGACCTATTTCGGCTTGTGAATCGAAGATATCAAAACAAGCAGGATATCGAAGGCTTTTACTGTATCAATGGAATGGACGGTAAATTAGTAATCGACCAACAGAAAGTTCGAGAGAGATGGCGTGATCATTTTAAGGAAATCTTAAATGAAGAGTTTCCGCATTCTATGATCCCAGAAGTTGCAGTAACGTCCGGTCCATTACCTCAAATAAGTAAGGACGAGTTGAAGGAAGCATTAAAGTGTATGATGATAAGTAAAGCCACAGGCCCAGACGACATTGCGACTGAGATTTGGAAGGCAAAAAGCTGGGGCCCGGTCCCCTGTCTAACCAGCTTCTTCAACAACATCACTGATGAGCATAGGATACCGAGCGGTGGGCAGACTAGTATCACCATACCGATATGGAAAAAGAAGGAGAATCCAACTAACTGCTCCAGCTACAGTCCAATTCGATTGCTCTCGCAAACTATGAAAATGTTCGAGCGTATTTTAGACAAGTGTATCTGTGACATTGTTGATATCACCGTAAACCAAACAGGATTCGTCAAATGCTGTGGCACTACTGACGCTATCCACGCAGCATGGTTGGCACTCGAAAAGCACCTGGAGAAAAATCAGTCACTTCACGTTGCATTCTTGGACTTGGAAAAAGCTTTAGACCATGTCCCACATGAATTAATATCGTATGCACTTCAACAACGTCAAGTTCCAGAGCATCTAATCTAGTGGGTAATGCTACTTTACCAGAACTCCGAAAGCAGGGTTTAAAGTGCAGCTGGAATGCCACAGCTATTTCGAATATCAGTAAGCGTCCATCAGAGAAACGCTCTCTCACCGGCCTTATTCAACACAGTTATGGGCGCTATAACGAGTGATATCCAAAAGGCGATTGCTCACATGATTTTATACGCAGACGATGTCTGGCTGGCCACGGACAACAAACACGACCTGGAGGATGTAACTAAAGTCTGGAATAATCGACTCACACAATTCGGACTACGACTTAATCTAGACGAGACCGAATGCCTAACAACAGACCCACAGGAAAGTGGCACAATCAAGATCAACGGCATTGATTTGAGACGTACGGACAAGTTCAATTACCTCGGAACCATACTTTTGGCAAATAGCGACCTGACTCATGAAATCACTGCACGGATAAACTCAGCGTGGACAAAATGGCAAACGGCGATAGCCGTTTTATATGACCGTCGAATTAAAGACCATCTAAAGTCAAAGATATATCGCTCAATCATCAGCCATGTGGCCATGTACGGCACAGAGTGTTGGCATATTACCAAGGCAGCGGAACGATGCCTAGCGGTCATGGAGACTAAAATGCTGTGATGGATAAGCGGAACAGCGCGATTTGACCACGTAAGAAATATGGATATCCTCCAAAGATACGGGGTCGCTTCAATAATAGAGCAAAATGCAAGAGGCCAGAATCCGGTGGTACGGCCACGTGATGCGAAGTGAAAATTGCTCCCTTGCAAAGACCGCCTTAAAGTACGAGATCAGAGGCAAACGTCCGAGAGCTTGACACAAGCGACGATGGCTAGATGGCCTTCATACAGATCTGATGGCATATGAACTTCACCCAGACCAGGCTCAAGATAGGGCGAAATGGTGGGCTAAATCTCACATAGCCGTCCACTCCTCAAAGCGGGATAAAGGCTGAAGAATAAGAAGAAGAATTCATTTATTATTTAATTAAATTAGTTTATTTCATTAGTTTAATTTCATTGATTAAAATGCTAATGCTGAACTTGACTAATTTCATAATCATTTTATTTCGTGATTATTTTTTATACTTAATTTTAAAATATAAAAAGATTAAAAATTTATGATTTAATCTAGATGCATTTTATTCTTATATTACAAATTGAGACGGTATATTAAACAAACCATTTTCAGATAAAACATTTATAACACAGCTCTAATTGTCCACGTGCATTCGACATTTACTCGTAAATGACTTTATAAGGACCACGATTTTGTTGGTCGTCGTTTCAAGGTGTGTTTTTTCAATGTAGAAAATCTTAATGACTTAAAATCTTGAAAATTGTGAACAGGCTCGTTACAAAAACCTTATAATAAAAATCAAAAGGGAGATGAACCTTCGCATTTAAAAAATTGTAAATGTACTTATATAACATTTTTAAGTTACAAAGTTATTGATATGTTGGAATTTCGTAGCTACATCAAAAGTTTGTTTTAAAGCCCAATTTAAATCGCTACTAGTCGATCGATGGTAATGCGAGCTTTAGTTCTGGTCTACCCCAATAGACGTATCAAATTTAGATGACGTTGATATTTTTACATGGTATATATTAACATTATTTGCGATTATATAAAAGCTGCTGCACTCTTGCTAATCTAGGTTACAACAAATACCGTCCACATATGTGTTGGTGTAGCTATTTACATTACTAAAGAGACAGCTATATTTGCCATAATGAATAGATATTCGAAGGAAGATATCAGCTGCGAGCGTTATCTCAATATGCAGTATTAAATTACAAAATTATCCCAATATTAAATTACAAAACACAATTTAATGGCAAATATAGTGGAAAACACTTAGCTAGTTATGATCCATCTTCAAATTAATGTTAATTGTTGAATGCAATTATAAATTATAAAATTACAATTATATCATCATATAATTTATAAAATTAATAATTAATTTATAAAATAATTAATTAATTTAATATAAAATATTAATAATTTAATTTGAAAATATGAATTAATTTATAATTCATTTATAAAATTACACAATTATCTTTATAGCTATAAAGTTTGATCCATCTAAACTTAGGTTATTAATATGCACAGTATTATTAAATTGAACCAAAAACTAAAGATTTTAACTAATAAATGTTTATTTGTCGATTTATTTTGAAATTTAATTTCGATTAAATTTTAAAAATAAAAAGTAAAGTAATTTATTGAATCCCTGAATGTAGTCAACGTCAGATAATAAAAATGTACCGAATTATAAAACGTAAATATTAAATCAGCATCTATTGATAAAAATATTAAAATTAACTTGCAGTTTTTAACGTACAATTTAATACCATTTCAAGAATGGAAATAAATTGTATCGATTCAGTAGCTCCTCTAGTAGCAACTTCATCTATTCAGTAGCTCGAAAATAAAAATGTTGGTAAAGAATTTTTGCGTACAATGTACGATTCGTGATTTGTTAGACCTCAATGCTTCCATTCATCTAGTTGAGAGAAAGTTGATCAGTTGATAAAATTCATTTTTAACTCAAATCGTCTAAAGAATTAAAATCAGTAAAGTTGCAAATGTATCTTTCTGGCTGCGATTTTTAAATCACAAAATGCAAGCAACGTAAAACAATAAATGATTTTTTACAAATAAGGATAAAAAATCAATGAATTATTAAAGTAAAAAACACATTTATTAAAATTAATGAATTATTAAAGTAAAAATACACAAAATACGGACAAATACACACAACTGTTTATATATTGTTTTATGTGTGTATTACAAGTCTGGAAGAATGCGAACATAATTTATATCAATGCAGTTTCACGAAATAGAAAATAATTTCAAAAACACGTCATCTCATCAGTAATTCTTTAAAATGTTTGTAAAGAATTTTTGCCCGCAATGCACTGTTTGTAATTCGTTGGATCACAAGTCTTCAATTTACTTGGTTAAGGGCGGATTTGATCAGTTGATAGAATTCATTTTGAACTCTAATCATCAATAAAGTCGCGGATGTATCTCTCTAACTGCGATTTTCAATCATAAAAATTATGTTGTATTTACTAAATTTGTTTAAGTGGCATTGTTTCACACTTCGGTCATTGATTCACACTTCGGAGATCCCTTAGGTATTGCGTGTGCTACAGGTCGCCGCAATCATCCGTATTGAGTCATGAATTCTCTACACTAATTAGTCACTGTTCTAAGCTTGAAGAATATCTACTAGTTAGCGATTTTAAAATACCCTCAGCTGGTCACATCGGGAATTATGTTTTGGATAGTAGTTCTTCCAAGTCAGATGTAGATTTGTGAAATTTTCTTACAAATGATCTCATGTTAGAGCAACATGTGCAGTCGCCCACCAGATTCGCGCAAAACCAGGAATCTTGTCTAGATTTGGTATTTTCCAAATTAATTACAAGTGTGGGTAATATGAGCTATCAGAGTCCTATTAGATTGAGCGATCATTGCATGATCTTATTCAATTATTTTTCTAGGTGTATGATCCCAAAACTGGAAATTTTGATAGTGTCGAAAAGATCTTGGCAACAAATTGATGAAGACTCAATACGAGAGGCGGCACTAAGAACATCATTCAACTGTGCTAGTGAAGACATTGAGGTAAGGTGGCATGTTATTGAATCAGGTTTAGTAGCTCTTGCAGATAAGTTTGCACCACTCCGTAGAGTACCAAAAAGTAAAGCTATATACCCTCCTTGGTTTGACACTGAATTGCGATATGCTCTCAAACATAGGAATCGTCTATTTGAACTAAGCCGTCATCAGAATAATTTTAAAAGCGGTATACAATGTTCCGAAATTTCGTCAATCGCCTTAAGATTACAAAAAGGCAAAGTTTTGAAGATCAATTAGCTTTACAAATTGATACAGAACCAAAAAAATTGGGCTTATGTGAAAGGATTGTTGTGTATGAACGAACACACTGCAAATGTATGGCAATGACGATTATCACTGGCAGCAATGTGCTTGGCGGTATGCCTTTGTATTTTGACTATATATGTCGGATAGCGACTGTTTCTGAACGCTGGTGTTTTGTTTGTACTAAAAATTAAAAAACGTTAGCGTTTGCTTTGCAATGTCTGAAAACACAACAATTGGCGACGAGGGTGGTTCAAAATTTTCGTCGAACGACATTATGAAAATTGTATGGGAACAACAACGTACATTGACGAAGTTGATGGAAAGTCTGCAAAATCGTGAAAATCCCAATAAGGATTGCAATATACCGGCGTTTCAGCATTTCAATGCAGATCACGATAAGTGGATTGATTACGGGATTCAACTGAAGAATTTTTTGGGCATGCACAGAGTTGATTCACAGATGCGACAAAAACAATTCTTACTGTCCAGTTGTGGTCAAGAAATTTTTCGCTTGGTTGGACAATTGATTCCGTCTTTCGAAAAAGAGGACATTACTTTCGAGATGATTATTAAGGAACTCGATCGTCATTTTAAAAAGCCGATGCATATAGTTGCAGCCAGATTCGAATTTACGCAATGTCGACAAAAAGCCAATCAGTCACATAAAGATTGGATAGCGGAAGCAAGGGGCCTGGCTAGTAAGTGTTCGTTTTTCGATCAATCCATTCAAACCGAACAGCAAGCAATCGACGACAGATTGAGAGATCTGGTAATTGCATATACTCCAATCGAGGAAATACGTATGAGTCTATTACGATTAGACAATCCTACGTTAGACGATGTAATTAGGATTGCTTCTAATTGGGAAATGACACAAGCTACTAAGCACTTGTTAGCGACGGAAACCAGCTCGAATTATGCAAATGACTCGAAAAAGGATGTTGAAATTTCGCATGTTAATAAATTAAGTGCTGGACGTCGATCACAATGGAATAAAAATTCCATGCCTCGTTGTACACGATGTAATGGTTCAAATCACGTAAATGAGCAACAGTGTTGGGCTAAGAACGTAAAATGTCACCGTTGTGGTAAGATAGGTCATATTCGTCGATGCTGCAAGGTAGCACTACAAAATATTCATCAGTTGATATCAGACGAGAATGGTGATAATAAGGCTGTAGAGTTGGCTTTTCTCGAAATTCAAAACGTTTGTCGAAGGGACCATATCCTGGGACCGACATTGGAAGTGAGAATAAACGGAGTTCAAGTGGAAATGGAGTTTGATACGGGAGCAATGTTGTCTGTAATATCTCAAAAAACATGGTCAAGTTGTGGTTCGCCTGAGCTAAGAGCGGGAAGATGGCTGAGAAGTTTTGGTGGAGGGTTGATAAAGAGCATAGGTCAATGTCAAGTGACTGTAGAACTAGATAATGTAGCCAAATTGTTGAATGTCGAGGTCGTATACGAAACAGAAAAGAGCTTGTTTGGACAACCGTGGATAGAAGCATTTAACATGTCCTTGCCACGTCAAGTAAGATCCCGCCCACGAGCTATCAATCAGTTAAATTTAAATCAACAAGGTGCATCCGATTTAAACCACATGTTACTCAGATTTAAGGAGTTATTCAATGAAGATCTTGGGAACATTAAGGATTTGGAGATAAAGTTACAAGTTGATCCATCGGCTATTGCACGATGCATTCCGGCTCGTCGCGTACCACTGCCATTAAAGCCAAAAATCGAAGAAGAGTTAAAGCGCCTTTTATCGAATGGAACATTAGAGCAAGTTGATTCAAACTGTAATTATATTGAATGGGCGAGTCCAATTGTTTCTGTGCTCAAGAAGGATAACTCAATAAGACTTTGCGCTGACTTCAAGGCGACAATTAATCCGTATCTGAATTGTGATTGTTTCGAATTACCGACATTTGAGGAGATACTGAGCAAAATCGCAGGAGGCACCTTGTATTCAGTATTGGATTTAAAGGATGCGTATTCACAAATGAAAGTTCATCAAGACTCTCGAAAGTATTTGACCATATCGACACCCTTCGGATATTATCAATATCGTCGATTACCATTTGGGTTATCCATTGCACCAATTTTGTTCCAGCGTTATATGAATCAATTACTCGGTACGATTCCGGGCGTCGCAGTTTATCTGGATGATGTTGTAGTTGCAGGTGAAACACGTTCAGAACATATAGACAGACTTCGAAGTGTAATGACAAGATTATTGAATGCGGGAATACGAGTTAAACGTGAAAAGTGTTTATTTCTTCAAGAACAAGTCAAATTTCTGGGACACGTGTTAGATAAAGGAATGGTAAAAGTTGATCCAGAGAAAGTTGATACTATTCAAAATATTTGTCCACCGTCAAATCCTAAAGAACTGCGAACGTTCTTGGGAACCATAGGGTTCCTTGAACGTTTTATTCCTCATTTGCGGTCGCAGTGTGCTGACTTGTATTCGTTAACGGGTGTACGAGCGAATTGGAACTGGACAGATCGGCATCAAAGCCAATTTGAATTGGTCAAGCAAAGTATGCTAAAACCGAAAATTTTAATACCATATGATGGGAAGAGTAACCTGAAGCTGTATTGTGATGCTTGTGAGAGAGGCTTAGGAGCCGTACTGCTTCAAGAAACTAAAAACAACCGTTATCTGCCGATTGCATACGCATCAAGAAAATTGAGCAGCGCGGAAATAAATTACTCGCAAATCGACCGGGAGGCACTTGCACTTATATTCGGTGTCAATAAGTTTCGATATTTTCTATTAGGTAGAAAGTTCGTACTCATCACTGATCACAAACCTTTGAAATACATATTCGGAAATCAACGTAATTTGCCAAAGATCGCGAATCAGCGTTTAGTCAGATGGGCATTGTTGTTGAGTCAATTCGACTACGAACTCGAATGCATTCCAGGAAAAGATAACATAATTGCCGATGTCCTCTCCAGATTTCCATGTCAAGGCCTTGACTGTGCAGAAACGTCGGGAACAAATGATATCTGTGTGAATTTGTTATGTGAGGACACACCTTTATTATCCGCAACAGCTATTCGCGAAGCTACGAAACAAGATTTGATTCTAAAAAAGGTGACGCAATATGTGTCGATCGGTTGGCCAAACAAAGTTACAGACTCGAACATTCATTATTACAGCACAAGACGCAATGAGTTATCATTTGAAAATGGAATTTTGCTTTTAGGAGCGCGTGTATTAATTCCGACGAGTCTACGGGAGACAGTTTTGCGAGCTTTGCATGCAGGCCATCCGGGAATTGTGGCTATGAAGTCCTTATCACGATATTACGTATGGTGGCCTGGATTGGATGCTGATATCGAGCGCTCAGTACAAAATTGTAACGATTGTCAGCGTTTCCGGAATAACGAACCTAACCATCCACTTCACAATTGGCCTGTACCCAGCGATATATGGACTAGGATTCACGTAGATTTCGCCGGACCATCCCAACAGGAGTATTACTTTGTGGTTCAGTGTGCTCTATCAAAATGGCCGGAGGTTATTAAGATGCAATGTACAAGTGCTCACTCAACAATAAAGGTATTAAGAGAAATATTTGCCAGAAATGGGGTTCCGGAAGAGCTGGTATCAGACAATGGTCCCCCGTTTCAGTCTTCCGAATTCGCGAATTTTTTGCAGTCTAATGGAGTAAAGCATGTAAGAGTATCTCCGTATCACCCAAGATCAAACGGTTTAGCGGAGAGGTTTATTCAAGTACTAAAGAATAAAGTGATCAGACCTTACAATATACACGATCGTCCAAAGCGATTGCAGCAATTCTTATTGTCGTATAGAAACACACCGCACAGTGCCACAGGAAAACCACCATCAATTGTCTTTACCGGTCATCGTTTGACTACCTTATTTGATCGTTTGAAACCGAATCTACGTTCTACACTTGAAGGTTATCAAGCAAATAACAAAATACATTTCGATAAGAAATCCAAACCGAGGGAGTTTTATTCAGGAGAAAAGGTGTGGTATCGGCAGAAAAGTAACGAACCGTGGTCGGCGGGGGAAATAGAAAAGCGCTCAAACTGGACATCGTATGTCGTGAGCAACGCTGATCAAAACTACAGATTACACGCCGATATGCTTCGTAAAGGAGAAGGTATAGAGAATCGAGAAATTACCAATGATGCAGACAATGATCAAGAGAAAATGAATTCAACATTGTCACAGCGGATTGAGATAACTAGTGATCAAAGTCCACTTACCATTACGAATTCGGCGGATGAAAAAAATCTTGAACATGATAATTGCCATCGCCAATTACCTAGACGATCAGAAAGAGTCCGTAAAGTACCTGTTCGATATGGCTGGAATGTGGCGTACTAAAAAGACCACATTTATATGGGGAAGAGGAATGTTGTGTATGAACGAACACACTGCAAATGTATGGCAATGACGATTATCACTGGCAGCAATGTGCTTGGCGGTATGCCTTTGTATTTTGACTATATATGTCGGATAGCGACTGTTTCTGAACGCTGGTGTTTTGTTTGTACTAAAAATTAAAAAACGTTAGCGTTTGCTTTGCAATGTCTGAAAACACAACAAGGATAAGCCTTTATAAGCCTTATAAAGGCTCATAAGCCTTTATAAGGCTTATAAAGGCTTATGTGACATGTATTAATAATAATATACCTTAATTCGCAAACGTTGATTAATTGAATCAAAGACATCGAGTTTTTTAAAACGCTAATGCGTAATATCAGAATAAATATTCACTAGAATAAAAATTAATAAAGTTATTTTTGTTTAAAAATAACTAATTTTTGTTTAATAATAAAGTAAAATTTGTTTTTTTTAAACAGTATGATCATTATAGATATTTTCTAAATGTGTGAACGCTTAACTCAAGCTCAAATGCAAGTTCAAAATTATGCCGAGCAGATTTGTAATGCCATCGGGCTTATTCAGCAAAATGCACAACCATCACAATTTGAAGATGTCGAAAGTGATTCATCCGTAAAGCCTCGCGATGATACATTTACAGATAACTTTGGAAAATTAATCGTTAAAATGATTAGCGATGTCAGTACGCTTATAGACACCATACCACCAAATGTGCCAAAGGAAGATCAACGTAAACGAATGAAAAAGATTCAACAACTGGAAGCTTCAAATACAGACAAAGCCCGTATTTTAGAAGAAATGCTTAATAAATGTAAGAGTGTTAGAACGCAAGTTCGTAACCGTTTAGAAATGATCAATACAATAGTACTGGAAATGGATGAAAGAATTTCGGATCGTCCAGCTGAATTGAGTATAGAAAAATCGTCAGCTGAAAGCAGTAAGGAAGATAGCTCACTTAATTTTGGAGAAAGCTTGGAATTGAGCGATCATAATTAGAAGATGTTAACGTTATCAGACAGAAAATGTATAGAAAATTGTTGATTACAAATAATACTGTTTAAGGCAACTAACTTTTAAAAGTATTTGTATTTTAGTTATTGACTGTTGACATGCTCATCCCCAATTCGTAATGTATATAAAGAAATATATCTGCAAGGGCTTAATATATAAAGTCCCGCAGGTATATTGCCTAGGCGATTTCTATTAAAAACGAACTCTGAGACGCTGAAATTTTGCATGATAATTAGTGATACTTGAAAACACTATATCTACAAGTTTTTGTAGCGATATGTAAGTATTAATTGTATTTAAAATCATAAAATGTTTGCTTGAAGCAAAAACATTTCAAATTTCGCATAGTTCATATTTACCTTTAACATCGTCTCATATAATTTACTAATATAATTTATAATTATATTGACATATAATTGAACCATCCCCGTGAATATAAGAGACTGAATTTATTATTTGATATTATGATT
Organism: Pomphorhynchus laevis; assembly: GCA_012934845.2. NCBI lineage: Eukaryota > Metazoa > Acanthocephala > Palaeacanthocephala > Echinorhynchida > Pomphorhynchidae > Pomphorhynchus > Pomphorhynchus laevis. Next base: position 294,104 of record WNNJ02000199.1, read on the forward strand.
ATACTTAGCAGTACTTTAAATTTGAAAATTGAGTACTTTTTACTGAGTTCTAATTGGGTTTCGTTGCATAGGACGTCGGTGCTTTCAAAATCAATGTTATGATCAGTCTCTCTAGCATGATTGAAGATTTGAAGATGTATCTCATTTTCTCAGATTGTACTTATGTTGGTAGATTATCTTTCTTAAGCCTTGATTAGTTTGTCCAACATAAGTCGTCTCATAATCTGCACACGAAATGACATATACCACGCATTCTGATGTTGTTACTCGTCTGCGTTTAAAAATACCACGGAGTTTAGCATCGCCTCTTTAATATTGTCTTAGATTGCTTCGGAATTTTGAAGCTAATGTCTTCAATCGTCTGTTTACAGTATTATTAATGGACGTTGATTGTATATACGCTATATCTTCATGTGCTGTCAACGTTATAGAGACGTGTATTGATTTGTGCGCGATTTGTGATGCCTTTGTAATGGCTCATTCAGGATATTGGCATGTCTTTAACATGTAATTTATTCTCTCACGATCTTTCTGTCTATATTCCTTATTACTGCACATCGTCAAGGCCCTTCTAAACAAGGAACTCGCAGCTGACATTTTTTATATATCTGCGATGTGCGTGTTCCCCGGAGTAGGGGCATGTGGAATATTAGGTTTTCTAAAACGCCTGTCGAGATGTTGTTATTGCGCCTCAATACTTTAACATCTAGAAAATTAATCACGTTACCTGTGTCATTAAAATTAACCTTCCAATGTATTGCCTTGTCATACATTTTAAGTATTCCTCCGAGATCCACTGTTTTGGGGTCTATATCAAAAACGGCGAAAACATCATCGACATACCTTCATCAGTGCTTCAGGCTTTTTGGTTTTTTTTTGTATCTATCACACTTTCATTTTATCACGTACAAGTCAGCAAAGTGAGGACCTAATAGAGACCATAGCTATTCCATCAATCTGTATATATTAAAAAATTCCACGGAGTTTAGCATCGGCTCTTGAATATTGTCTTAGATTGCTTCGGAATTTTGAAGCTAATGTCTTTAATCGTCTGTTTACAGTATTATTAATGGACGTTGATTTTACGCTATCTTATTGTGCTGTCGACGTTATAGAAACGTACATTGTTTTGTACGCGATTTGTGATGTTTTTCTGATGGCTCATTCAGGATATTGGCATGTCCTTAACACATAATATATTCTCTCATGATTTTTCTGATTTATTCATGTAATTTATTATCTCATGATTTTTTAAATATATTATTATTGAAGTAGAATGCAGATTTGAATGTTCACCATTCTATCAAATTAATCCAGTCTTTAATTTGCAGCTTTGGCTCATTACACTTATCACTCAGTAATTGTACGGCTAGATTGATAGTCTCATATAATGGGAGGTTTGCAAACAGTGAGATAACGTAGGCTGTTGCACACCAGCATCCGGTTGTCTTAAGAGTTCTAATTATTTTTGGAAACTTTTGTCCGCTTTTTATGAATGAATGCTCTTATGATTTACACTGCAAAAAAAGCTTGTTAATGATTTTCGCTACGGGTGGTTAAGATATTTACGTGATGCAATTACTAGTCTCATTTCCGATTTTTGGTAATTTGTCTAAACTTTTCGCTGCATAATAACCTTTCACCGTAGTTTATGTAGTCGTTGGCATCAAGAGAAACCAAAGTTTTGCCTTTATCAGAACGACAAATCGTTGGTTCTTTGTAGCTTTTAAGAGTTTTGAGGTTATGCATGTGTTATTTACTAATATTGAGTTTACATTTGGCACTCTACGAGCGAAGAGATCAAATGATGCTATAAAACTATCATAACATTGATTTTAAAAGCACAGACATCATATCAACGAAACCCAGTTAGGACTCAAGCTCATTATGAAAATTTTGCACATACCTAACTATCCTACAATGGAAGGGAATAAATCTAATTGATTTTTAAAACTCCCCCACAAGAAGTACTCAACATGCGTTCTATCCAAAATAAAACTGACCTTCTTAACACATTTGCACGACAATCGCTTGACATTTGCTGTATAACTGAATCTTGGAACCAATTGTGATGATCTCGTTATCCGTCGTCTACGCTTAACAGAAGTATCTCCATCGTTGATTATCCCCGCCCTTCTGATAATGTGTTATCAACAACCACGTCGAATTACGGAGGGATTGTCTCCTTTAGTCGCACTCCTTGATCTCTCATAAAAATTAATTGTTCTCTAAATCCCTAATATTTCGAATTACTTATATGTAGATCGCATAGTCCTTTTCCACATGAACTCGCTATCATATGTCGTCCTGGATATTCCAATCCTTCATCCAAGTTCTTCGATGAACTAGCTGATCTTATTTCTTATTGTTCTGGCGATGATGTGGAAGTCGGAAGTGGGATATATAACGTAGGCTACATCAATAGGAAAATGGTTTCTTAGAGATGCACTAGTGATGTTAAAAATAAAAACTATTGAACTCGCACCTCTCGGAGAGACAAAGACTCTTTCGACACAGCACACGGTTTCCGCCTCGGTCTCCTCAACACTAGATCTATTCTCAATAAATCTGATCTTATCCTCAACGTATTCACCAAGCAATCCATCGATCTCTTCTGCCTCACCGAATCTTGGCACTCAGATTCCGACGACATTTCCATTCGCCGTCTGCTCTCTACCGGTTGCTCCCTAGTAGAATCCGCCCACCCCTCAGCTCATGCCCTTCTAAATTCTCTAATCATGGCGGCATTGTCGCATTCGCGCATCACCCCGCGTCTCTTCGCAAAATCAATCCCCCTTTCAGTCCTTGCTCTTTTGAATTGCTCACTTATCGTTATTCTAACCCGATCACTCTAGATCTCGCCATTGTATACCGTCCTGGTTTATCAGCTCCTTCTGCCTTATTTTTTTACCGAACTCGCTGACCTCCTTTCTCATTGTTATTTGTCCTCAATCCCTTCACTCGTTCTAGGCGACTTCAATATCCGCCTAGACCGCCCTCTTCCACGGATTCCATCCGGTTCATCAACATTTCATCCAACCACAATTACAAACTAATCTCAACTGCCCCCACACATATACTTGGTGGGGCACTCGACATCATCGCTGTCCCCGATCATTTTGCTGCCTACACCTCACTGTCCATCTCTGATCCTGGTCTATCCGATCACTTTCTTATCACCCTTAATCTCACTCACAACCACACCCCTCCTCACACACCTACAATCCTACGTCGCCCTTGGAGAAATCTTGACCTATCCCTTCTCCGCTCTGCCTTACTCAAATCATCTCTATCATTACCCACAATAACATATTCATCTCCTCACGATCTCGCCTTTCTTTTCGACTCTTAACTCACATCCATTCTCGATATTCTCATGCCCTTCAAGTCTCACCCACATCGTCGCTTGCACCATGCCCCATGGTTTGACATCCAATGCCTACTATCAAAGCGTCGACTCCGCCATGCTTTTCGAGTCTATCACCGCTCTCTCAGACGTGATTTCCGCTCGATCACTCCGTCTTTCCGTGATTCCTATCTCGCTCTTCGCCGGTCTCATCTCAACCTACTACGTACCAAATGCAACTCCTTCTGGCAGCATAAAATCATCACTTCATTCAAATCTAAGACTCTCTTGCATACTTTTAACTCAATCCTGGCTCGCTCCTCTTCGCCGTGCAACATCAATGCCAATGATTATTCGTCATTTCTCCAGACTAAAGTATCCACGTTGCTCTCTCACACCCCGGTCTCCATCTTATCCCACTCTGCCCCGCCTAGCCTTATCCTTCCGGAGCTCTTTCCTCTTCTCCCTGTCTCAACTACAGAAGTATCATCTGTCCTCATGTCCTTGCCCAACAAAACCACACCTGCCGATCCCCTGCCTACTCACATATTAAAATCTATATGCTCATCGATATCCCAATTTCTCACAACCTTGTTTAACTCGTCCATCCGCAGTCGTATCTTCCCTTCACACTGGAAATCCGCAATCGTTCGTCCACTCCTTAAGAAACAATCGCTCGACCCCTCCCTTCCTTCTAGCTATCGCCCCATTTCACTACTCCCTACTCTTTCAAAGCTCTTAGAACGCCTCATCTTAATACAAATCAACGCTTATCTCTCCTCATCCAATCTGTACCCTCCTTTCCAATCCGCTTTCCGCTCTAATCACTCGACAGAAATCGCATGCATAAAAGTGTACAACGACTTACTCATTTCTCGAGACAAGGCTCTATATAGTGTTCTCATCTCCCTCGACCTCTCCTCCGCATTCGACATTGTCGACCACTCCGTCCTCCTTTCTCGCCTTCGTTATGATAAAGGCTTTTCTTCCTCCTCCGTAGCATGGTTCGCCTCATATCTATCCGACCGTTACTTTCGCGTCTGTTCTAATTCATCATCCTCTCCTCCCATCCCTATTTTTTGCGGGGTCCCACACGGTTCAGTCCTAGGTACACTGCTTTTCTCTCTTCTGCTTGGCGATCTATCTCCGTTTATCAAACCTTACTCCTTTAAGGTCATGCAATACGCCGATGACATTCTAATCTATGCTCATGCACCCGCACATCGCATACACGATATCAGCATTTCTGCCTCCAACTGTCTTTCTTCTAGCTACAAACGTCTCTATAATCTCCATCTCGTTCTAAACCCGAAAAGTCCAAAATAATGTGGATCTTCCCCCGTAAACCAAACATATCTCATCCCACTGTTTATTTGGCCTCATCGATCATCCCCATAGTCCACAATCTCACTTTCTTAGGCTTCCATTTCGATGATCACCTTTCCCTTAAACCATTCGTCCGTGACAAGGTCCGCTCATCTAACTTAATTCTCCGTGATATCCGCCGTATCCGCCCCCTTATCGACTTCCGTTCTTGTATGTCTCTTCTTTCATCGCTTCTTTTTCCTAAAATCGATTACTGCCTTAGCCTTTTCGCCAATTCTCCAAAATCCATCATCCTACCCCTACAACGAATAATCAACACCGCCGTTCGAGTTCTCTTTCGTCTCCGTCGCTTCGACCACACATCCACATATTTTTCCCAACTCTCCTGGCCCACCATCCACATCCGCATCAAATTCCGCCTTCTTCTCGTTACCTTTCGTCTCATCGTTGTCGGCTCCCCATCGTTCATCAACCTTCTTTCCTTAGACAATACTCGCCCCACCTCGCTATCGCTTTGTTCCTGTCATACCCTCTTACTCCACGTTCCAAATTACTCCAACAACTACGGTCTCCGATCCTTCCTCGTCGCCGCCTCACTCGCCTGGAATCAACTCCCTCTCGACGTCCAAAGCGCCCCTCCTTTATCATATTCAAACACCTCCTCCGTTCACACCTTCTCGACACCTAATTTACAGTCTTGTTTTGTTGTGGTCATGTATGCGTGCGCTGGCAAGCATTTTCCACGTTAAAATAAATCCTTTTTTAACTGTTTATATATACTCTTTTATGTATGTGTATTACAAGTCTGGAAGAATGCGAACATAATTTATATCAATGCAGTTACACGAAATAGAAAATAATTTCAAAAACACGTCATCTCTTCAGTAATTCTTTACAAACATAAAATGTTTGTAAAGAATTTTTGCCCGCAATGCATTGTTTGTGATTTGTTGGACCACAAGTCTTCAATTTACTTGGTTAAGGGCGGATTTGATCAGTTGATAGAATTCATTTTGAACTCTAATCATCAATAAAGTCGCGGATGTATCTCTCTAACTGCGATTTTCAATCATAAAAATTATGTTGTATTTACTAAATTTGTTTAAGTGGCATTGTTTCACACTTCGGTCATTGTTTCACACTTCGGAGATCCCGTAGGTATTGCCGTGTGCTACAGGTCGCCGCAATCATCCGTATTGAGTCATGAATTCTCTACACTAATTAGTCACTGTTCTAAGCTTGAAGAATATCTACTAGTTAGCGATTTTAAAATACCCTCAGCTGGTCACATCACGAATTATGTTTTGGATAGTAATTCTTCCAAGTCAGATGTAGATTTGTGGAATTTTCTTACAAATGATCTCATGTTAGAGCAACATGTGCAGTCGCCCACCAGATTCGCGCAAAACCAGGAATCTTGTCTAGATTTTGTATTTTCCAAATTAATTACAAGTGTGGGTAATATGAGCTATCAGAGTCCTATTGGATTGAGCGATCATTGCATGATCTTATTCAATTATTTTTCTAGGTGTATGATCCCAAAACTGGAAATTTTGATAGTGTCGAAAAGATCTTGGCAACAAATTGATGAAGACTCAATACGAGAGGCGGCACTAAGAACATCATTCAACTGTGCTAGTGAAGACATTGAGGTAAGGTGGCATGTTATTGAATCAGGTTTAGTAGCTCTTGCAGATAAGTTTGCACCACTCCGTAGAGTACCAAAAAGTAAAGCTATATACCCTCCTTGGTTTGACACTGAATTGCGATATGCTCTCAAACATAGGAATCGTCTATTTGAACTAAGCCGTCATCAGAATAATTTTAAAAAGCGGTATACAATGTTCCGAAATTTCGTCAATCGCCTTAAGATTACAAAAAGGCAAAGTTTTGAAGATCAATTAGCTTTACAAATTGATACAGAACCAAAAAAAATTGGGCTTATGTGAAAGGATCCAGAGCTCTGCTACCAGCTATTTCATCTTTAAGAGACGGTAACACTCGAGTGACATCGCCAGACAGCATGGCAGAATTGTTTGCATCCGCTTTTGAGCTGACACCAGATGCTTTCTCTAGCATATGTGGAGATGCAGCATCACAACAGGTAGAAATTGGTTCTCCAGTTTTAACGATAACAGCACATGAGGTTTTTGTTGAATTGGCTAGGTTATCTAGATCATCAGCGGCAGGCCCCGATGATATTCACCCCCAACTTAAGTTACTTGCTCCTGTTCTGGCTGAGCTATTAGCCTACATATTTGAGCTGAGCTTGCGCATTTCGAAGTTACCTGCTGCCTGGAAAAAAGCGATTGTAGTACCAATTTATAAAAATGGTGAAAAAGATGATCCGAATAACTATAGGGCAATAAGTCTAACTAGTGTTGTATGCAAAGTGATTGAGCGCATACTAAACAGACGCATATATGATCATTTGAGTTCGCTGAGAATTCTCAATAATGCACAGCATGGATTTCGCCCTCGGCGTTCATGTCTTACAAACTTATTACATGCTCGCGAAGATTGGGTTGGACATGTTGCTAACGGGTACTGTATCGACGTAATATTTCTTGACTTTAGTTGGGCTTTTGATAGGGTGCACCACAAAATGCTAATTTCAATCCTTGAGTCTTATAAAGTCAATCGCTCCATTATAAGCTGGATTCAAGATTTCCTTAAAGATAGATCCTTTGCTGTTCGTGTAGGTCAATGCCTATCGTCTTATCGTACTATCACCTCAGGAGTACCACAGGGATCAGTCTTAGGACCCTTGTTGTTTAACATATTTATAAATCAGCTACTATATTTAATTGAGGATTGTAGTGTTTTAGCTTTTGCCGACGATGTAAATGTATGGAAATTGATTAAAACCAACAAGGATCAAAATGACTTTCAAAATATCCTAAACATTGTTTATCGATGGTCTTTAAACACTGGAATTGCATTGAATATTAAAAAGTGTGCACATATGAGATTAGGTCATAGCAATGTGAGTCAAGAATATTTTATTGGCGATGAGTTTGTTGTTTCCACGCAGTCCATTCTGGATCTTGGTATAATTGTTCAAAACAATCTGAAAACACGTGCTAACACTGATAGGATTTGTAACGCAGCAAGAAGAATGACCTATATTGTCAAAAATTGCTTTAAAGATTTATCTCCCGTTTGTTTGTGCGTTTATATAATGCTCTTATAAGACCGATATTAGAATATGTGTCACCAGCATCTTCCCGTGTACGCGTACAGAACTTGATCAATTAGAGCGCATACTTCGACGGTTTACGAAATTATGTCCTCAGGTACGATATCTTCCCGATGAGGCACGAATAAAAAGTTTGAATATGCCGACAGTGCGTGAAAGGTTCCTTCTTTTCGACCTTCTAGCTATGTATCGACTAGTTAATAAAGATGAAAATTTTCCAGCAAATAGATTTGAACTCAATGAACGGGATAGACGTAAAGGGCACTCGAAAGTACTATTAGTACATGAGCACAAAAAATACCCTCGTCATTTCCGACTGTCTCATCGAGCGGTGAATGTTTGAAATCGTCTCCCAGTTGATGTCGTTGCGGTGTATACAATCAATGAATTTAAATCCAATATAAAGAACTGGATTCGAAATGAGAACGAGTAGTGGTTGCTGCAGTAACCATGGTTTTGATATATATACTGAATGATTTTTTGATTTTTTCTTGTATTTATTTGTCTTTTTTTGTGAGCGGTTAAAACAGCCTTATGGATATGACTTGTATTAATAATAATATACCTTAATTCGCAAACGTTGATTAATTGAATCAAAGACATCGAGTTTTTTAAAACGCTAATGCGTAATATCAGAATAAATATTCACTAGAATAAAAATTAATAAAGTTATTTTTGTTTAAAAATAACTAATTTTTGTTTAATAATAAAGTAAAATTTGTTTTTTTTTAAACAGTATGATCATTATAGATATTTTCTAAATGTGTGAACGCTTAACTCAAGCTCAAATGCAAGTTCAAAATTATGCCGAGCAGATTTGTAATGCCATCGGGCTTATTCAGCAAAATGCACAACCATCACAATTTGAAGATGTCGAAAGTGATTCATCCGTAAAGCCTCGCGATGATACATTTACAGATAACTTTGGAAAATTAATCGTTAAAATGATTAGCGATGTCAGTACGCTTATAGACACCATACCACCAAATGTGCCAAAGGAAGATCAACGTAAACGAATGAAAAAGATTCAACAACTGGAAGCTTCAAATACAGACAAAGCCCGTATTTTAGAAGAAATGCTTAATAAATGTAAGAGTGTTAGAACGCAAGTTCGTAACCGTTTAGAAATGATCAATACAATAGTACTGGAAATGGATGAAAGAATTTCGGATCGTCCAGCTGAATTGAGTATAGAAAAATCGTCAGCTGATAGCAGTAAGGAAGATAGCTCACTTAATTTTGGAGAAAGCTTGGAATTGAGCGATCATAATTAGAAGATGTTAACGTTATCAGACAGAAAATGTATAGAAAATTGTTGATTACAAATAATACTGTTTAAGGCAACTAACTTTTAAAAGTATTTGTATTTTAGTTATTGACTGTTGACATGCTCATCCCCAATTCGTAATGTATATAAAGAAATATATCTGCAAGGGCTTAATATATAAAGTCCCGCAGGTATATTGTCTAGGCGATTTCTATTAAAAACGAACTCTGAGACGCTGAAATTTTGCATGATAATTAGTGATACTTGAAAACACTATATCTACAAGTTTTTGTAGCGATATGTAAGTATTAATTGTATTTAAAATCATAAAATGTTTGCTTGAAGCAAAAACATTTCAAATTTCGCATAGTTCATATTTACCTTTAACATTATTATTATTATAGTGTACAAGTTACTAGCCGCAAATGGCTGTTTCAACTGTTCACAAATTACATTTTAAAATATCAATTAAAATACATCCACGAATCCAAATTAGAGTTCACAATCCACTTCAGCAGCATCTTCTTGAAGTGTCTATTGCTAGTAGCATTGACGACGTCTTCAGGCAGCGAATTCCAAACATTCAATGCGCGGTGGGAAAGCCTACTCACACTCCTTATTTTGCCATGGGGGAATTTAAATAACGTAAGGGAGTGACCTCTGCGACGCGAATTTCTCAATTTTATCGAATTGGATGGGAACCCCTCTTTTCCACGAACCAAATGCCACATCGCTACAAGATCTAAATATAGTAGCCTCTGGGCCGTTGAAGGCATTTTTAAGCAAGCTAGGCGCTCATTGTAAGAATAAAGAGATATAATGCAAAGTTTGGTTCCTCTACGTAAAATCGACTCGGTCTTTTTCATCTCAGCCTTGGTGGATGGAAAAGTTGATGCGATGCAGTATTCCACATGCGGACGGACTAACGCACAGTAGAGATGCTTAAATAATTTTGGATGCAGCTTACTAAATGTGTTCTTAATACAATACAAGGCCTTCATGGCTTTACCGTAGATATAATCGGTATTCGGTCGTGTTTTAAGGTCGTTATTCAAAATAATCCCTAGGTCTCTATGAACAGAAATGTTGTGAAGCTTATAACATCCTAAATAGAATTCATGATCAGATTTACATTTGCCGAGTTTCATATAAACGCACTTATCTACATTTATGGTCATACCGGTAGCACTGCTCCAGTCGTAGATTGTCTGGAGATCATGTTGTAGATGCCGGCCATCAGGATCTGAGATGCTATCGCACCACACTTTCACATCGTCTGCGAATGCCAGGCAGGGACTGTTCATGCGTAACAGAAAATCATTGAGAAATATAATAAAAAGCAAGGGACCAAGGACTGTACCTTGCGGAACTCCGGATTTAACTAACCTAGTAGAAGACATGCTATTGCCAACCCTCACCTGAAATGATCTCCCGTCCAAAAAATCACGAATCCAATTGCATAACATGGAGGATACTCCGTAGTGTGCTAACAACCTAATCATCCCATCATGAGGGACGCGATCGAAGGCTTTCGAAAAATCAATAAAGATTATATCGAGTGAGCTACCAAAACTTAACGACGGGGTCCAAGTTTCGCGCACGGTAAGCAAGTTCGTCAAACAAGAACGGGAGTGACGAAAACCATGTTGAGCGGACGATAGTATACCAAGAGAGACAAGATGATCGTAGACTCTAGTGCTGATGGCGCGTTCGAGAACTTTGCACAGAGAAGAGGTTAAGCTTATTGGCCTATAATCACCACAGGATGATGCAAAAATTTTTTTGGGAATAGGAACAACGGTTGCAGTTTTCCAATCTTCTGGGACACTGCCAGTGGCCAGAATTTTATCAAAGATAATAGTCAGGAATGGTGCCAGGTAACTCGATAAAGCTTTGAGCAGGTATGGGGAGATGTCATCGGGGCCAGCTGCGCTAAAAGGACGAATATTATTGAGATAATCTTGAATTTCAGTAACGCAAATTGGCCGGGATTCATTACGCGGAGGGATAGAGCACCCGTACCATATCATATGAGAATCGCAATGTGGTAAAGTGGATAAAGAGAACGAGGATGCGAAGGTCTCAGCTATATCAGTTTCATTTGTAACCAAGCCACATTCAGAGTGCACATGCTTGATTGCAGAGTTGAGCGTTCCGTTTTGCCGAGCATATGACCAAAATAGCTTGGGGTTGCGATTAACTTCCTTGATGATTGTAGATTCGAATTTATCACGTTTTAACGTTTTCATACGAGTACAGACGTTCCTAAGATACCTATAAATGTTGGCGTAATACGGAAGCGAACGAGATAACTTCCAAAGACGATTTCGTACTCGCAACATCAATCTCAGGTCCTTATCGAACCAAACAGGATATTTAGTATTTGGCGAGATGATACGCTTTGGTGCAAACACGTCAGAAATACCTAAAAGGTAATCCCCAATCACTTTTAGTGAGACTTCTTTAGTATTTGTTAAAGATAGTGGACGACGTTGACAGAAAGATAAAATTTGCTCATCAAGCACTTTTGACCAAACCCGTTTTACGATGGGAGCCGTAAAATGGCGGAATTTAAAGTTTGGGGTGACCTGTAGTGATAGCACGCAGTGGTCAGAGTTACCTATCGGTGGAAGATAATCCACTCGAGCTATGTCTTCAAGACGTTTGGAAAAAACCAAGTCAAGTATAGTATCATTATTATGGGAAGAAAATCGTGTGGGCTCTTGAATGTGTTGTACTAGTAAGAGTTCATCAGCGAGGAAGTGGGAAATTTCTCTTTCTACGACGGTGCCATCATCAAATATTGTTTGCCGCCAATCTGATTTAGGTAGGTTGAAGTCTCCTAGAAGAAGGAAATGAGAACTGATACTTATCGATTGCAATACTGACTTCAGAAGATTACAATCAGTGATCATAGAAGGTGAGCGATATACAACGCAGAGACTGATACCAACACGATCATACCCAATATGAAAGGTAATACTCTCGAACGAGCCTTGCGGATCACAAACTTGATCGATGCCAGAAATTAGCAAATGGTCTCGAACGAGCCTTGCGGATCACAAACTTGATCGATGCCAGAAATTAGCAAATGGTCTCGAACGTACACTGCAACACCGCCCCCTCGCATACTGGACCTCCTGTCCCCTCGAAGTAGACGATAACCTGGAATATTTACAGTGGCATCCAAGATGTGTTCATGTAGCCATGACTCACTAACACAGAATATATCATACGCATTAATCTCAACATGGTATCGAAGCTCTACAAGTTGTGCAGGAAGACTTCGTAAATTTGAATAACCTACCGATAAATAGCAACGAGTTGCATTGGAATCCTTTTTGGTTTTACTAAGGCACGGTCTATCAAATACAATCAGATGCCCTAAGGAATGGTCAGTGTTCTCTGAATTTACATGGAAACAGGGGTCCCGACAGTTAAAGGAGCCGACTGTTTCCAACGTACGACAGGACGCCACTTGACAACCCGAAAATCCCGTATGCATATATTAGCCTCACCTTGAGAAAGCCGGTGTCTCAATTCGATGTTTGCTTTTCGTAATTGTAATCGCTCATCTGGCGAAAGGTCACGAAGGATACGAAATGGCAACCCCCTAAGACGATATCCACGTGATAACAACATGCGCACATGATCACTAGAGGACAATATCACCTTCAACAGTCTTGGTTTCTCCTGTGTTCTTTTACCAAGCCGAAATAGCTTCTTCACGTGTATAGACGATGCTAACTCTTCATCACCTTCATGCAATAGATGGGATAATACCTTACGCAAAATAGACACGTCATGGTCCATATGTTCGTGTGAGTTTGCGGAATTGGACTCAGTAAGTTCGCTGAATAACACGCTATATGACCTGTCATAATGATGCCGAGTTATCTCAACCGACTTCGCATGTCGAACTTCACTATTTTCTGTAGGGGAAAAGTTCGATGCTATATGGGTTGGGGATCTGTTGTCTGAAGACGTGCACAAGCTGGACGACGAATTTGCTTGGACACTGGTGTCATTGTTGTCGATAATTGGCTTATCACATGGTGCAACATTTATAAGAGCATGCTTTGAATTCAATGAAGTCCGTAAAACACTGTCGCCCATCCGGCATTGAGGCTCAACTTCAATGTTGGAACTTGTGGCATTTACTACTGATTTAGGAGGCAAGTAATTTTCTAGCGTAGATGAAATGATGTGCGAATCGTCATCAGAAACTATCTTAGTAATCGTATATGACCTCTCATGTCCCCTTTTCCACACTCGAGTTGGCGTTGAATCCACAGAAAGGCTATTATCATGTTGTGTTTTACTCTGGACGTGAGGGGAGATCTCTAGTTGATCGGCTTGTTTTGTGGTGTCTGTACATGAATTGGTACATTGGTTATTATCATTATCATCGGTAGGTTTGTTTTGCTCACTCCTCGTAGCCCTTCGTATAACAGCACTGCAAAAGCCGCACATGAATGATCGCAAGTGATATATCGCCTGATCTTTACTCTTGACTTTGACAATGCTCCACACATCACAGTTTGGCGCATCGCAGCCTACTTCTAACTGAATGTAACAGTCGTCAGATAATGAGTTATTGATTCTGCCCTTCTTATATTTTTTGGTCATTGTAATCGTGAGACAACGAGGTATTCGCTTGTATGTTATTATATTGTTCCGTTTAAGTAATCCTGGATTGATCAGGAACTGGATTGATTGTAAGTAATCTGTATGTTATTTTATTGTAAGAGTTTCAATAACCAAGACTTGTTTTGATTTCGGAATTGCTTTCGGAATTCGTTAACTTTTGTGTATATTAATTGTGCCCAAATTATTCGCAGATTGTAAGTAGTTTATTAAGCAGCCAAGAAAGTTCAAACATCGTCGCATATAATTGACTAATATAATTTATAATTATATTGACATATAATTGAACCATCCCCGTGAATATAAGAGACTGAATTTATTATTTGATATTATGATTATACTTAGCAATACTTTAAATTTGAAAATTGAGTACTTTTTACTGAGTTCTAATTGGGTTTCGTTGCATAGGACGTCGGTGCTTTCAAAATCAATGTTATGATCAGTCTCTCTAGCATGATTGAAGATTTGAAGATGTATCTCATTTTCTCAGATTGTACTTATGTTGGTAGATTATCTTTCTTAAGCCTTGATTAGTTTGTCCAACATAAGTTGTCTCATAATCTGCACACGAAATGACATATACTACGCATTCTGATGTTGTTACTCGTCTGCGTTTAAAAATACCACGGAGTTTAGCATCGCCACTTTAATATTGTCTTAGATTGCTTCGGAATTTTGAAGCTAATGTCTTCAATCGTCTGTTTACAGTATTATTAATGGACGTTGATTGTATGTACGCTATATCTTCATGTGCTGTCAACGTTATAGAGGAATATTTTATATCTGGAGTCGTTTTTCGTAATCAAAATTTTTCAGTTCTGGCACTAATTTAGTTGACGATCTGAACACTGTCATTTCCACTTATATCTGCTCATCTACCTCAACTCCTATCAGCTCTGTCCGTCCACCACTTCCACGAAATCGTTTCTTTCTCCAAAGAACGGCGCTTGTAATTTTTTCGGAATAACAAGCTGGCGATGCGTACAAGATATCACTAAGGTATGGTAACAGAAAGGATCTATGTATATTAAAGCACGACGGGCTTGTCATATTATCCGTTTTGTGATGCAGTACCAAACTAATATAAAGAATAAATTTAAACTCTTAAGTGGCAAATTTTTATGGATGGATAATAAATAATATACTTTGTATTAGAATAAGATACTAGATAGTTTTATCAGAGGAAATACATCATTAGCATGTATTTGGCTCCGCTGCTATGTTGGTTAGAGGAGTTAGGGGCCGAAACCTGATAGCATAGCAGTTCCTCCTGATGACATAATCAACAAAATATGTAATGATATTTTAAACCCATCCTTAAAAGATAATTTACCCATTTCGAACATACCAGAGGTCGCCTTCACAATTTTATCACATTTAAGTTCTAAATGTTGAGATAAAGACCATCTAGACGTAACATGCCTACAGATACTTCGATTTAAAATCAAGGGAAATGTCTTGATAGCATAAAATGTCCTATCGACTTAGTCGACCTCTTTTACGAAACTTAATTACCTAAAACGTTTCATGGTTCACTCGAATACGATTAGTAAAACAGAACGATGAGAGCGAGTTTAAAGCTACTTGGGCATTGGAAATAGATTTGGAGATAATAGTATGATCATCCGCATATAATACACATGAAATATCTGAAAGATTGTGACTTAGACTGTTAGGAAGATCAGCAATGAAGAAAGTGAATAATAAAAACTTAGAGGGTCATCCTGGAGGACACCGCGATTGGCGAAAAACCCTTTCGAATAATTTATGCCGTCAAAAATGCGAAGAACGTTTGGTTTCAAAAGAGAATTCAAAAAATAAATAATAAGACCGCCTTAACCTACATCATGCGACAATTTTTCTAAAAGTTTCCTATCAACTGAATCGAAAATTTTTGAAAGTCAATAAAAATAACATAAATAGATCGATGTTGCTGAAATGTGTATATTACAGATCGTCTAAGAGTATTTATTGCGTCTGTCGTTAATCTATTAGGTCGAAAACCATACTGCTCTTCTGGGAGAGAATTCTGACAATGTTGAATTAATATGGAAGCAATAACGTTTTTAAAAAAATTTATAGCAATGATTCAAAAGTGTGATTCAACGATAGGAGTTTGCTGATTCTGGAATGCCTTTACCTTTATAAAGTACTTTGATAATACCATCTCTCAAACAATCTGTAAATGAAGCACCTAATATAATAAAATTAAAGAAATACGTCCAAAAATGAGCAAGAGGATATAAAGATTGTTTAATTTGCTCGACACAAAGAAGATCCGATCCTGAAGCTTTACGAGGCGCCATATTGCGAAGAGCTATCGTTCAGTGAATTTATTAGGATTGATAACAACTCCACAAAGTCGATCGTAAAATAATAAGGAAACGTGTGCAAAGCATTTAAAGAGGATAATGCGAGAACATCGATGATTCTTATTAACGGAGAGCGTCCATGGTTTCTTTGAAGCTATTTCAAAAGCCTTATTTCGTCATTTAGCTTGACACTTTATCTAAATTTCTCTATTAATGTACAATACTCCCTATCTATAGAGTATATCTATTATATCTAGACAAAGAGAATGTATTCTTCCTTGTCGACAATTTCTCCTAGTAACTTCAATGGGGAATCTTGCATAGTGATATACAATGCGATACATAAAACAAATGTCTAGAAACACGAGGCGACAAAATATTGATATGTGCTCATATTGGTATGTGTTTCATCAGTTGCATTTCTATGTACGAAAGATGAAATGTCAAAGTATGAACGCATACTACAAGTGTCACACACTTATCTCCTAGCCTAAGGATTCTTCATTATGAGCAGCGGCTCTTTCATCTTGGATTGAGTTTCATATTTTGTCGCCTCGTGTTTCTAGACATGTGTCCTATGTATTGCATCGTATATCAGTATGTAAGATTCCCCATTGAAGTTACTAGGAGAAATTGTCGACAAAGAAGAATACATTCTCTTTGTCTAGATATTTTGGACCATGGAAAATTATCTAAAAAATTTAGACTTTCCCACCGAGCGTGTAACTTATGGAAGAATGATTTACCCCCTTCCGTTGTGAATGCTGCGAGCTTTCTGAATTTACGAAAAATGCTGAAGAGTTGGTTAATGAAGCCGGATGTGGTAGGTCGAATCGAGGCGTTCTATAAATGACCTTTTTCTCTTTTTTTTATTTTTTTTATTGCCGTGATCGAGCAAAACAACCTTGTGGCTAATGCTCTGTATGTAATAATAAATTATTAATAATATTTTTCGAAAGAAATGTATTCGTACAAAAATATAAACTAATAAGTTAGTGTTAAGTTGCTGCGTCTATTTATGCCATGATGTCTATAATGGCATAAAGTAGCACACGATATTAGGCCAAAATCTGCAATTAAACAAAATCATGATTTTGTTACTCTCGAAATTAGTTGTGAATCAGCGGATAGTGAAATATGGACAATTGTGAATGTCCCTGGGTCTTCGAGAAGTAAAATTAAAACAACGCCGCTTTATGTGGTTTCTGCACGGCTGCTAAATTAACATTACTATTCAACGTCAACTCAAAGGATCGGCAAACAAGTGCATCTATATCGAAAAATGTGATTGAACCTGTATTGGCGCATGCAATACCAAATAATCAGTCTCGTGATTTGTCTGCAGAATTTGATGCGCCTGCGTGTGTCTGCTTGGATACAGTTGTACCTACTCTCTTCCGTTGTAGTAATGAATGTGATAATGTTGATGACTGTCAATCTCAAACAATTGAAAACGACAAGACGCGATCTTTATTGCTGGATATTAAATCTCAATGCGTTTCTTCAGGCAACCAAACTCCAACTAGAGACAAGGATCGATGAATATTTATAAATACTAAATCTCAAAACATTGTATCAAACTATAAACATTTCAATAATAATCGTCTTAGATCTGACCCTTCCTATAATGTGTTATTCAGTGGTATACCTGAATCAAATGCTGAAAATTCTCAGGCCCGTGCGAATGATGACGGTAAAGCTGTACATCCCTTACGTCCTTCTTCCTATTCCTCCCCACATCTATATACTTCTCATACTTCTCTCTTCGCTTAACGTACTCCATACTCTACTTCCCCGTATCACTTCTCAATAATTTACATCCTTCCGTCAAAATCATCTCCAGTAACATCTCCGATCAACCGATTCAACACTCCACTTCTGTCACACATGCTCCAAAATATCTTAAATCTTCACTTAGTACCCCTGTCATTACCACTTCTAGCTGATATTCTGCCTCTACTCCTACCAGGTCTGTCTGTCCACCACATCCACGTAATCGTTTTCCTTCCCGCGATCGCTGTGCTATCATATCTAACTTGAAGCCTCTCGAATCTGCTTCTCCACAATCTCGCCTCGATGATGATGTATCTGCTTCCAGGTCTATCCCAGCAGCAATTCTTTCTGATGATAATCCATCCCTCTTCAATAATATCGCTTATGTATTTTTGATTCGTTTAAACAAATCCACTAAATCCAGTCATCTCAGACCTCCACTCCTAAAAATCGTTTTATGACATAGTTCAATACTTCCTTGGTACTCTCCCAACGTTTTAAACTTCTTACTACTTCATATACTTGTCGTATCTATCCTGACCGCCCCCTTCTGATATTGCCTAACTCAATTAAGCTCGCATTGAGAAACATCGACGTGAAACACACGGCGAGTCATCCTTATCAATCCTTCAAATCAACTGAAATTTTCACGTTGTACACACAAGGCCAAAAATTCGATGGCGTCCCATCTCTTCCCCTTGTCTTCTTCACTAGTCGATCTCGCTTCTAAGCATACTTTTCGTCTTAATCTTTTCAACACTCGCTTCATTATTCATAAAGCTTATATGCTCCTTAATATATTCGATTAATTATCTATTAATATTCTCTGCATTACCGAATCCTGGCACTCTGACTCTGACGATCTTGCTATTTGTTGTCTATACCGCCCTGGTTGTTCTCTAGTTGAATCAGCTCATCCAATTGTCTCTCTAACATCTACTGCTTCTAACTATGGCGGTATTGCTGCCATTGCTCGTCACCCAACGTCTTTGCGTTAAATTAACGCTAACATCCATTACACTTCGTTCGAATTACTCATATGCAGATTATCAACTCATTTCCCTATGAAACTTGTGATTATATACCGTCCAGGCTCAGCCGCCCCTCACGTATGTTCTTTAACGACCTTGCCGATCTTATTTATGACTGTTCATTGTCCTATACTCCTACTTTTGTTCTCGGTGACTTTAACATTCGTCTTGATCGCCCGGCTGACTCTGACTCTATCGCTCTAACTTACTATTTTTCTGATGTTAACTATAAATTACTTTAAACTAACCCCACTCATATTCTTGGCGGTGCTTTCGACATCATTGTTGTTCCCAACTGCTTCAATAAATATACCTTGTCAATTACTGATCTTGGTTTATCCGATCATTTCCTCGTCACTCTTACTCGTCCCTATCCCCATCATTCTTCTCCACCTCCAACATTAGCTACTCCAAGCCGACATTGGAGACTTCTCGATATCCCTATTTTCATTACTGTATTACTTAATTCTTCACTCTTTTCACTTCCACTTAACTATCTTTCTTCCTATGATCTCTGCCTTCTGTTTGGTACTTAACTTACGTCGATCCTCAATCACCTTCTGCCCATTCGACTTCGACGTTTTTAGCGCTTGCGCCATGCTCCCTGGTTCGATTTCGACTGTAGTCTTTTAAGGCGTCGACTCCGTCACTCTTTTCGTGTGTTTAATCGTTTTCCTAAACATTCTCCAATCACACTCACTCCAAATTTCCATGCTTCCTATCTTTCTCTCCGCTGTTCCCATATCATTCTTATGCATACTAAGCGTACTTTTTTTGGCGAAATCAACTCGAGTCCTGTTCCAACTCTAAATCTCACAGAAAAATCTTAAACTGGATTCTTTCAAGATCACCTACCCCTTGTAACAAAAGTCCTGATGAATTTTCTTCTTATCTACAATCTAAGCTATCTAATTTACTTTATCTTCTACTCATATGCCCCTTGTATCCTCTCTTCTCTTTGAATACTTCCCTCCTAGAGCTATTCCACATTCTTCCCGTTTCGTCTGATAAAGTTTATTCGATTCTTCTTTCATTAGCTAATAAATAATATCCTTCTGACCCAATTCCAACTCACGTGCTTAAAAATATCTGCTTATTTATCTCACCCTTCCTAAGCACATTGTTCAACTTGTCTATTCGTAGCCGCACATTTCCTTCCAACTGTAAATGCGCCACTGTTCGTCCTCTCTACAAAAAGCAATCTCTTGACCCCTCACTGCCATCTTCGTGCCGTATTATCTCACTTCTCTCAACCCTCTCCAAACTCCTTAAGCGTCTTGTTCTTAATCAAGTTAATGCATACCTATTTTTCTTCAAATTGTTTCCTCTCTTCCAAGCTGCTTTTCGCTCTAATCAGTACTGAAATTGTATGTCTTAAAGTGTATAACGACTTACTCATATCGCGCAGTCAAAAATTATGTAGTGTCATAGTTTCTATTGATCTCTCATCTGCTTTTGACATCGTCGATCACTCGATTCTTCTCCATCGTGTTCGTCATGATTATGGCTTCTCTTTACCCACTGTAGTTTGGTTTTTTATATCCATCAAACCGTACTTTCGCGTGTGTTCTAACTCTTCTCTTTCCCATCCTTCTATCCCGTCCGGTGTTCCACAAGGCTCCGTATTAGGCTTTTTGCTATTCTCTATTCTTCTCGGTGATTTGTTTTCTATTTCTTTTACATTTGACTTCCATGTTATGCAATATGCTGACGATATTATCATCTATGATCATGCACCTGCATATCGTATTCATGATCTTACTGTTTCTGCTTCCAACTGTCTTGCCTCAATTTTCAATCATCCTTCTCTGAATCCTAATAAATCCAAAATAATGTGGATCCGTCCTCGACGTCCCAGCTTAGAACTTCTTTCCGTATCATTAAATTCTACAATTATTCCTATCGTTGACAATCTTGTTTTCTTAGGCTTCCATTTCGACAATCAAATTTCACTTAAACCTTTCGTTAGAGATAAAGTACGCTCATTTATCTTGATTATCAGCAACCTCCGTCAAATTCGTAGATTGATCGATTTCCTTTCATGTATGGCTCTCATATCTTCTCTCATGTTCTCACGACTTGATTATTGTCTTAGATTATTTTCCAACTCACCTAAATCCACTCTTCTTCCACTACAACGCATTGTATACGCAGCCGTCCGAATTCTCCTCCGTCTTCGTCGTTTTGATCATAAATCTCATTATCTTGTTTCTCTCGATTTGCCTACCGTTTATTCTCGTGTTCAAATTCGTCTTCTCATTGATTTTCGCCTTGTAACTTTTCATACTCATTCATTTATCAACCTTCCTTTTCTCGACAAGTATCGTCCTGATTATTATTTGCGTTCCCGTAATTCCCTTCTTTAAATGTCCCAAACTACTTCACCTCTTTTGGCTTCCCCTCTTTCTTTGTGACTTATTCTCTCTCGTAGAATCATTTGCCAATTCATATACGCCAATCAACCTCAATGCCGTGTTTCAAACGCCAAATCCGGTTTCTTTAAACATTTTAAGAAATTTATCTATATGACGTTTGATGTTTTTTAATTAGTGTACTTGTAATTGTCGCCAGGATTGAATGTTCAAGTCCATCATTTCGTCAGATAGATGATGGGCCGATCGTAATCCACGGATACATAACAATAACAATGTAATATGTTTTTTGAGGGCCATTTGAGGGAACCTAATAATGTGGCATTTATAATGATAAATTTTCTTCACTTAAAAAGATGTCATTCTTTCATAAATATTCACGAAAGTGGATCTGGCAGATCGAAGAATCATGGAAGCTGATCGTGCCATTAAAAATCCGAAACATGATCTGAAGTATTCAATGCAAGTATTGTAGGGTCGTTGAGTTTTCAATGCCTGTAATTAGGCTATTCGTCTAAAGATAATGGTGCTTTATTAATTATCGCCCTATTACATGTTACAATCAATGGATAAAATTTCGCGTCTTTGACCTTTGATTTACGTTCACCATATTTTGCTATTTTACGACTTGAGTGGTAGCTAAAGTGCGACTGAGGATCTTCAGAGCAATACGACAGAGAAAATTGTTGAACGTGCATATGTCTACAAGAGACCGCTCTTTCGAATTACCAAATAACACCCAACATTCAATATTTAATCGCGCGTTCCTATCTCTTGTGGTCATTTTTTAAAATTTCATGAGTCGGGTTAGCACTCGATACGAGCTCAATTGCTACAGATGATGTTAACTCCGATAGTATTTTGCCACAAAATTTCGAAGTAAATTATGCCTTATTGTTGAAAATCCACATGCCTGACATGATAGACAATTTAAATCAGCTAACTGAGTCTACGTATTTAATATAATTATAAAATAAACAAAACATAATAATGCTAAATCAAAATTTAATAATTAAATAATAAAATTAATAATTGTTTTTAGATTTTCTATAATTTAAATCAAGTTAAAAAAAAAAATGAAATTTAAAATAAACGTCATTTTTATGAATTGACTAATAAATAACAGACGTTGTATCAGAATAAGAATTAGAGGTCATCAGGAGGAACTGCTATGCTATCAGGTTTCGGCCCCTAACTCCTCTACCCAACATAGCAGCGGGGCCAAATACATGCTAATGATGTATTTCCTCTGAAATAACTATCTAGTATCTTATTCTAATACAAAGTATATTATTTATTATCCATCCATAAAAATTTGCCACTTAAGAGTTTAAATTTATTCTTTATATTATTGTGTTGATTTATATATTTTACTATTTTCTGCTTGATGTTATTTTTATAGTAACCTAGTTTAAAATATGTATCTATTAAATTATTTAAATGATTTTGAAGAAAGCCAATATCATTACATATTGTTGCAATTCTTAAAATTTCATTATTTAATGTATTATATTTTATATTATATGGTATGCATGAATGCTCATGCAAAAATATGTTTCTTGTAAATTTAAATATGTCATCTTTACGATATAAATTAATAGTAGTTTTAGTTAATGTTAATTTAATGCTCATATCTAGATATACACCTTCTTTATTATTAATATTGGTTTTGTTAAGAATGAGGCTTTCTGGATAAATGTCTCAGATCGATATTTTGACCACATGTGTGTGTGCATGTCGGATTTTTTGGGGATCCCAACCATATCTAACAGCAAGTGCGTCTTTGAACTGTCCAAGATATTGTTTTAACATATATATAGGTTTAGCTGATAACAAATTTGAAGTTCTTGGTAAGGTTAGATAACTTAGTGAATATGAATCTGTCAAAATTTGTAGATCTTTAATTTTTACAATATTATTTTGACAATTTTCAGATCATCGATACCCTGCTATTGCAAGAGAGAAATGCACATTTCTCTTGAGTCAGAAAAGTTACCCTCTGGTTCGACCATAGGGTCTAGGATTCCTAATCCTCCTTGACTTTGAGGTAAGGTAAAAAGTTGTATTTGAAGGTCCGATATTTCTAAAAAATATTTATTTTTACGTGGCAAATGCGCGCCAGCGCACGCTTACATGACCACGAAATGAGGCGGCATCTGAATGCAATAAGGGAGGTAGAGCGGAGGAGGTCGAGTGGGGCGGCGACGAGGAAGGATCGGAGATCGTAGTTGTTAGAGTAATTGAAAACGTAGAGTAAGAGGGAATTATGGGAACACATTGATAGAGAGAGGTTGGACGAGTGTCGTCTAAGAAAGGAAGGTTGATGAACTATTGTGAGGCGACAGCGATGAGACGAAAATTTACGATAAGAAGGCGGAGTTGTATGCGGATATGAATGGTGGGCCAAAGAGTTGGGCAATATATGTGGATGTGTGGTCAAAGCGACGGAGACGTAGGAGCACTCGAATTGCTGAGTTGATGATGCGTTGTAGGGGATAGGATGATGGATTTTGGAGAATTGGCGAAGCAGAGACGGTCATCTATTTTAGGGAAGAGAAGCGATGAAAGAAGATACATACATGAACGGAAGTCGATAAGGGGGCAGATACGGCGAATGTCACGGATAATTAAGTTTTACGAGTGGACCTTGTCGCGGACGAAGGATTTGAGGGAACTGTGATCATCGAAATGGAATCCTAAGAAAGTGTGATTGTGGACTATGTGGATGATTGATAAGGTGAAATATACAGGGGGCGAAATGTTAGGTTGACGGGGTAGGATCCACATTATTGGGGACTGGTCTTGGTTTAGAACGAGATGAAGATGGGAGAGACGTTTGTAGATAGAAGAAAGACAGTTGGAGGCAGAAATGGCGATATCGTGTATGCGATGGGCAAGTGCATTATCAAAGATAATGATGTCATCTGTGTATTGTATGACATTAACGGAGTAAGGTTTGATAAAGGGAGAGAGATCGCCAAGAAGAGAGAAAATCGGGGGACCCAGGACTGAACCTTGCTGAACATCTCAGAAAATAGGGATAATAGGAGAGGATGATGAATTTGAACTGACGTGAGAAGAACGTTCCCACAACTACGGTCTCCGATCCTTCCTCGTCGCCGCCTCACTCGCCTGGAATCAACTCCCTCTCGACGTCCGCCGCGCTCCCTCCTTTATCACATTCAAACACCTCCTCCGTTCACACCTTCTCGACACCTGATTCACAGTCTTGTTTTGTTGTGGTCATGTAAGCGTGCGCTGGCACGCATTTGCCACGTTAAAATAAATCCTTTTTGTTAAACCTTGCTACGGAGGATGAAGAAAATGGAAGAAAACAAGGAAGTAATGATTTTATGCTGCCAGAAAGAGTAGCGTTTGGTACGTAGTAGGTTAAGATGAGATCAGCGAAGATCAAGAGATGAATCACGATGATACGAAATGAGCGAGCGGATATCACGTCCAAGAGAGCGGTGATAGACTCTCAAAGCATTACGGGTTCGACGCTTTTAGCGTAGTCACTGGATGTCGAAACATTTGGCACGGTGCAAGCGACGATGATGGCAAGGCTTGAAGGGTAAGAGAAGATCGAGAGTTGATGTGAGTTTAGAGTCGAAAAGAAAATCGATACAGTGAGAAAAGGAACATGTTATTGTGTGAGAGGATTGATACGATTTAAGTAAGATGGAGTTGAGAGGAGAGAGATCATGATTTCTAAAAGGCTGACGCACGATTATAGATATATGACGCAGTGTATCGGTGAAATGAGATCAACTGTGACGATAAAGTGATCGGATAGAACAGAATCGGAGATGGACAGTTATGCATATGTAGAAAAACGATCGGGGACAGCGATGATGTCGAGTACCCCGCCAATTATATAAAAAAACGAATTATTTTTTACGTGGCAAATGCGTGCTGGCGCACGCTTACATGATCACAACGACAAAAATCTAAATCATGTTTCGAGGATATGTGTTTTGACAGTGGATATTAGTGTGTAGTCGTAGTTGGATAGAATGTTGATGAACCGGAGGGAATCAGTAGAAGAAGGGCGGTCGAGATGGATTTTAAAGTCGCCAATAACGAGTGAAGAGATTGAGGACAAAGATAAGTGGAACAGGAGGTCAGCGAGTTCGGTAAAAAATAAGAAGGTTGGAGCTAATGAACCAGGACGGTATACAATGACGATATCCTTAATGATCGGTCTAAAAGAACGACAAGTGACCATTTTAAAGGAGTAACGACTGAGAGGATGATTTTGCGAAGAGACGCGCAGTGACGGGTCAATGCGACAATGCCGCCATGCTTAGAGAATTTAGAAGTGGATGAGCTGAGGAGGCTGGCGGATTCAACTAGTGAGCAACCGGCTTCAGCCATTCCGCCTCTTAGCACAACAAAAATATCGTCTGCATACCTGAGCCAAGTTAACGGCTGGTTTTGGTAGGCTGCTAAGCTTCTCTCTTCTAGGTCACCCATAAAGAGTTCAGCCAATGTGAGAGCCAATGGAGAACCCATGGCACACAACCCCAAATCTGTTGATAGAACTTCCCGTTAAAGCTAAAATCTGTCTCTACAGCTGCCTTCAGAATCTCTTTAAAGTATCAATATTATTGGGATCTGACCATGGACTGGGAACGTACTTAGCTGCTTGTGCTACTGATTCCTTAATCGGAATATTTGTGAAGAGATACGACGTTTAAGCTAAAAACAGTATGTTCACTTGAAATTGTAATGTCTTTAAGCTTGTTAACAAACTCGGAGCTATTGGTGACTCTAGATTGTAAAATATTCACATAAGGGAATAGTAGTTTGTTTAAGAACCTAGCAAGCGGATGATTTAGTGAACCAGTCGTAGAAACGACATGATTCATTAGTGTGCCTGATTTGGGTATCTTAGGAAGACCGTAAAGTCTAGGTAGACGACGAGTAGTTTAATATAGACGTTGATACCCAGCATTACTGATCAAGTCTCGATTTTTACAAACCTAAAATAAATAGATGAGCTCCTTAGACAACTGCGTTGTACGGCCTGTCACTAATGGCATTAATGTCGACTGATCAGCTAAAATGTCTTCAACTTTTTCAGTATGAACACATCGATTCATAACTACAACGCAATTACCCTTATCAGCTTTTGTCACATGAATGCTATCGTCATCTTTCAAACTGCGCAAAGCTGCTACTTCTATCGTGGACAAAGAATCATTGTTATTTTCACGACGGGTTAAATGGCCTCCATTGAAAGTAACGGCTAAATACAAAGCTAAACCTCTCGTGAAGGCAGTGACTTTATCATTGGCGCCTAATGTCCTTTGAATATTAACTGCTAATTTTCCACCTTTGCACGGGTTTCTAACTCAAAGCGTACGGACGAGGGAGGACGCAAACCAAATCCTAATCCTTTCGACAGAAGAGACATCTTAGATGCGCTGAGAGAACGGTTAGAAATGCTAATGACATGAGACAACCGATCATTGTGTGTAGTAGCTGTATGCTCGTCTAGTGATGTGTGTTGAGAGTCAAGTGATACAGCAACCGGTAAATCAGTACTTGTTGTTCCAATGTTGGCCGCGGTCATCGGCTGACTCGTCGAAATTGTTGAGGGTTTTATAGTCTCTTAAATTTATTGCCGAGCCGAATGATCTTACGTGGAACCTCGAATTGGATGCGATGAAGACGGATCAGGTAAAACTAATCTTTATGGTCAGCTGCCAGAGTTTCTGAAATTCGGACGTTACATGTAAGAGTCAACGGTTCCAATCTGTTAAGACAGCAATATTTGTAACGTATTTTATCTTTGAGCAGTGCAAGAGAGCCTTGTTTGATCACCCACCTGGCATGTGTTCGATTCGAAGACAAGCCACAGTATCTTAGTTTGGCAAACGTTGGTACAACTTGCTTAAATTTACATCTTTTCAGAAAAATGATATCCTCCTTTATATATGCTTTCTGTGTTTTCGTCTTTAAACATTGCATGATCAGATTCCTCATATCCTTGCCATATGTTGTTTCGATAAGTTTGAAAGAGAGTCGAGGATGTCGGTCTACATTATTGTTGAAAGAAGAAAAGGCATCCGCCGGCAGAACATTATTGTTGTTAATATATGAATATGCAACACTCCAGAATTAAGTTCACAACGCACTTCATGCATGAGAATTGCATCTCGTTTCTGGACGTTTTAGTAAAGCTGTCAGAGTCTAGATTTCTAACCTTGGTGAAAAGGAAACCTAACGAGACTAATCCCTATATTCGTTAGGATAGTTGTCACGCTAAACATACTAAATTAGGTATTTTCGCCTCGTTTTGTTTCAGGGCTTTCGAAGTTTGCAGTAACGTTACTATAAGAGAAGACGAGCTTTGACGTTCAAATGGCACATTTGTGCGTTTGGGTTATCCCTGTAGTCTTCTAGCGCATACTGTAGACAAAGCTAGCAGAAAGTGGCGTAGCCAGAGAGTAGTGAGAGAAGGTCCGCTCCCAGCTAAGTTTTTCTTCACGTTACTAAAAACGGAATATCGACTAAGATATTTTTCAACGGAGTCAGGAAATTAGTTAGCGATCTTAATCTTCCTATCCGAATAATTCCATGAAGCAAACCAACGACTACAATTAAAAAAGATTAACTGCACCTGAGAATTCTCCCTTGGCCGGGCTTATTTACGAATTAGCATGTCGGGATTGTGATGCTGTTTACATTGGTGAAACCGGTTGCGACATAAACTCAGAATACGGGAAAATAGAGCAGCAATTCACACAACGGCTAATTCTCATGTTGCTGACTACATAATTGCAACTGGACACTATAAATTTTAAGTCTCCATCAGTGCTCTCATTTGAACCCGACATCAGGCTGCGAAAAATAAAAGAAATAATATTAATTAGACAAAAAACCAACAATGAACGGCAACGATGGTTATACTTTGCTCACTTAAAATACCCTGTACATTTTATAATCTGCTAATGTGTTTTGTTTTTAACTTGTAGATTACCTTCAAAATGGTTTCGCTTGGAAACCGAAATATTGGTTTTAACAACAATAATCTTCTGTCGGCGGATGCCTTTTCTTATAACAATGATGTGGACCGACATCCTCGACTCTCTTTCAATTTTTATATTTATGATATAATACTTATTAATCTATAGATGAACAAAATAAATTGACATCAATCAAAACTATTATATAAAGATATGAAATATATGTTTCGATACATTTATGATATATGTGTATTTAACTGTAATAATTTTTATTCAATAAGCGAACAAATTGATCCAAGTAGCCTTATTCTTAATAAATCAATATTGATAATAAAAGTGTATATCTAAATATGAACATTAAATTAACATTAACTAAAACTACTGTTAATTTATCTTAAAGATGACATTTATATTTACAAGAAACATTTTTTTTGCGTGAACATTCATGCATACCATATGCTTAAAACAAAAAATTTTAATAACTTAAATACACAATAAAATAACATACAATTGACGAATAAAGATTAAATTATTACCACCGATGACAACCATATAGAATCAAATATGAAAATGGGTAAAAAGTCGAGACATTGCAAAAATAATGACGTGAAGTACTAAGAGGTACAAGTTGGCTGCGACAATGATGGTTGCTTGAACTGGTCGATTTTATCAGTGCCGGTTGGTACCCCATGCGCCTTAAATGGACGTTTCTTATGTGGAATATGTGCTGCAGGCGTCATTGACATCCTACACAGGGAGGTAGATGAACTATAAGTACTTGTAAATACAATACGAAATCATCATCTTGTCATGACAACAGTGTCCAAAAATGTTCACAGTGAGGAGGTACAGACTGTCAAAATCAGTCGAGATTGTCAATGATTCAAACGCAGATATTGGTTCAGATGCACATCGATGCCCACATGTAATGGGCGATACTACATCGTCAGTTACAGGAATTACTCATGTTCGTATCTGGAAGAGAGGGCACTCATAATCTTATAATGTTCGTCATATAGTAAGTAAACGAATACATTCTGTCAATACTCACTCGGACAATAATGTTACTGAGAACTCTCCTTCCAATGGTCACAGTTTGGTTCCACATAATGAGAGTGTGAAGGAGCTCATAGAGGAAGCTCAACTCATATCAGCACATCCACCCTATTCTAACGTAAATAGTTAATTGACCTCTGTGTCAATAAACTGTACCACTGATGATTCCTCATTGCAAGTATCGACAACTCTCAAGCAATGTCTTCCTCAGGCAGTACATTAAGTAGAAAACAATCCCTATCAGATAGGAGATATAATATCATTGTATCTGGGGTTAAAGAATCGGGTAGCGGTGATGCTCAGGTTAGGCTAGATGATGACATTAAGATTCTCCGTACAATTCTGTCCGGAATAATTGACAGTGAAAACCTCTCTGTTGCTTAAAGCCTTGTTGTTAAGAAAGTTTTTTCGTCTGGGTAAAATAATGCCTCAGAAACCTAGGTAGTTGAAAGTTGTTCTCAGTTCCAAGGAACTTTTCGACTTTCTGCTTCATCATAGATATCGGTTACTCTGCTCTTCTTTCCATATATTCCAAAATTTATCCCCTAAGGATCGGGAAAGAAAAAAGGATGCCTTTTTAGAATTGCATTAAAGACTGAGCAATGGCGAATCTAATCTCTATGTTAGAAATTTTTGAGTTGTACGGTGGCGACCGACAGTGCAGTGTCAACCTTTGCTACGGACATAGATTGTTGCCCAGATGGGTTTCGCTCAAGTAGTATTGCTAACTTTAGTGATATTCATTCTATCTCTAAGATTTCCTATGATAGCAACATACCTTAAATATAACTTAAAAAGTTTAGAGAAATAACATACAATCAATTTAGTTCCAGATCAATCCAGTTCCAGATCAATCCAGTTCCAGATCAACCCAGTTCCAGATCAATCCAGTTCCAGATCAATCCAGTTCCATATCAATCCAGTTCCAGATCAATCCAGTTCCAGATCAATTCAGTTTCGCTCGCGGAATTTTCAGAGTTAACCATTTTTACAGTTCCGCTCGCTGAAAAACTTATTATTTTAATCAGTAGCAAGTTTAACAGTTTAAACACACAAGGACGTTGATGAGAGGACGTAAGAAGACAGCTACGACCGACACAACTGTGCTCAATTACAAGTACAGTGCTCGACACACGACTGCAGAGTCTGGATTACAATCGCACGCGACAACAGTAAGTCTAAAGAATACTTCCTATGTGGCTTTTGTCCACCAAACTCATACGCTACCTCTCCCATAAGAACATATCAACATCCAACGTGTCCACACAAACCACCCTAGTCGTTTCTGATGTCCTTCGTCAACCCACTGATCCTATCACCACATGCACTTCTAATCCCATGTCTTCACTTCCCGACACCCCGTCTCTTCCCTTCTGTCTCGTTTCTCAATAACCTACATACCTCAATCAAAATCACCTCCACCAACCTCCACAATCCTTCCACTCATAATCTTTCCTCACATTGCTCACCACCCTCTATATTATCCAAATTCTCTTTGTCTTCCGCTGTCAAATCTACTTACTTGATATCCTCAACTCCCAGCTTTCCTATCGTGATCTCACCAACTCACTTTACTCGTCTTCCTTTACGGAAACGCTTTCCTTCTCGCGATCGTTGCGTCATGGTCACTAATATTACTCCTTCCACCTCTTTATCTCCACAAGCATGTCTCGACCACGATGTCTCGGCATTGAGATCCATCCTCTCGTCTCTTGTAAAGTGCGGATAAACAATCATTTTTCAACAACATCTCTCCTGTCGCACACATTCGCCTAAACAAATCTTCTCAATCTAATCCTTCCCAGCCCCTCTCCTAAAAATAGTTTTCAAGCATTGCTCTCACGCGTCTTCTGTCCTCTCGCAACGATTCAAACTCATGTCCTCTTCAGCCACTCGCATTTTCCCCGATCGCACCTACTCCGAAATCGATCATCTCTCATCTGCCCGCATCGAAAAACACCGTCGCGAGGAAAACGGCGAAACATCTCTCTCCATCCGAAACACCGACGGAAATTTTCAAGTTGTCCACACCCGCTCAAAAATTCGATGGCGCTCCATCTCTTCTATGTGTCTTCTCCACTAGCCCCTATCTTGCTCTCTCTCTATATTTGATAAATATAGAATGCAATATATTACGGTGATATACTCTCTATATTTGAGAGTCTACCACCGCTCTGTCAGACGTGATTTCCGCTAGATCACTTCGTCTTTCCGTGATTCCTATCTTGCTCTTCGCTTGTCTCATCTCCATCTACTACGTACCAAATACAACTCCTTCTGGTAACATAAAATCATCACTTTATTTAACTCTAAGACCCTCTGGCATACTTTTAACTCAATCCTTGCTCGCTCCTCTTAGCCTTGCAACATCAATCCCAATGAGTATTCGTCATTTCTCCAGACCATAGTATCCACGTTGCTCTCTCACACCCCGGTCTCCATCCTATCCTACTCTGCCCAGCCTATCCTCATCCTCCAAGAACTCTTTCATCTTCTCTCTGTCTCACAAACTGAAGTATCATCTGTCATCATGTCCTTGCCCAACAAAACCTCACCTACCGATCCCCTGCCTATACACATACTTTAATCCATATGCTCGTCGATATCCCCTTTTCTCACAACCTTGTTTAACTCGTATCTTCCCTTCACACTGGAAATCTGCAATCGTTCGTCCCCTCCTTAAGAAACAATCGCTCGATCCCTCCCTTCCTTCTAGCTATCGCCCCATTTTACTACTTCCTACTCTTTCTAAGCTCTTAGAACGCATCATCTTAATACAGATCAAAGCTTATCTCTCATCATACAATCTGTACCTCCTTTCCAATCCGATTTTCGCTCTAATCACTCCACAGAAATCGTCTGCGTGAAAGTTTACAACGACTTACTCATTTCTCGAGACAAGGCTTTATATAGTGTTCTCATCTCCCTCGACCTCTCCTCCGCCTTCGAAATTGTCGACCACTCCGTCCTCTTTTCTCGCCTTCGTTATGATTACGGCATTTCTTCCTTCTCCGTAGTATAGATTACCTCATATCTATCCGACCGTTCCTTTCGCGTCTGTTCTAATTCATCATCATCCCCTCCCATCCCTATTTTTTGCGGGGTCCCACAAGGTTCAGTCCTAGGTCCCCTGCTTTTCTCTCTTCTGCTTGGCGATATCTCTCCGTTTATCAAACCTTACTCCTTTAATGTCATGCAATACACCGATGACATTCTAATCTATGCTCATGCACTCGCACATCGCATACACGATATCGGCATTTCTGCTTCCAACTGTCTTTCTTATATTTACAAACGTCCATCCAATCTCCATCTCGTTCTAAACCCGAAAAGTCCAAAATAATATGGATCGTTCCCCGTAAATCAAACAAATCTCCTTCCACTGTATCTTTTGCCGCATCGATCATCTCCATAGTACACAATCTCACTTTCTTAGGTTTCCATTTCGATGATCACCTTTCCCTTAAACCCATCGTCCGTGACAAGGTCTGCTCGTCTAACTTAATTCTCCGTGACATCTATACCCCTACAACGAATAATCAACTCCGTTGTTCGAGTGCTCTTTTGTCTCCGTTGCTTCGACTACACATCCACATATCTTGCCCAACTCTATTGGACCACCATCCACATTCGCATCAAACTTTGCCTCCTTGTAACTTTTCGTCTCATCGCTGTCGGCTCCCCCATCGTTCATCAACCTTCTTTTCTTAGACGACACTCGCCCCACCTCGCTATTGCTGCGTTCCCGTCATTGCCTCTTACTTCACGTTTCTAATTACTCCAAAACTACGTTCTCCGGTCTTTCCTCGCCGCCGCCCCACTCACCTAGAATCATTCCCTTTCGACGTCCGCCGCGCTCTCTCCTTTATCACATTCAAACACCTCCTACTTTCACACCTCGACACATTTGTTGTACTTGGTGATTTCAACATGCCATCTGTCAATTGGGTTAATTACACTTCCAATGACTCGGATGTCGAGAGTTTGAAGCTACTTGGCTTAATAAACAGCTTGGCTCTTAAGCAACATGTCAGTCAGAGTACAAGATTTTCACAGAATTTACATTCACTTTTGGATTTATGCCTTACTGTACCATATGACATTCTTGATAGATTAAGCTATCTGGACCCAATAGGTCATTCAGATCATGTGGTCATTTCGATTGGTCTGAGCGATGTCTACTCACATGGCGTAATTCCGACGTCATCTGTAAACCCATTCAGAACTGACTTTGCTCTAGTAAATAAATATCTCGTTGGGGTAAAGTGGTTGGATGCTTTTGATGTTGGCGTCGAATATTCATGGCAGTTTTTCAGGGATACTCTGTACCACCTCCTTAATCGTTTCTCACCTCTTCAGAGTAAACACTGTTTGACATCGATCTCACCGCCTTGGTTTAATAGCGACATAAAACATGCTTTAAAGATGAGACGTAAGGCCTTTAATAACTATCGTAAAGACAGAGCTAATTTCAGCACTTATAAGAAATGGCGAAACCTCGTTACGTCCATGAAGCGAACTGGTAGGCGATCTTTCGAAAAACAGCTAAGTATAAACTGTCACCGTGATCCCCGCTCTTTCTTTAGGTATGTGACTGCTAAGCATACGCGCTGTAAACCTATAAATTGTATTCAACGTGACGATGGGAAATTCATAACTGATTCTTTGCAGATATCAAAGATGTTTAGAAATCATTTCCATTCTTTGAATCTTGACCATAAGGATGTGACAATGGGTGATCCGTGTACATTTGAATCGCCCGGAGATGACACCAGCGACCTCTTCCGATGTGATTATGTTCTCCAAGAGCTTTGAAAACTTAAATGCAAAGCAGGTGAGGGTCCAGATGGCTTACCGCCAGTATATCTGCGCAACATCGCTGACATAATATGTCATCCGCTTTACAATATTTTCTCTGCGTCTGTTGCTTTTGGCGTTGTTCCTTCTGATTGGCAGAATTCCATCATCTGTCCTATTTATAAGAAAGGGGATAGTTCGTCCATTGACAATTATAGGCCTATTAGTCTCACTTGCGTGTGTTGTCGTGTGCTAGAAAGATTGATTAAGCGACGAATAATAGAATTTCTAAATAGATTTCAAATTTTGAACCCAGCACAGCATGGCTTCCGAAAAGGTTATTCCACGACTACTAATCTTGTACATGCACGTGAAAATTGGTATCACTATTATGATCAAGGCATACCAGTTGATGTCATTTTCTTTGATTTCTCAAAAGCGTTCGACTCAGTTAATCACACGCGTCTTATTGAGAAGTTGGAGCACATTCATCTTGATAAGAGGATCATAAACTGGATTCGTGTATTCCTTTCCAACCGACAAAGTGTCGTACGAGTAAATGAGTCGCTGTCGAGTCCATTTCCAGTGTTGTTAGGTGTTCCACAGGGAAGTGTATTGGGTCCCATCTTATTCAGTCTTTATATCAACGATTTGATACCAAATATCAGTTCATTCAGTTTATTATATGCAGATGATCTTAAAGTTTGGTGACCTATTATTTCCGATCTTGACAAACAGCATTTACAAAGCGACGTCGACGTTATATCCAATTGGTCTATACGAAATCACTTGAGGATCAATTCCGCTAAATGTACATGTATGCGTATATCACGAAGATCATGTGATTATCTTGGAGGTGAGTACCAGTTTGGTTTAATTAGTATCGAAAGAACCAACTCATATAAAGATTTGGGAGTTTGGGTTTGTGCTAACTTATCCACTCGAAAGCATTCAGACTACGTGTGTTGCATCACAAAACGCTTAATAGGACATACTCGTCGAGCTCTGATAGGCATAGATCCGTTATGTTACCATACCTTAGCAAATGCGTTTTTCTTGAGCCATATCTTATACGCATCGCCAGCTTGTTATCCCGAAACTACTTATGAGCGTCGTGCATTAGAGAAAGTGTTCAGATCAACAACTAAATTAGTCTCAGGGCTGCATATTTATGGCTACGCGAAACGCCTCCAGATATTAAATATGCCTTGTCTGCGATATATCCGTGACAAGCGAGATCTCTCTCTTGTTTGGAAAATTCATCATACTAAAGATCATCCACTGTCACATCTACTGCAACTGAGAGGTCAACCTTCTCTTCGCGGACACCCCCTGATGCTGAAAACACAAAGGTACATGCATGCAGTTTCCTGCTTTGCCAAACGAGTCGTACGATCTTGGAATTCGCTTCAGAGTGCGACCGTTTTGTCGTCTACTGCTTCAAGTTTTTGCGCCCTACTGGATGATGACCCTTCCTTCTCAAGACAACGGTGGGATTTTCAGTAGTTTATCTGATGAGGGAGGGACAAAACGACTCTTATTCTTTTTATTCTTTTTATTTTGTGAAGCAACTTGTAAAGAGCCTCGGTTCAATTCGTTGTCAATTAATAATAATAATATCTTAAGTTCTACAACATATACAATTAAGGTTCCCGCTAATGAGCCTTTCGATTGAAAATTTAAAATTTAAAATTTTTAATAACGATCAATCGAAATCATTGCAAAACAATCCCTTCTGGATTGTTTCCGGGGCGATTTTCTGTCATTTGATATTGTGTTCCCATTCTTGTGGATCTCACGCACATCGATACACATTTTGCTAGTGTAAGTGATATATGTGTTCGCAAGGCTCTTATGCAATCACTGTAAGGCAGTGTTCTTCGCTCAGCAACTTTTGTGGACATCCAGCGCATTACCTTATCAGCTTCTGGTGCCATTACACCGGTAGCGGAGAAGACCATAGGAAAGAAAGCGGATCGTTCGATTTCGTTAATTCGTTCAGCGTACTTTGCAATTTTCCGTTGTTCGTGGTAGACATTGCATTCTCGGGGTGTTCTGTTGGAATATGAAGGTGCAAGTGGGTTGTATATACAAATGTCCAAAAAGGACCGCACCATTTTCCCGCCTAATAAACTCCGGCAAACAATATCTGATCTTGCCTGGATGTCAGTACATGTTGTTGATCTCTCAAATACGTGGTTGCGGGGTACAGGTTGTAAAATCGGTTCTGTAGAAACATCACAACACACTTTAGCGAGTTCGTTAGCTAAAATATCACGAACAATGTTATGCCTGATAATTGTGACACCTCCGTTTCGACATGACATAGCATGATTAACTGTGGATGGTGATCCGCATGCACATCTTTGTGTTGCATTTCTTAGTGGAAGATTATATCTCGCACACATGGCATCTTGAAATTCTTGGGTGGTCAGTTGTGTATGTTTGTCGTGTGTCGGTTGATTGTTAAACCAAGATAACGTCCCACGTTGTGAAGCATATATCACGACTTGCTTCTTCTCGGTGTCCAAACTTGTCAATATCCTCTCATATTTTAGGCGAGATGCTAAATTTCTTTCCTGTTTTATCTCGGCAACCGCACATTTCTGAGCATTGCCTAAACATGTTCCCGACATTCCCATAATTAGGGGCGTACATATCCGTATCGAATGCTGATATTCCATCTCGGCTTCTTCTATGGGATTTGATATACCTATTCCTCCATGTTTTGTGGGCAGCATACATATCTCCATGATTTCTTTTTCAATGTTGTTTTGTCCAAGTAAATTGGGAAGAAGAATTTTTGTAATTGATTTCTCAAGAGGTGTGAACCATGATACCTCTGTAGGGCATGTGCGCATTAAGTACCTCCATTTATGTTGAAGCGCGTGAACAAAAACGTAATAGGCTATTTGAGCATCAACTTCTGCGAGTTCGCTTATGTTTTCCACCATCCTAACCCAAAGTTTGATCCTTGATTTCGCAAAATTCTCAATGTATTCGGCTGTTTCACAAGGAGACCCAAGAACGACAATTCCTTCTGGCGTGATGTTCAAGCCCGTTTCCCTGAATAATTGTTTGGCCTCGTCCAGGTTATTTGAATGTATTAATAAATTGCATTTCGGGACGTTTATATGAAATCCATATTTCGGACCAATCGTCAATAACCTCTTCCATACAAGCGATATATCCTCAAGTGAACCGATACACGAAGCGTCATCCGCGTACTAACGATGTGTCACATTGCTGGCACATCGCTGTAGATCCTGTATCAAGGGAATTGACGATGAGGCAAAAGCGGCCATCGCAAGGGGATCTCCCTGAGTAAAGCCTTCCTTCGATATAACTAATTCGTCTTCAACACATAAAATGGGTGGTCGCTGGTAATAATTTTCCAGAGCGTTATGTATGGACGGACATTTGAATTCAATGTTGGTTAAAGATAACTGCCTATTGATCGCGTTGAAAGCATTTCTCGCATCTATTTGTAGAACACAATTTAGCGAGTTCGTCGAGAATGTTTGTCTAATTGAGTGTACCACCGTTTCTGCGCCACACCTTTGTCCAGCACAAAGCTGTTTGTTCCCTGCGACATTCTGAAGATCGTCAGACACCGTGAGCAATATCGCTTTCGATATTATTCTTCTACTCACTTCCCCTATCCCAATTGGCCGAACCCCTGGATTCTTATTTAAGGGAATTAGTCTGCTTGCAGATAATGCCTGCATATTTATCTCACTGACGTGGTCAGTTGCAATACGTATCGCAATATCGGCCAAAGCATTAGAAAGACGGAGAGATTCGTGGTTATAATTATGCAACACGTCGCACCAATCAACCGCATTCATACCGGAAGGCCCACAGCTACCACGTGTTCTTTTTGCGGCACTCCGAATGGCATCTTTGTCTATTGAAAAGAAGATAGTGTGATGATGATCTTTACAATCGGGTAATTTTGATTTGAGAATACATTCCGCTTCTACAGCATCTGCATCCGGATGTAGGTGTTGGAGTACTTGCCTTACACTGTCATCCGCAATCATGTCGCATAATCTATGTAAACCCGTTTGATTAGTACCCGTTTCTAGTAATTAATAATTAATAATAATAATGATTAATATTTTTGCTTGTTGTGGTCATGTAAGCGTGCGCTGGCACGCATTTGTCATGTTAAAATAAATCTTTTTAACATACATTTTGATTACTCAAATGTCTGCAGTCTTGTGGCGCAATATACTGAACTAAACTATGTTGTCTTGAAAAATGAGTATGTTGTCTTCTGCATTTGTGAATATTGGTTGCATCCCAATATATCTGACGACGTTGTTCGGATTCCCAACTACTATTTGCTACCTTCGGATCGTTAATCTGGTAGACGAGGAGGTGGTGTAGCCGCGTACATTCACAATAGCATCGGTGTGTCTTACACACTTTTTCGGATTCCATTAACTCTTCATTTGAAGGACTTTTGTTCTGCATTGTTCGAGGTAGGATCAAAATTTATGTCTTTATATTGTATAGTTCCCCTTCAGTCTTCTTGGATTTGAACTTACTGAGGCCATATCTATGTCGTCTATGCTCCTCTACTCGATATTTAATAGTCGGTGACTTTAACTTTCCCAACATTGATTGGGAAGGTCAAAGTTTGCTGTCAAGCCTTCGACTTGAAAAGGAACTCGGTAGTTTCCTTCTCTTCGACTTGATGTTGGTTGAACATGTTTGCCATCCATCCTACGTACATCGGATTCCGTCTATTCTTCACTTAGTTTTTACTAAAGTTATTGGTGATATT
This sequence comes from Pomphorhynchus laevis, assembly GCA_012934845.2. Taxonomy (NCBI): domain Eukaryota; kingdom Metazoa; phylum Acanthocephala; class Palaeacanthocephala; order Echinorhynchida; family Pomphorhynchidae; genus Pomphorhynchus; species Pomphorhynchus laevis. Next base: position 332,996 of record WNNJ02000199.1, read on the forward strand.
TCCAATATCCGCTATAATCCACCAGTAGGCAACAGTGATCACTGTTTACCGTCATGGTATGTACCTTGCCACGACGATCTGTCTTTACCTTTAACTCAGATCATGAAAATAAATTGGGCTAAAGTTGACATTAAGCAACTTCAAATAGCATTTTCTACAGAAATCAACACGTATAATTCTTCTATTCCAGAAAGTTATGAACACTTGTCGAACGCTTATTTTGTACGTCCAACGGTTTTGCTCCATTACAGCGCTCTAAATCAAGTATCTCGCGCCCTCCTTGTTTGGACTACCAGGTCCGTTCAGCCCTGAAAATTCAAAACTCATTATGGCATTGGTCTTGAACAGATCCGTCTACTCGTATTGAGTACAATGCTTATCGGAATGTTTGTAACAGGCTAAAATTTAAAAAAGACAATCATTCGAACACAACGTTGCAATGTGTATTTCTCATAATCCGAAGAGATTCTGGTCCTACATTCGCAGTTGCCGAAACGTTCAAACGGGAATTAACTCCATTCACTCGTCGGATAAAGTTCTGACAGGGGAACACCATATTGCTAATGATCTAGCAAAGATCTTCGCAGTTCCATGTAACTCAACTGTAGACTTTAATCAGTTCGTCTGGCAGGCCGTTCTTGTTTCTATCTACGACTGCGTGACATAGATTAAAGTAGATGATATTTACAGTGAATTATTGGCGCTGAGGCAATTTGGCTTACCGGGCCCTGATGACATTGCTTCTTTTCTGGTTCGTGATTTAGCTTGTTCCCTTTGTCAGCATCTAATTTATATTTTTCGACACAGTCTCAAACATTGCTGGACTTCTGATATTTGGAAGCGTGCCATTGTGGTCCCGATACCCAAGAATCATCCACCTATTAGTTCGTCAGATTTCACCCTATTAGTTGTACTTACGTATTTTCCAAAATTCTCGAAAAACTAGTTTCGAAGCATATTCGACTTCATCTTAATAAAACAGTATTCTCTCGAAATCACAACACGGATTTATGCCGGGCCGTTCTTGTTTAATCAATTTAATAACAGCTCGTGAAAGATGGACGGACGCCCTGAGTTTTGGATATGTTATCGACGCTGTCTTGTTCGACTTTTCTAAGGCCTTTGATCGTGTTCCTCATGACGGTATCGTCTCATTGCTTGCTCACTATGGTTAACATTTTCAGACCATTAAGTGGATTAGGAATGTCTTATCTTTGCGGTCATTCCAAGTAAGAGTTAGTGGTGTGCTTTCAACGCGCTCCACGGTGCTTTCCGATGTACCTCAAGTATCTGTTATTGGCCATCTTCTTTCTGTCGTAGCTCTTAATGACCTGCTCCTGCTTTTTTAAAACCCTGTTTTAGCATACTGATGATTTAAAAATCTGGACTTTTGTTCGTACTCCTACCGATTGTCAGTACTACAGGACGACCTGGACTGCCTTACTGAATGATGTAAAGACACTGGATCATGCTAAACATTGATAAATGTGTTTTGATGAGAATAGGGAAGAATACTTCGTCGTTCCAGTATCACATTGGTAGTGCGCTACTGAATAGAGTTGAACACCATAAAGACTTAGATGTAATAATTTATCACTCTCTTAATACGATTGAATAGTGAGCACGCAAGGATAAAAGCAACTAGAAAAAGAAGGATTTATTTTAACGTGGCAAATGCGGGCCAGCGCACGCTTACATGACCACAACAAAACAAAACTGTGAATCAGGTGTCGAGAAGGTGTGAACGGAGGAGGTGTTTGAATGTGATAAAGGAGGGAGCGCGGCGGACGTCGAGAGGGAGTTGATTCCAGGCGAGTGAGGCGGCGACGAGGAAGGATCGGAGACCGTAGTTGTTGGAGTAATTAGGAACGTGGAGTAAGAGGGTATGACAGGAACGAAGCGATAGCGAGGTGGGACGAGTATCGTCTAAGAAAGGAAGGTTGATGAACGATGGGGAGCCGACAGCGATGAGACGAAAAGTAACGAGAAGAAGGCGGAGTTTGATGCGGATGTGGATGGTGGGCCAGGAGAGTTGGGCAAAATATGTGGATGTGTGGTCGAAGCGACGGAGACGAAAGAGCACTCGAACGGCGGTGTTGATTATTCGTTGTAGGGGTAGGATGATGGATTTTGGATAATTGGCGAAAAGGCTAAGGCAGTAATCGATTTTAGGGAAAAGAAGAGATGAAAGAAGAGACATACAAGAGCGGAAGTCGATAGGGGGCGGATACGGCGGATGTCACGACGAATTAAGTTAGACAAGCGGACCTTGTCACGGACGAAGGGTTTAAGGCAAAGGTGATCATCGAAATGGAAGCCTAAGAAAGTGAGATTGTGGACTATAGGGATGATCGATGAGGCAAAAGATACAATGGGAGGAGATATGCTTGGTTTACGGGGAAGGATCCACATTATTTTGGACTTTTCACATTATTTTGGACTAATCCACATTATTTTGGCCTTAACTAGGGCATTGTACTACATCAAAAATACATTTCTCAGCTTGTTACCTCTAATGCTTGGCATCTTATTTTCTTCACTAGTTCGCCCTCATCTGGAGTACTGCATCCCTACATGCTTTCCTACCACTAAGCGAGAAATGCTCGACTATTAGTTGGTACTGAAGAGAGGTTCAACAATATGCTTTGGGGCTGGAACGTCCTACCGCATGCGTCTGCGTGCGCTAGGGATAAAATCAATTCGTGACAGATTTGTTTTACTAAACTTGTCCTGCTTTTGGGCGATTGTAAACAAACTTGATGGCTTTCACGCTAATATCCTTGGATTAAGAATAGTACATTACGCGGTCACTCGAAATCGCTGTATAAGAGGCACCATTCTCAATTGCCTGACAACTTTCGACTGTCACATCGCGCGCTCAACCTTTGGAATGTGTTGGCTAAAGAAGTCGTCGCCGCTTCTTCGATGAAGGACGTCAAGCGATTGTGCCTAGCATGGATGGAGAATCGACACTCGCACTTCAACTGATATTTTAGGAATTGCCATAATATGTAATGGTTATTTAATACAACTTAATGTTTATAACTTTTGGTTACTGTAAAAATAAAATCAAACAGAAAATAGTAAAATATAAAAATCAACAGAATGTAAAAATTTAATCAAACCGAAAATAGTTAAACATGTAAATAAAAAAATATTATTAAAAATAAATGTAAACTCTTAAACGGAATATTTTTGTGGGTGAATATCAAATTTTATCAGAGAAAATACTTTACTAGCGTTCATTTGGATCAGTTGCTAGGTTGTGTCGAGGCATGGGGCGGAAACCTGATAGTATATAGTTCCTCCCGATGACATAATCCTTATTTTGATATATCGTATGTTATTTAATAGTCAATTATAAATTAGTCGAAAATATTGACAAACATAGTAAAAAATTATTGCCTATGCTTATGTAAGCACATTTCGCTACATTATGTAGTTTCAAAAACCTGATAACATAGAAGTTCCTCCTGATGACCTCTAATCCTTATTCTGATACATCATCTGATATTTATTATTCAATTTATAAAATTTGATTTTTATTTAAAATTTCAATTTTTAAATTTTAAGCGAAACATTTTTATGGATGGATAATTAAAACAATATGCTTTGTATTAGAATAAGGTATACTGAATAATCAAATTTCAACAGAGAAAATACGTCATTAGCATGCATTTGGCTCCTCTACTATTTTAGGTCGATGAATTGGGGTCGAAACCTGATAACATAGCAGTTCCTCATGATGACCACTAATCTTTATTCTGTTACATCGTCTGTTATTTATTAGTCAATTCATACAAATTGACTTTTTAAATTTTAATTTGATATAATAAATTGTATAAAGTTTTATATTATTATTTATTATTTATCTTTATTTTTGATTTATATATCGTATAAAATTCAATACAAATTCAATAAAATTAAATTTTAAATAAATTCTAAATGTTTAAATTTTAATCATTATTTAAATTTTAATTATTAATTCTATCATTAGATAAATATTAATTGTATAAACTTGATATCAAGTTAATTATATTAACTTGATATAATTCTTTAAATTACTTTAAATTACTTTCTCAATAATTCTTTATCAATATTATTTAATTCTTTCTTGACTTTTTGTTTATTGTTTATAAATTTTTTGTTTATTGTTTATAAATATAAATTGTATAAAATCTTATATCATTACTTATTATTTATCTTTATCTTTATTTATAGTATAAAATACTTAGACACAGTTATCTGATTTGTTCTACTGACAAGTTATTATTGACCAGTGAACTTTGTTCACTGGTCAATAATCATTCATGGAATTTGTTCCCTATCTACGTCCGCCGCGCTCCCTTCTTTATTACATTCAAATACCGCCTCCGTACCCACCTTCTCGACACATTATTTTGATTTTTTCGGGGTCATTTAAGCATAGACCGGCACGCATTTGCCACGTAAAAATAAATCCTTTTTATTCTGATACATCATATGCTATTTATTAGTCAATTCATAACAATTTACTTTTATTTTAAATTTCAATTTAAAATAAAAGTAAAAAATGAAAATAAAAGTATAAAAATTTTTTTATTAAATTTTACTTTAATAAAAGTAAAATTAAAGTAAAAAATTATATGAAATCTTATAATTAATTAAATTATTTATAAGTATAATTTTATAATTATAATTATAATTATAAAATTATTTATAATTATAAATATTAATATGATTATATTAATATTAATATAATATTATAATTATTTATAATTATTTAGTTATTTATTATTTTGTCACACAAGTTATTAGCCGCAAATGTGTATTTAAACTGTTCACAGAAAGAAAAAAGCCAATTCACATAAAATAAAAAAATCAATGACTAAAATAACTTTAAGCGCTTAAAACTAAATAACTTTTACGGAAGCGCTTTGCTTCTCGCGATCGTTGCGTCATTGTTACTAATATCACGCCTTCTAACTCCTTATCTCCACAAGCACGTCTGGACCACGATGTTTCCGCCTTCAGATCCATCCTCTCGTCTATTGTTCCTGCGGATAAACCATCCTTTTTCAAGGACATTTCTCCAGTCGCATTCATCCGTCTAAACAAATCTTCTCAATCTAATCCTTCCCAGCCCCCTCTCCTAAAAATTGTTTTCAAGCATCGCTCTCACGCGTCTTCTGTCCTCTCTCAACGATTCAAACTCATGTCATCTTCAACCACTCGAATTTTCCCCGATCGCGCCCCTTCCGAAATCGCTCAAATCTCTTCAGCCCGCATCGAAAAACGTCGTCGCGAGGAAAACGGCGAAACTTCACTCGCCATCCGAAACATAGACGGAAATTTTCAAATTGTCCACACCCGTCCAAAAATTCGATGGCGCTCCATCTCTCCTATGTGTCTTCTCCACTAGTCTCTTTCGCCACAGCACACGGTTTCCGCCTCGGTCTCCTCAACACTAGATCTATTCTCAATAAATCCGATCTTATCCTCAACCTATTCACCAAGCAATCCATCGATCTCTTCTGCCTCACCGAATCCTGGCACTCAGATTCCGACGACCTTTCCATTCGCCGTCTGCTCTCTGCCGGTTGCTCCCTAGTCGAATCCGCCCGCCCCCTCAGCTCATGCCCTTCTAAATCCTCTAATCATGGCGGCATCGTCGCATTCGCGCGTCACCCAGCGTCTCTTCGCAAAATCAATCCCCCTTTCAGTCCTTGCTCTTTTGAATTGCTCACTTGTCGTTATTCTAACCCGATCACTCTAGATCTCGCCATTGTATACCGTCCTGGTTCATCAGCTCCTACAGCCTTATTTTTTACCGAACTCGCTGACCTCCTTTCTCATTGTTCTTTGTCCTCAATCCCTTCACTCGTTCTAGGCGACTTCAATATCCGCCTAGACCGCCCCTCTTCCACAGATTCCATCCGCTTCATCAACATTCTATCCAACTACAATTACAAACTAATCTCCACTGCCCCCACACATATACTTGGTGGGGCACTCGACATCATCGCTGTCCCCGATCATTTTGCTGCCTACACCTCACTGTCCATCTCTGATCCTGGTCTATCCGATCACTTTCTTATCACCCTTAATCTCACTCACAACCACACCCCTCCTCACACACCTACAATCCTACGTCGCCCTTGGAGAAATCTTGACCTTTCCCTTCTCCGCTCTGCCTTACTCAAATCGTCTCTATCATTACCCACAATAACATATTCATCTCCTCACGATCTCGCCTTTCTTTTCGACTCTGAACTCACATCCACTCTCGATATTCTCTTGCCCTTCAAGTCTCACCCACACCGTCGCTTGCACCGTGCCCCATGGTTTGACATCCAATGCCTACTCTCAAAGCGTCGACTCCGCCATGCTTTGAGAGTCTATCACCGCTCTCTCAGACGCGATTTCCGCTCGATCACTCCGTCTTTCCGTGATTCCTATCTTGCTCTTCGCCGGTCTCATCTCAACCTACTACGTACCAAATGCAACTCCTTCTGGCAGCATAAAATAATCACTTCATTCAACTCTAAGACTCTCTGGCATACTTTTAACTCAATCCTGGCTCGTTCCTCTACGCCTTGCAACATCAATGCTAATGATTATTCGTCATTTCTCCAGACTAAAGTATCCACGTTGCTCTCTCACACCCCGGTCTCCATCCTATCCCACTCTGCCCAGTCTACTCTCATCCTTCCGGAACTCTTTCATCTTCTCCCTGTATCACCTACAGAAGTATCATCTGTCCTCATGTCCTTGCCCAACAAAACCTCACCTGCCGATCCCCTGCCTACCCACATATTAAAATCTATATGCTCATCGATATCCCCATTTCTCACAACCTTGTTTAACTCGTCCATCCGCTGTCGTATATTCCCTTCACACTGGAAATCCGCAATCGTTCGTCCCCTCCTTAAGAAACAATCGCTCGACCCCTCCCTTCCTTCTAGCTATCGCCCCATTTCACTACTCCCTACTCTTTCTAAGCTCTTAGAACGCCTCATCTTAATACAAATCAACGCTTATCTCTCCTCATCCAATCTGTACCCTCCTTTCCAATCCGCTTTCCGCTCTAATCACTCGACAGAAATCGCATGCATAAAAGTGTACAACGACTTACTCATTTCTCGAGACAAGGCTCTATATAGTGTTCTCATCTCCCTCGGACCTCTCCTCCGCATTCGACATTGTCGACCACTCCGTCCTCCTTTCTCGCCTTCGTTATGATTACGGCTTTTCTTCCTCCTCCGTAGCTTGGTTCGCCTCATATCTATCCGACCGTTCCTTTCGCGTCTGTTCTAATTCATCATCCTCCCCTCCCATCCCTATTTTTTGCGGGGTTCCACAAGGTTCAGTCCTAGGTCCCATGCTTTTCTCTATTTTGCTTGGCGATCTCTCTCCATTTATCAAACCTTACTCCTTTAACGTCATGCAATACGCCGATGACATTCTAATCTATGCTCATGCACCCGCACATCGCATACACGACATCGCCATTTCTGCCTCCAACTGTCTCTCTTCTATCTACAAGCGTCTCTCCAATCTCCATCTCGTTCTAAACGCCGAAAAGTCCAAAATAATGTGGATCCTTCCCCGTAAACCAAGCATATCTCCTCCCATTGTATCTTTTGCCTCATCGATCATCCCTGTAGTCCACAATCTCACTTTCTTAGGCTTCCATTTCGATGATCACCTTTCCCTTAAACCCTTCGTCCGTGACAAGGTCCGCTCGTCTAACTTAATTCTTCGTGACATCCGCCGTATCCGCCCCCTTATCGACTTCCGTTCTTGTATGTCTCTTCTTTCATCGCTTCTTTTCCCTAAAATCGATTACTGCCTTAGCCTTTTCGCCAATTCTCCAAAATCCATCATCCTACCCCTACAACGAATAATCAACACCGCAGTTCGAGTGCTCTTTCGCCTCCGTCGCTTCGACCACACATCCACATATTTTGCCCAACTCTCCTGGCCCACCATCCACATCCGCATCAAACTCCGCCTTCTTCTCATTACTTTTCGTCTCATCGCTGTCGGCTCCCCATCGTTCATCAACCTTCCTTTCTTAGACGATACTCGCCCCACCTCGCTATCGCTTCGTTCCTGTCATACCCTCTTACTCCACGTTCCTAATTACTCCAACAACTACGGTCTCCGATCCTTCCTCGTCGCCGCCTCACTCGCCTGGAATCAACTCCCTCTCGACGTCCGCCGCGCTCCCTCATTTATCACATTCAAACACCTCCTCCGTTCACACCTTCTCGACGCCTGATTCACAGTTTTGTTTTTGTTGTGGTCATGTAAGCGTGCGCTGGCACGCATTTGCCACGTTAAAATAAATCTTTTTTTTTTGAAAGCGTCCACACCAGTATTTAAAAGCCAATATTGAATCTTTTGATTGAAGCTGCAGTAGCTGAATGCACATGCAATTTCTTTATGCAGCACATTGCATACATTTAAGGACTGATACAAAAGTCGCACCACGCTTTGGATTTTGCCAGGTGGCAAAATCCAAAGTTTATGTAGTGATAGAGGATGACCTCTATGATCTGACGAACTAATCTTCACATAGTAAGAAGGAAATCCCTCTGCGGAATTAACCATCTGCCGCGTCGCAATGAGGTATAGGTAAACCATCCTGTGAAGCACTAAAAGCAGTTGTAAGGAAGCTAAGCGGTCTACGTTTGAATATGCCGATTGAAAACACAATCTGGAGCCTCTTCTAAGCACTTACTCAAGTTTCGTGTTTTCTTCCTTAGTAGATGGAAATGATCCCTGAATACAATATTCAATGTGTAGGCGAACCAACGCGCAAAATAGTCGCTTAAAACTTTATGGCCCCAGCCTTGCAAACGTATTTTTGATGGAATAAATAGTTTTCATTGCCTTACCACGAATAAAGTCAGTATTTGAGCGATTTCTTAATGTCCTGTTCAAAATAACACCCAAATCCCTACACTCAGATACAACTTTCTCAGTCCTCCACTCTTAAAAATTGTTTTCCGACATAGTTCACATGCATCCTTGGTACTTTCCCAACGTTTTAAACTTCTTACCACTTCATCTACTTGCCGTATCTTTCCTGACCGCTCCCCTTCTGATATTGCCCAGCACAATTTAGCTCGCATTGAAAAACATCGACGTGAAACAAACGGCGAGTCATACTTATCTATACGTAAAATCAACGGAAATTTTCACGTTCTTCACACAAGGCCAAAAATTCGATGGCGTCCCATCTCTCCCCCTTGTCTTTTTCGCTAGTCGATCTCGTTCCTAAGCATACTTTTCGTCTTAGTCTATTCAATACTCGCTCCATTCTTCATAAAGCTGATATGCTTCTCGATATCTTCGATCAATTATCTATCGAGACTCTCTGCATTACAGAATCCTGGCACTCTGACTCCGACGATCTTGCTATTCGTCGTCTATGTCGCTCTGGTTGTTCTCTAGTTGAATCAGCTCGTCAAATTACATCTCATACATTTACTGCGTCTAACCATGGCGGTATTGTTGCCATTGCTCGTCACCCAATGTCTTTACGTAAAATCAACGTTAACATCCGTTACACTTCGTTCGAATTACTCATATGCAGATTATCAACGCCTTTCCCTCTGGAACTTGTGATTGTATACCGTCCAGGTTCAGTTGCCCCCTCACGTATCTTCTTTACCGAAATTGCAGGTCTTATGTCTCACTGTTCATTGTCTTATACTCCTTCTTTTGTTCTCGGTGACTTTAACATTCGTCTTGATCGCCCGTCTGACTCTGACTCTATCACTTTAACTAATCTTTTTTCTGATTTTAACTATAAATTACTTTCAACAAGCCCAACTCATATTCTCGGCAGTGCTCTCGACATCATTGCTGTTCCTAACTGCTTCAATGACTATACCTCCTTGTCAATTACTGATCCTGGTTTGTCCGATCATTTCCTTGTCACTCTTACTCTTACTCGTCCCCATCCTTCTTCTCCGCATTTACCTATATCTACACCAAGTCGACCCTGGAAGCTTCTCGATATCCATTTTCTCTGCACAGCCTTACTCAATTCTTCACTCTTTTCACTTCCTCTTAACAATCTCTCTCCCGATGATCTCTGCATTCTGTTTGATTCTGAACTTACGTCGATCCTCAATAACCTTCTGCCTAGTCGACTTCGACGTTCCCAGCGCTTGCGCCATGCTCCCTGGTTCGATTCTGACTGTAGTCTTTCTAAGCGTCGACTCCGTCACTCTTTTCGTATGTATAAACGCTTTCTTAAACGTTCACCCAACTCACTCCCTCCAAATCTTCGTGATTCCTACTTTTCTCAACGCCGTTCACATCTCATTCTTATAAGTACTAAACGTACTCTCTTTTGGCGAAATCAACTCGAGTCATCTTCCAACTCTAAATCTCATTGGAAAATCTTAAACTCAATTCTTTCACGATCATCATTCCCTTGTAATATAAATCCTGATGAATTTTCTTCTTATCTACAAACTAATAATTTTTTTTTAATAATACTAGATTTATTTGTACAGAAAAACAGGTTCCCGCAAATGGGCCAGGTTAATTAAATTCCAGAATTTTTTTTTGTTACTTTAGATCCACAAGGGAGGTACACAACGTGCCGCCGTCTTCATCATTCCATCGGATCGCTCGAGCATTGTTCGACGGATTCGGGCTATCTGTAGCTTGGCGATTAGATGTCTTTTTGGATATTGTATCAGCTTGATGGTTGTCTGCTGAGTATACGGGATGCCCCTTGCTGGATCGGAAGCCCCTTATGCACAAAGAGGATGCACGGCATATGGCTATACTCAATCTTGTTTTGATTCGCTGTATGTGTTGGCTGTACGAAATCTGATCGTTGTTTATTGACTTGAGTTGTGCGATCCGCTGCAAGGCCGAAAGTGCACATTTTCCCAGACCTTCAGACGCAGATAGGATGAAGGGTATAAACGATCCCCTTTCGATTTGGGTGATTCTTTCAGAGTATTTTGAGCTCTTCCGGGCTTCGTGGTATGCAAAAGCGTTTTCTGCCGACGCGGAGTAGGAACCAGCATGGTTGTTAAAAACGGAAACGTCGAAGAACGTTCGCTGGAAGCGGTCTACTGATATGCCCGTACAGATTACATCTAGTCTTGCGTTGGTGTCGCAGCAAGTTGATGCCCTTTCGAGACACGAGGGATCATTGACTGCAGTTAGTGTGGGTTCGGTAGCAACCCAATAACAGACCGAACTAAGCTCGTCAGCGAGGATGTCGCGAATGATATTGTGTCGCACGATCTGGAAGCCTCCACGTTTACAAGAGAGCACGTGACTAAGGCTTGTTTCTTCTTTGCAGATACACAGGGCGGGCATGTCTGGTGGTTCAAATCCATAGCGCGTTGCGATGCCATCTCGAAATTCACTCGCAGAAAGGTGGTGGTGGAGCTCTTCAGAAGCACCAGCAGTGAGCCAGTTTGAGGAGCCGGGGTACTTGGCATATTCAAGTGCACGTTTGGTAATTTCGGGAACAAAACGAAGAGCTTGGTTAAGTCGGAGTGTGAATGCATCTTTGCGCGTCTTGGCGATTTGAGCTGCATAGGTTTGCTGTAACGACTTTAATCCCTCGCCCTTGAGCCCAAATGAATAAGTGGAGCACATATGCTCCGAGGCTTCGAGATCAGACTTAAAGGTAAATATAGGATCCCTAATGCCAATGCCACCCATTTTAATAGGACTTGTCAATATGCTGTTGATTGGATCAGGCAGATCGTGTTTTGTAATTTGGGGCAGGATTTGATCGAGTAACATGCCGTGCAACGGATTAACGTTGGCAGCGGTGCAAGGCGTCGTTCTGAATAGAAAAGTCCATTTCCATTGCAGTGATTTGATAAGTCCTGTATAACCAACATGCGGATCCGCTGAGCAGACATCTGCAAGTCGGGAAACCAAATTTACAGCCGAAGAAATCTTTCGAGCGACAAACTGTGATAAACAATCTTCAGTACCGATGGCGGAACCAAGGATGTTGACAAAGTCATTACGTATTGTAACGTACGGAAAGCTGTCAGAGATAAAACCGTGAGATCCGTCATGACGCTCTATATTATGTAACAAGATATTGGTTTTCGATGGATTTACGTAATTGCCATATTGAGGCCCGCGCGTAGTCAAGATATGCCAAGCTGTTTTTAACGACGATAAGGAACCGACGAAGTTTGCGTCATCGGCGTACCATCGTTGCAGAGTGTCTGGGCATTTCGACTGTATGAGCTTGATTAGTGGAATCGAGGACATGGCAAAAACGGCCATTGCGAAGGGGTCTCCTTGAGTTACCCCCTCTCTTGAATAAATCGATTCATCTTCGATGACAAGCTGAGCGTCACCCGAATATATGTTGCGAAATGCGACGTTAAGAGCTGGGCAAATAAATTTCATATTTGCCAGAGCGACTCGACGATTCAGGCGGTTAAAAGCGTTGCTAGCATCGATACACATAAGAGCGTTTTCGGAATTTTCATGAAATCGTTTGCGTAGTGAGTGAATGGCAAATTCGATGCCATTTCGTTGGGCGGCACACAACTGCGTAGTTCCGGCGGCTTCTTGAAGGTCAGATTTTATATGACGCAGGATTGTCCGTGAAATAATGCGTCTATCCACGTTTGAAATACCGATTGGACGTATACCACCGGATTTTTTCGGAATAGCGACCAGACGACCGGCAATGAATGCTTCCAAACAACCGGTGGGCATCCGCTCCGTTGCGATACAAATGGCCAAGGAAGCAAGACTCTCCGCTAGCTTTTGTGAATGCATTCCGAAAGCGGTCAGCATACGTCTCCATAAAATCGCGTCCATGCCGGATGGTCCAGCCGAACCAAAAGTCGATTTCGCCGATCTTTGGATGTCTATCGCACAGATGGAAAGGAACATTGATGAGTGGTGAGGCAGGGCACTGGGAAGCCTTTCTTGAAGCAGGGCATCGGGATCCGCATCGGCAGGCTCAGGATGAAGGGCTTCTAGGTGTTGTTTTACGGTTTTGTCTCCGATCAGGACGTGAGGTGATAGACAACCATTCGTTTCGTGGTCTTCAAGTAAATGAGTAGCCGCAGTTAGTTTGTTTTTACAGACAAGATGGCAATATTTTATTTTCCAGTCGTTGCTAGAGCTGTTGCGGACGACTAACGTGCGTCGAGATTGTAGGATTTGGGCCTCCTTGTATAGCTCAAGAATTTCTCGACATTTCCATAGACTGATTCGACGCTCCATGCGTGCAAAATGCGTGCAAAATGCACGCTTACATGACCACTAACAAACAAAAAAAAGAACATCAAAGATCATAGGTTATTAGTTAATTGTTGAAAAATAATTGGATTTGGCGTTTGAAGTACGGCATAGATGTTGATTGGCGGATATGAATAGGCAGTTGATTCCACAAGAGAGGAGCAGCCACCAGGAAAGAGCGGAGTCCAAAAGAGGTAGAGTAGATTGGGACATGTAAAAGAAGGGAATTACGGGAACGCAGAGCACAATACACAGTACGAGAATTGTCGAGAAAAGGAAGGTTGAGAAATGAAGGGGTATGAGAAGTTATAAGGCGAAAAGCAATGATAAGAAGACGAATTTGAACACGACAATAAATGGTAGGCAAATCAAGAGAAGCAAGATGGTAGGATGTATGATCAAAACGACGAAGACTGAGGAGAACTCGAACGGCAGCGTTGATGATGCGTTGTAAGGGAAGAAGAGTGGATTTAGGTGAGTTGGAAAATAGACTAAGACAGTAATCAAGTCTTGAGAAAAGAAGAGAAGATATGAGAGTCATACAAGAAGGGAAATCGATCAATCTACGAACTTGACGGAGGTTGCGGAGTATCAAGGTAGATGAGTGTACTTTATCTCTAACGAAAGGTTTAAGTGAAAGTCGGTTGTCGAAATGGAAGCCTAGGAAAACGAGATTATCAACGATTGGAAGAATTGTAGAATTTAATGATACGGAGGGAGGTTCGAAGCCGAGGCGTCGAGGTAGGATCCACATAATTTTGGATTTATCAGGATTCAGAGAAAGGCGAAGGGAAGAAAGATAATTGGAAATTGAGACAAGACAGTCCGAAGCGGAAACACTAAGATCGTGAATACGATAAACAGGTGCATGAGCATAGATGAGAATGTCATCAGCATATTGCATAACATGGAAGTTAAATTTATGACAAATCGAAGACAAATCATCAAGAAGAAGAGAGAAAAGCATAGGGCCTAATACGGAGCCTTGTGGAACACCGGTCGGGATGGATAAATGATGGGAGAGAGAAGAGTTAGAATAGACGCGAAATGTACGGTTTGACAGATATGAAGAAAACCATGATACAGTGGGTAAAGAGAAGCCATAATCATGACGAAGGCGATGTAGAAGAATCGAGTGATCGACGATGTCAAAAGCAGACGATAGATCAAGAGAAACTATGACACTACATAATTTATGATCGCGCGAGATGAGTAAGTCATTATAAACTTTAAGACAGGCAATTTCAGTAGAGTGATTAGAGCGAAAAGCGGCTTGGAAGGGAGGAAACAAGTTAGAGGAAAAGAGATATGTATTAACTTGCTTGAGAACGAGACGCTCAAGGAGTTTAGAGAGGGTTGGGAGAAGTGAGATTGGACGGTACGAAGATGGTAGTGAGGAGTCGAGAGATTGCTTTTTGATGAGAGGACGAACAGTGGCGCATTTCCAGATGGAAGGAAATGTACGGCTACGGATGGACGAGTTGAACAATGTGGTTAGGAAGGGTGAGATAGAGGAGCAGATATTTTTAAGCAAGTGAGTTGGAATTGGGTCAGAAGGAGAGGTTTTATTAGGTAATGACAGCAGAACCGAAGAAACTTCATCAGACGAAACGGGAAGAAGGTGGAATAGTTCTGGGAGGGAAGTATCTAAAGAGAAGAGTGGGTACAAGGGGGCTACGGGTAGTAGGGAAAGTAAATTAGATAGCTTAGTTTGTAGATAAGAAGAAAATTCATCAGGATTTATATTACAAGAAGTAGATGATCGTGAAAGAATTGAGTTTAAGATTTTCCAATGAGATTTAGAGTTGGAAGATGACTCGAGTTGATTTCGCCAAAAGATAGTACGTTTAGTACGTATAAGAATAAGATGTGAACGGCGTAGAGAAAAGTAGGAATCACGGAGATTTGGAGGGAGTGAGTTGGGAGAACGTTTAAGAAAGCGTTTATACATACGAAAAGAGTGACGGAGTCGACGCTTAGAAAGACTACAGTCAGAATCGAACCAGGGAGCATGGCGCAAGCGCTGAGAGCGTCGGAGTCGACTAGGCAGAAGTTTATTGATAATAGACATAAGTTCAGAATCAAACAGAATGCAGAGATCATCGGGAGAGAGATAGTTAAGAGGAAGTGAAAAGAGTGAAGAATTGAGTAAGGCTGTGCAGAGAAAATGGATATCGAGAAGCTTCCAGGGTCGACTTGGTGTGGATATTGGTGGAGGCGGAGACGGAGGATGGGGACGAGTAAGAGTAAGAGTGACAAGGAAATGATCGGACAAACCGGGATCAGTAATTGACAAGGAAGTATAGTCATTGAAGCAGATAGGGACAGCAATGATGTCGAGAGCACCGCCGAGAATATGAGTTGGGCTTGTTGAAAGTAATTTATAGTTAAAATCAGAAAAAAGATTAGTTAAAGTGATAGAGTCAGGGTCAGACGGGCGATCAAGACGAATGTTAAAGTCCCCGAGAACAAAAGAAGGAGTATAAGACAAGGAACAGTGAGACATAAGACCTGCAATTTCGGTAAAGAAGATACGTGAGGGGGCAACTGAACCTGGACGGTATACAATCACAAGTTCCAGAGGGAAGGGAGTTGATAATCTGCATATGAGTAATTCGAACGAGGTGTAACAGATGTTAACTTTAATTTTTTCGTAAAGACATTGGGTGATGAGCAATGGCAACTATACCGCCATGGTTAAAATCAGTAGATGTATGAGAGGCAATTGGACGAGCTGATTCAACTAAAGAACAACCAGAGCGACATAGACGACGAATAGCAAGATCGTCGGAGTCACAATGCCAGGATTTGGTAATGCAGAGAATATCGATAGATAATTGATCGAAGATATCGAGAAGCATATCAGCTTTATGAAGAATGGAGCGAGTATTGAATAGACTAAGACGAAAAGTATGCTTAGGAACGAGATCGACTAGCGAAAAAGACAAGGGGGAGAGATGGGACGCCATCGAATTTTTGGCCTTGTGTGAAGAACGTGAAAATTTCCGTTGATTTTACGTATAGATAAGTATGACTCGCCGTTTGTTTCACGTCGATGTTTTTCAATGCGAGCTAAATTGAGCTGGGCAATATCAGAAGGGGAGCGGTCAGGAAAGATACGACTAGTAGATGAAGTGGTAAGAAGTTTAAAACGTTGGGAAAGTACCAAGGATGCATGTGAACTATGTCGGAAAACAATTTTTAGGAGTGGAGGACTGAGATGATTGGATTTAGTGGATTTGTTTAAACGGATCAAAGATACAGGAGCGATATTATTGAAGAGGGATGGATTATTATCAGGAAGAATGGTTGCTAGGATAGACCTGAAAGCAGATACATCATCATCGAGGCGACATTGAGGAGAATCAGATTCGGAAACCTTTAAATTAGATATGATAATGCATCGATCGCGCGAAGGAAAACGATTACGTAGTGGTGGACGGAAAGACCTGTTAGCAGTAGAGGCAGAAGAGCAGCTTAACGTGGGAATTACAGGGGTGCTAAGTGAAGATTTTAGATAGTTTGGAGCATGTGTGACAGGAGTGGAGTGTTGAATCGGTTGATCGGAGATGTTACTGGAGATGATTTTTACGGAAGGTTGTAAATTATTGATAGGTGATACGGTCGGAGCATGTGTGACAGAAGTGGATTGTTGAATAGGTTGAACGAAGATGTTACTGGAGATAATTTTGACAGAAGGATGTAAATTATTGAGAAGTGATACGGTAGATGTAGAGTAAGGAGTACGTGAAGAGAAAAAAGAAGTATGAGATGTATTTAAATGTGGGGATGAATAGGAAAAATGAGGTACGAGATGAGAGCCTTTACTGTTTGCATTGTTAGGAAGATGAAGATTATGGGAAGTTTTATCCGTAGTTAAAGGAGGAGTGTGTGTGAGAGAAGTTTCAAGAACGGGTTTCATAGATGACGAAGGAGTTAGTAAGCAAACGGATGACGACGATAGATTGGAAGATATGTTGTCGTTTGTTGATGTTCCATGTATAACAGCGGTCTGAGTCGACTGAGAGATATCAATTTAATTTATTGAGCACAAATCTGTTTTGTTAGCGTTCAGAACGTCTCCACCGTTAGAGTGGTCATTCTTCGTTAGCTTACCTACGAGGGCAGCACAACAGAAGCCGCAGAGGAAATTCCGATTTAAAACGTTGTCCTCGTCAGTGAAAGGAATGGCAACGTGAGTCCAAACATTGCAGTTCTTGTTGTCGCATCCAATTTGCTTTTCGATGTAAGCTTCCTTGACGGACTTAAGTTGCTGACCGACATTTTTAGTTAGCTTTCTCTTTGCCATAATAAAATGTTAATTAGTTAGTTATAATCAAGAATGTTTAAACTCCGTTAGTCTGTAAGTCGTTAGTTGTAAGTAGCGAGCGGATGTCGTCGATGGTTGTCGATAATTGTCAAGCGGATGGTTGTCGTTAGTTGTCGACGAAGGTTGTCGTTGATTGTCTGGAATGTATTTACTTTAGATCTCAAACTTTTTTAAGGTTTGAAACTAAGTTATGTAATTTACTTTCCCTACTACCCATAGCCCCCTTGTACCCACTCTTATCTTTAAATACTTCCCTTTCAGAACTATTCCACCTTCTTCCCAATTCGTCTGATGAAGTTTCTTCGGTTCTGCTGTCATTACCTAATAAAACCTCTCCATCTGACCCAATTCCCACTTACTTGCTTAAAAATATCTGCTCCGTTATCTTACCCTTCCTAACCACATTGTTCAACTCGTCCATCCGTAGCCATACATTTCCTTCCATCTGGAAATGCGCCACTGTTCGTCCTCTCATCAAAAAAACAATCTCTCGACTCCTCACTACCATCTTCGTACCGTCCTATTTGACTTCTCCCAACCCTCTCTAAACTCCTTGAGCGTCTCGTTATTAAGCAAGTTAATACATATCTCTATTCCTCTAACTGATTTTCTCCATTCCAAGCCGCTTTTCGCTCTAATTACTCTACCGAAATTGCATGTCTTAAAGTTTATAACGACTTACTCATATCGCGCGATCATAAATTATGTAGTGTCATAGTTTCTCTTGATCTATCGTCTGCTTTTGACATCGTCGATCACTCGATTCTTCTCCATCGCCTTCGTCATGATTATGGCTTCTCTTTACCCACTGTGTCATGGTTTTCTTCATATCTATCAAACCGTACATTTCGCGTATATTCTAACTCTTCTCTCTCCCATCCGTCGTCCATTCCGTCCGGTGTTCCACATGGCTCCGTATTAGGCCCTATGCTTTTCTCTCTTCTTCTTGATGATTTGTCTTCGATTTCTCATAAATTTAACTTCCATGTTATGCAATATGCTGATGACATTCTCATCTATGCTCATGCACCTGTTTATCGTATTCACGATCTTAGTGTTTCCGCTTCGGACTGTCTTGTCTCAATTTCCAATCATCTTTCTTCCCTTCGCCTTTCTCTGAATCCTGATAAATCCAAAATTATGTGGATCCTACCTCGACGCCTCGGCTTCGAACCTCCCTCCGTATCATTAAATTCTACAATTCTTCCTATCGTTGATAATCTCGTTTTCCTAGGCTTCCATTTTGACAAACCGACTTTCACTTAAACCTTTCGTTAGAGATAAAGCACGCTCATCTACCTTGATACTCCGCAACCTCCGTCAAGTTCGTAGATTGATCGATTTCCCTTCTTGTATGACTCTCATATCATCTCTCCTTTTTTCTAGACTCGATTATTGTCTTAGTCTATTTTCCAACTCACCTAAATCCACTCTTCTTCCCCTACAACGCATCGTCAACGTAGCTGTCCGAATTCTCCTCCGTCTTCGTCGTTTTGATCATACATCCTACCATCTTGCTTCTCTTGATTTGCCTACAATTTATTGTCGTGTTCAAATTCGTCTTCTTATCGTTGCTTTCCGCCTTGTAACTTTTCATACCCCTTCATTTCTCAACCTTCCTTTTCTTGATAATTCTCGTCCTGTTTACTGTTCTTTGCTTTCCCGTAATTCCCTTCTTTTACATGTCCCAAACTACTCTACCTCTTTTGGACTCCGCTCTTTCTTGGTGGCTGCTCCTCTATCGTGGAATCATCTGCCCATTCATATACGCCAATCAACTTCCCTGCAGTGCTTCAAACGACAAATCCGATCCCATTTTAACAATTTAACTGCTTGACTTTCTCATTTTTGTTTGTGGACTTGTAAGCGTACAGCTTGTACGCATTTGCCACATTAAATAAATTTGTATTATTATTAACTTCGAGTAATCATTTCGATTTCCCTAATCGAAAATCACGATCATGTTTTTCCCTAGCTTTATATGGACACATTTATCGAAGTTCAGTATCATACCCGTAGCTACATTTGTGTATTCGAACAAGGTAATCCTGTAGAGACCGACCATACTTATCGTTGATATCAACAGACCAAAGTTTGATGTCATTCGCAAAAGCCAAGCAAGTGTTCCGGATTCTAAACAGCAAGTCATTAAGGTAAACAATATATAAAAGAGGACCGACTTAAGTTAGAGCTTCCAACTCTAACTCTAAAAAATCTATTTCGGAGAAAATCACAGATCCACCTACACAGCAATGAAGAAACTCCATAATGAGACAACAAACTAAGTAAACTTTATGCGGAACTCGATCGAAGCCTCTCGAAAAGTCAATAAACATTTCATTAATTGAATTGCCAAAACTAAGTGCCTCAGTCCACATTTCGCGAGCAGTTAGTAAATTAGACAGACATGATCTACCGTGATTGAATCCGTGCTGAGAAGACAATATGACTCCATGTGTGTTGAAGTGACTTCAGATTCTATGAGCGACTAATCTTTCTAGAACTTTGCACATCGAACTCGTCAGGCTTATTGGCCTATAATCACTTCAAGAAGTCGCAATGGTTGTTTTTTGGTACAGGAACAATAATCGCAGATTTCCACAAGTCAGGCACACATACAGTGGTAAGACGTTTCTGAAAGACATCGACAAGAAAAGGGGCCAAGTAGTTTGATAAAATCTTAAGTAAAAATAGGGATATATCATCAGAACTGGCAGCACTGTACGGATTGACATGAGCAAGAATAACTTTGATTTCCTCGGCGGATATTGGAATAAAATAGGGATTATGTTGTATTGGACGGTCATATTAAGTGAAAAGTGAGTGTGAAGAATTCTATGGTAATGAAAATGATGAAGCAAGACTTTCAGCCATATCATTTTTACTTTTGACTGGACCTTTTAATATTTTTAAAATTTTAATATTTTTATTTTAATTTATCGCTAAGTTTAATTTATAAATAATTTAATATACATAGATTAGTTACTTGCTTTGATTCGTATATTGGTATTTTTGTTTTTACTCTTTCTGTAACCCACCTGTACGTTACTCGATCATTTTTGTTTAAATTAATGACTGACAAATTTTGTTTTAAATGTAGAACTGAAAATGCATCCGGATCAAACGTCAACATCTGTTTCGCCATTAATTCGAGCGATACGTGCGAGAGCCCATCGATACAATCAAAATCCTTTAATTTTGCCAATGAATCGTCATCTTTCAGAAGTTCGATCAGATTATAAATGGGTGGTTTTTAAAACTCTTGCAGATGCAATACAATATCATCAGCAAAGGGTTTGATTTTCTGAACACAAAACACCTTTAACTTATAATTGTTTATTAGGATCATACAAAACTATTCGCCTGCGAAACGAAAAGCCAATACAGCAACGGCAAGCGCATTTATATTGCCGCAGACTATGAGCTTTTCTATCATTACTACAGGTTAATAGATGTTTGTTAATTCATGCAGTCTTAGATATCTGCAAGTCTTTATTCGTTACTTAAATATTTCCAACAAAAATGATTGGTTTGAACAATCATTCTCTCAACTTAAGGGAACGTACGGTTTCCTCAAATTGGCCCAAAAATTACAAGTAATATTATTCACTTTGGGATCCTCATTTATTGGACTTCCTTAATCCTAATTCAAAAGACTGGCTCGACATTTATCGGGACTGTTAATGGATTCACTATTGCCAAACAGTGATACAAGGGCTTCATTCCTTAATCATGGCGAACTTATGCATGCGGACGCAGCAGTAGCCAACGACAATTATGTGTGTGCTGATACCATTTATAACATCCGCGTAATCGCAACGATGTACCGGTATCTTCAGTAGATTCGTTGCAGTCGGACCAATTCCACCAATTGCTGAGAAGACAAAAGAAATCATACAACTTTGTTCTACCTCAAATACTCTTTCTTTATATTTTCCTTGTTTGCGGTCTTCGTAGTATACGATAGCTGCTGTGGTCGATTTGGAATGACAGGCTGGAGTATGCTCAATAAATTTATTGCAAGGATACTGCTGTTATATTTACAAATTATTTAATTTAACTTTATTTTTACTTTCTCTATAGTAACAGAAAAATGTCTGAACAAATTGCGTCAATAATGTACACCGATTGTAGCGTTCCGCCTAATTTCTTAGGCACTATGTCTAGGAAATTGTATAAATGTTTAAATATAACGCCTAATATGTTTAAATTCTTCAGATTTCTTGCTTATTACATTAGAATTCAGAATGACCACAACAACAAAAATCTAAATCATGTCTCGAGGAGGTAGGTACGGAGGCGGCATTTATTTTTCGTGCGCGGCGGACGTCGAGTTGGAGCTGATTCCAGGCGAGTGGGGCGGCGACGAGGAAAGGTCGGAGACCGTAGTTGTTAGAGTAATTGGGAAGGTATAGTAAGAGGGAATTACATGAACGGATTGATAGAGAGGTGGGGCGAGTGTCGTCTAAGAAAAGGAGGTTGATGAACGATGGGAGCCGCCAGCGATGAGACGAAAAGTTACGATTAGAAGGCGAAGTTGTATGCGGATGTGGATGGTGGGCCTGGAAGTTGGACAAGATATGTGGATGTGTGGTCAACGCGACGGAGACGTAGGAGCACTCGAATTGCTGTGTTGATGATGCGTTGTATGGGTAGGATGATGTATTTTGGAGAATTGGTGAAAAAGCAGAGACAGTTATCGATTTTAGGGAAGAGAAGCGATGAAATTATAGATATACGGGAACGGAAGTCGATAAGCGGGCGGATACGGCGGATGTCACCGAGAATTAAGTTAGACGAGTGATTTGAGCTGAAGTGATTTACGCTTGGGTGTGTCGAAGAGTCAGATAGAACTAAACTTTTTCCATGTATATATTTTTATTTGAAAAAGTGATATTTTTCGAATAGAATAAAAACTGACCTTTTAAATGTTGAACGAAAGGCAAAAGCGGATATTCGTTAAAATAAAGGTTTTCATACTTTGTAATTTTAATATTTACCCGTATACAGTTTAATTAAATGTTTATTTAAATATTATAAATTTGATTTAAATATTAAAAATTTGAAAATAGGCAATTTCCTCCTAGTAAAAGACATTATTACGAGGTAATACTAGAAGGTAAATGACTTGAAATGAATCTTGTAATTGTAGCTTGTCCATGCTTTTAAAGGAGATCCATGCAAACTTTATTTCGATTTGGAATTTGATATAGAGATAAACGAAGGCCTGAATGGGCAAGAATTATCCAACACATTTATGGAGGTATCCTACAAGCGGTAGTGATTTATTATTCTATTGAGAAGAGATAATTCCAGTTTGTGTGTTTGCTGCTCAAATTAATTATCGACGTAACCGCTACTTTATCAAATATTATGGTATTAAATTCAATGTAAGTAATAAAATAAATAAACGATTGAATGATATGAACCAAAAGTTTTATTACAAAAGTATTAGAAGTTTTAGTTGTAAATATCCTTTTTTAAAATATGAATAATATATTTTGGATTTATAATATTGGATTTTGCTAATTCTTAATATTTATCAAGAATATATTTAATACTTATATTTATCACCGCAATATTAATACCCATATCACCGCAACGAGGAGCACTAAAATAGCCTGCGGAAAATGGACAACGACTGCAATGGATCCGATTCATTCAAGCTTTACGATTTTCGGGCGCAGAGCGATACGACGCTGCTCCTAATATGAGAAAGAACGCTAAACCTTTAGCTTACACGATTATTTATTATCTTTTATTTATAATTATATGTTAATTAAAATAGTTTGCTTTAAAAAGTTTTTTAACTTAATATTTCTCAATAAGAGAACTTATTCTTATATTCTTGATGTTAAAATAATATTTTCTTATTTTTATCAAATTTATATTGTTCAATCAAATAAGCTTATTTAGAGTTAACTTATTTTAAGTTCTTCTAAATTTACGAATTAATTAAATTTGTTAAATCTAAATTGAAGAATTTTAAATTAAGTTTTTATTATAATTTTATTTTTCATTCAGAAATGTTATCGATTGATTACCGGTGACAAAAGCTGTATTGTGAAAATTATTATTTTCGTAATATAAATGCTTCTTTCTTATTTTATAAATCAGATAAAGAATTGAAACACTAGGCAAAATCTATAAATACTTTATAAATATATTATAATATATCATTAAATATATATATTATAAATATATTATAATATATTATAAAATAAATGAAATTATAAACCCATTTTTAATATAAAAATGGATTTTTTTTGCATAAATCTATTTTTAATATATTATAAAATTTATTAATAATAAGATATAATCAGATATAAAGAATTGAAACAAAATCTATAAATATATTATAAATATATTATATAATATATCATAAAATATATTAATAATTTTTTTTGGCTTACGTAATATGACATCATAGAGTGCATATGAAATTGTCATGTTATTTATAGTTTTAATTATAGTAAATTGTTATGAATTGATTAATAAATAACATACGATTTATCAGAATAACGTTTAATTATACAATATATATTTTTAATTAATTTTAATTATATAATTTATATAATTTATACAATTTATATTTATATAAAGTTAAAATTTATAGTTGAAATTTAAAAAAGTCATTTGTTTATTACTTCTAATCCTTATCTTTATCGGATGCATTAAACTTGTCAGTAGAACAAATCAGATCAGAAAGAGAGCTTAAACTGCATAAAGGCATTGAGCCACATAACGACCTCTATCATAGAAATCTAAATCTTGTGGTAAATTAAAACAGTAAAATAGGGACATTGAATTAATGACATTTTACAAATAATATATAATAATCGCGCAGAGCAATTTAGAATTCTAAATAAAGCTAAAAATATTAAATTATAAATACTAAATAATTATTATATAAGATTTTATACAATTTTTATTTATATATCGATAAAATTTTTATTAAAATTTTAAATGGATGTAAATTGTTATGAATTGACTATTAAATAACATACGATTCAATTTATACTTGCAATATTAAAATATACAATTTAATAAATAATAAATAATAATACAATTAATAAATAATTATTATTTATACATGATTTTATATACTAAATGAAATATTATAATATTTAAACATTAATTAAGTTTTTTTTTAATTTAAATGTAAAATCTTTTTTATATTTGATTATGATTATATTGATTATATTTGATCATAATTATAGAAATTCAAAGAAGTTTAGTCAGCATCTAATTTTTTCGTTGCCTAATGTTGCGTTCAAAAATAACATCGTTGTCGGTACGTAATTTCGAATGTGAATCCATAAATGTTTTTGTCTTTCTCTAAGGCATGTTTGTGTCAATATTAGGAAACTTTTTACATAAAATCTGTTTTGATGACGAAACAAAACCCAATTCTGTTGAAAGTGACATTCGTTCAAAGTTTTCTGTGGCAGAATTAAGAAGATTACGAGTAAAAAGGAAAGGCGATGATGAAATCGCTACGACATGGATATTCGATCAAAGTATGCTTTGTATGATATTTAATGTAATACTAATTTATTGATCCTTCTTCAAATTTTTAAAGTAATTTATAGAACAATGCTAGCAGCAGCTCGCATTGTACTGTTTTAGAAAATTATAGTAAATCTAATTAACGCATTGTTCATACTAATCACATACTTAATCAAATACGAAATTTTTAATTTATATTTTTTAAATAAAAATTTTTAATTTTTAACATCAAAATTACATTTTCTTGCTATGAAAAAAAACTTTAAATAAATTGCAACTTAGATGTCAGTTCAAATATTTTTAATTTTTTATCATTAATTATTCAATATAAACAAAATTGTTAAATTTATTAAATGTTTAGTAAAATATTTTATTAAAATTTCCAAACTTGGAAAATTTTGGAACACACTAAACAAATGGTGTTTCCAAACAAATAAATATTCAGTCAGAATAAGAATAAATTAACTTGATCATAATGTTTCATCCGTCACACTTTAAAATGCTATTGAAAGCCTTTGCGGCATATAATACATCAAATATTATATGCTTGAAAATCAAAACGTATACTCTACTACTCTCCAATATGGAAAGTATGATTCAGAGACGGCAATTTGCTTTTATGGTTTAGATCAATGTAGTGAAACTGAGAGTCTAAATTCGAATTTTATAAAAAAAAGATTTATTTTTACGTTGCAAATGCGTGCTGGCGCACGCTTACATGACCATACCAAACAAAAATGTAAATGATGTGTCGAGAAGGTGTTAACAGAGGAGGTGTTTGAATGTGATAAAGGAGGAAGCGCGGCGGACGTCGAGAGGGAGTTAAATCCAGGCGAGTGAGGCGACGACGAGGAAGGATCGAGACCGTAATTGTTGAAGTAATTGGGAACATGGAGTAATAGGGAATGACGGGAACGAAGCGATAGCGAGGTGGGATGAGTGTCGTCTAAGAAAGGAAGGTTGATGAACGATGGGGAGCCGGCAGCGATGAGACGAAAAGTTACGATAAGAAGGCGAAGTTTGATGTGGATGTTGGGCCAGGAGAGTTGGGCAAGATACGTGAATGTGTGGTCAAAGCAACGGAGACGTAGTAGCACTGAAACCGCGGAGTTGATGATGCGTTGTAGGGGTAGGATCATGGATTTAGGAGAATTGGCGAAAAGGCTTCAATATGTTGGTGCATTTATGACGATATTTTGTTATTTTTATATTTATAAATATATTAAATATTTACATAAGTATATTTATATATAATTATATTTTATATAATTATATGTCGGACATTTATCAGGTCTTTTTAATTTTATATTTTCAATTAATTTCTATTCAATTCTTTCGTTGAATTTTTTATGTTGATATGTATCGTTGGTTATGTGTCGATGGCACACTGACATTTTGTGATTTTTAATCACTTTTAATTATTTTTATTAATTTTTAGATTTTTTTTTACTTCAAAATAGGTCATTAAATACAATTTACATTGCCCATGAATATTCATTTTATCTAGATGTCATTGCAGGATTTGAATTCTATGAATCTTATTTAGCCCGTGTTAGGTGTCTTTGCAGGAATTGGGTTTTGTGAATTGGATGTCGGCTATGTAAATTCATTTGCTCAAGATGTCCTTGCAGAATCTTGATTCTATGAATTGGATGTAGGCTATGTAGGATTTGATGTAGTCGTAGCAGAATTTGGATGTACCCAATTTAAATTTATTTGATCAAAATGTCTTTGCAGGAATTGGGCTATATGAATTGGATGTCGGATATGTAAATTCATTTGTTCAAGATGTCCTTGCAGAATCTTGATTCTATGAATTTGATCGTATCAGCAGCTATCGAAATAAAAATCAATTATTTCGATATTGCATATATAGCATTATAATTATAAATTAGGGTATATATGTAATATTTTTATTGTATTAAATTAAATTAATGTAATTATAGTATTTAATTAGGTAGATTGTTGAGTAGCAATTTAACTTCAAGAGTAAATCGATTCTGAATTTAGTTTCTGAATTACAACCATCTATAGAAATTATCATTTAATTACAATTATCGTGTAATTTATATTTTGTAAAATTAATAAATTAAATTGTTGTTGCGCTTTTTTTCTTTCAATAAGATAATTGGTTTTGATAATTTGTTCTTTTTAGGTGTTTATAATCGAAACAGAAATTTTCGTTTGTACCGATCGTCAAAATTGGGTAGAACAGATGAATTAGAAATTAATGAATTGCATGCCTATTACACATCAAGTTTTAAACAAATATTCATGGATTCACTAGTATGCAATGTTGACTTAAATAGGTTGGCGTAACGTGTACCTTTCTAATCATTTTTTCATTATTTTAGTAACTGTCGCATTATTACTG
This sequence comes from Pomphorhynchus laevis, assembly GCA_012934845.2. NCBI lineage: Eukaryota > Metazoa > Acanthocephala > Palaeacanthocephala > Echinorhynchida > Pomphorhynchidae > Pomphorhynchus > Pomphorhynchus laevis. The sequence continues at coordinate 360,454 of WNNJ02000199.1, forward strand.
AAGAGGAATTTAAGGATTTACCCTACGCTGTCACTAAATTAAATAGCAGATTTGCTGGTAATTAAATAATAGATAATTAAATAATTAAAATAATAATTAATAATTAATTTTAAATAATTAAATAATAGATATTTTTTTTTGCAATTCTAAATTTGGCGGATCAGCTCTCTAATTTAAATCAAACTGAAAATTTATATTTTGAAAATACAATATAGCTTTAATTTTCCGGAATTTAAAATTTATTTGTTCCCTTTATAAAATGGAAATTTAAAAATTGTGGTCATATTTTAATGCTAGTAGATTCACTGTAGATGATACACTATAGATTATGTTTCTAGTTCATCTTTTTTGGTGTTATGTACAAAGTAATGAATAATTTTACAGCTAAAATTTAATAATTACCGATACTTTTAATGCCACCTCTTGGTTATCATCAAAAATGGAAATAATGCAAAATGGCAAAAATACATTTTATAATAATTTAAATGAAACTTTCTATTGGAATTGCTAAAAACAAAGTTGTTACAACTCAATTTTATAAACTAAAACTTTATCACGATGCTTAATATAAAAAATGTAATTTTAATAACTATAATTTATTTAAAATAAATCTAGTCTAATAAACCACTAGAATAAATTATTTATAATTAATGATTTATAATAAATAAACAAATGATTTTCAATTTTTTTAAATTGAATAATTTAAAAATAAATATTAATAAATATTTAATAAATACCTAATAAATATTTAATATATAATAAAATATTCATATAAATGATTTTAAAAATATTTTTTTAAATAAATATTGAAATATATTAAACAGATGACCTACTTTCCCCGCCAATTTTTATTCTGATTAAAGGAATCGGAATAATCAAACAACATAAACTGACTCTATGCTGTTTCGACTTTTGAGTCTCATCAGTAAGGACTGATGCACAACTGGATTAAAGTGCAGCACCCCTATATAGCTCAATAAGTCCTTCTAGTACTTATCCATGTAATAGAAACTAGCACTGGATGTGTACTAGATGAACTAGCACTGGTGAGAGAACTAACACTCTCAGCGGTGTTAGTTCCTAGTACAAGGATGTGTACTAGACGGCTTTTAGAGCTGTCTAAGGGTGATGCACTTCAATCTAGTTGTGCATCAGCCCCCTACTGATGAGATTCCAAAGTCGAAATAGCATAGAGTCAGTTTATGCTGTTTGATTTTTCCCGATTCCTTCAATCAGAATTAAAATATATATTGAAATAAATGATTATCATAAATATGTATATTTTATATAAAAATACATGCATATTATGTTACGTGCATATTTACTGCAAAATAAAAAGGAGAAAAGCATTTAATTTTCTAGTCTCGGTTTCCAATATTTTGATACTGTGGTACGAGAATCAATGCAATTTAAGATTGTATGTATTTGCATTTTTCTTATATTATTATAAAATCATTGAGATTACCTGTATTATTTTATTAAATAATACACTTGTATTCGGAATATAAAAATTAATCGATTTTAGAAAACAAAAAAATTGAACTGTGCGGTGTTCAAAACTCTCCCTTTGTGGAAATTGATAATTTCATCAACTCCCTTATTACTCGTGACGGTCACACTGGTCGTATTCGGAAATGGACTTTTTTTACAGAAACCCAGCGCATTCTGTATGAAATTGTGGGATACCGATTCTGCGAACGATTGCAAAGACACCACAAATCGAACAACATAATGTAAATGTTTTGATTTCAGCAGTTAATCACATTTGATAATCACAATCTTTAAAACATGATTTTGTATAAGAGCATAAAAATCTATGACATACAGCCATTTCATGACTTTTTGATTCCTGAATAAAATATTTTGAAGAAAATTTCTCCAAGTTGTAATCATTTACTATAATATTTAAAAATATTAAAAAAAATTAATGTTATTAAATATCAGAATCTACTTAACTGAGCCTATATAGATAACTGTTATTGGAGAACTATGAACTAAGAATTCGGTATTAACGCATGTATCAAATGATTAATTATCGGTTAGCAAGATGTGAGGCAATATACTGGTTGAATGGTCACAAAGGCAATTTACTGGTTGAATGGTCAAAAGGCAATATACTGGTTGAAGAGTCACAATGATCGACAAATAATTTGAAGATGTCTGGTGATTGACATAAATAGCTCTTAGACTATATATTCAGCACAGCATTAAAAGTTCACTATTAGTTCCAACATTGAGAAAGATAATCTTGCAACAAGATTTTTTATAATGATTTAATGGAAAAATTAAAAAACTTATTTTTTATGAATTGATTAGTATTATTATTAATTGATTAATATTATTTAATATTATTTATAGATTTAATTATCATGCAAAAATATGTTTGTAAATTTAAATATTTCATCTTTACTAATAGTAAAGATGAAATAATCTTTAATCTTTTCATCTTTAATAATGGTTTTTATTGATGTTAATTTAATGTTCATATCTAGATATACACCTGCTTTATCATTAATATTGGTTTTCTTAAGAATGAGGCTTTCTGGATAAATTTGTTCGCTTATTGAATAAAACTCATTAGAGTTAAATACATATATATCATTAATATATCGAAACATTTTATATCTTTATAAATTTTAGATTCATTTTTTACACAGTCATGAACAAATTCATATTCTATAAAGCTTAAAAATAAGTCAGCTATTATTGGGCTACTATTACAACCCATTGGAACACATTTTATTTGTCTAATTATAAATGTCCCTACTTTTAAATGATTTTGATTTATCAAAATATTAAATCCTTCTTTTAATTCAATTTTATACTTTTCTGCTTAATGGTTTAATTTTTGTGAAAAATTAACAAATAATAAATTAAATTATTTAATATAATATTATATTAAAATATAATATTAATATAATATGTTAATTATTGTATTTATATAATAATTAGATATTAAAAGACATTGATTTTTAGGTTTATTGTCGATGTAAAAAATAAAATATTTTATCAGCGGTGTTTCGACCACGATTGCAAACATTTCGAACCAGCCCGTAAGTATCCATACGATTTATTTGATTCATTTCGAATAATATCTTTCACAATTTTGTACTTATAGGCCACCCTCTGCCTGATTACACTTTACCCTGGCTGGATTTATCAGACAATTTTGATTAATATTTTCTTGAATTGTAAATTTCTATATATTTATTTCTTCAACTTTTTATTGCTAATTTTTATTATGCGAATGTAACTTTAATATTTTAGATGAAATCGCCAATGTTTCTTAGGCATTATTCCCGAGTCGCTAAAAGTAAGTATATTTTGTAAATGCAAAACACTAGGTGGCTGTTCTTTACGAGAACGTTATTGTAAACAAAAGTACGCTAATTCATTAAATGTTCGTATGTGCATAGCGTCGTATAAAATTGTATGTTACAAAATAGATTTTCATATCTATCGCGATGTTGGTTTGTAGGATTGACGATAAATCAAGATTTGGCGCTTCCTGGAGAAAGATTTGAACCTGGTAGCGAACAGTTCTCTCTACAACTTTTTAGTAGTAAATCGAAAAGGTTCATTGACGACATGCATCTACATTCATCCGGGGAGTTTGATTTTCGGGTTTCAACTTTGCGTCGGAAGCTTATAAACTACATTCAGCAACGACGAACAAATGAACTTAACAGGTAAAGTTGACCTCTTTCATTAAAATTTATTTATTAACAAATAATTTCCTAAAATCTATTAAATTATTAATAATTTCAAATTTAATAGATTTATTAAATTTCAAGAGAGTGAGACCATTCCGCGTGAAATACGTTGTTTTCCTTGAAGCCAGACGCGGAATAACGACGATAACAGTAGCGAGTACCGTTTCGTCATCACAATGACTCATCAGTGCCAGATCCCTCCCACTACTGGATGCAGAGGAGGACTGGCAGAATCTCTTGAGATTGAATCTCTTGAGATTTATGATTTAAGTTAGCCGATATTTAAGAGACCTGCGCTGGCATTTGCCAGTGCTTTTGCTAATGATCCTATTTGGTGAAGCAGTAGTGCTGATTTAGCACTCAATGTGAAGTTACTAGAAATCTTTCTGGTACTTCATACACATGACTCATGTGCCGTCTGCCAGTCCTCCTCTGCATCCAGTAGTGGGAAATATATGGCACTGATGAGTCATTGTGATGACGAAACGGTACTCGCTACTGTTATCGTCGTTCTTCCGCGTCTGGCTTCAATGATAACAATTTATTAAATTACTAATAATTATTATTGATAATTTTCTGCTGTTAATACTTTGCGATTTAATTTAGAGAAGGCACTGTACGCGGAATATCATTAATCTTCGTTAAAATGATTTTTGTTAAATTGTTAATTTAACAAAAGTAATATTTATTTTTTAATCGATAATTCGATTCATTTTTTTTGAAAAACTGAACAGTAAACCAATAAATGTTTATTTTAAAAGAATCAATTCTAAATTTAATTAATTTAATTTAAAATTAATTTTAAAGAATTAATTCTAAATACAGACACGCCGTGCACACCAAGGCGACATACCAAGCCCTCTGTTAATTTCTTTGTTCATAATTGGGACGTAATATTTTGCTCGGAATGATATTACGCATTCTGATAAAGTTATCTTATCATATGCCAACGGCTATACTGTTATATATTCGATCAAAAAGTAGTTTTTCAATATACACTAATGACGGAAACAAGCTAAGATTATAGTGGCAATTAACGAAAATAAGAGTTGCAGGATAAAGTTGCTCATTTTCACGATTATCAAATGTTTTACTTGAAGATTATATTAGATTTTTATCTGATTCGGCATAGTTTTTTAACTATGAAAAATTATTTGATAAAATGATTTTATTATGGCGTAATTCAAATAATATTGATGTAGATCTTAAAACGACGATGACGTGCAATGGAAATACTTAATGTATCCAGATTGAGCACTTATTCTTCGCATTGTCATAACTGGTTATCATAATATTGGTAAAGCATCCAGATCGTATCATTATCGAACGCTACATTTTATATGCATCCGAGCTTGGAACGTTTAACGGCGGAATAGTTCAATTTCTTACACTTGGTGATAGATAGAAAGAGCCAATAAATCAGTTTTCTTATTAACGATATTTCGGCTTCCTGCTATCATCGGGATAATATGTTAGTGTTCACAAACAAATTAGTAGCGGCTAATTTCTCACGTTTTTGTTAAACCGGGCATCAATATTTTATGGATGTCGACTCCACAATACGCAATTCCATTTTGTTTTTGCATAAGTTATAATGTAGAACTTACTTGGTCCAACCTCATGACAAATATTGTAAATTACGGAATCAATAAATTAATAAATTTTTTAATCCTTCCGTGCACTCACCCGAGGTGTTAAGCCATTTGCATTCCCTTTGATGGATTGTGCTTCCAATGTAGGTATTCTCGCAGACTAATCAACTTGTTTTTGTTAAATGTCAATAACTTATTTCTCTTTTGAATCACAATACTTACGAAACATTTAAGAAGACTAAGTTCGAGTTTTCATTTCAATATAGAAAAACGAATCACAAATTTTAGTAAATCTGAAAAGCAACAAAAATATTTGCAAAGGCGACAAAGGAGGCGCAATAGTCATACTATTTCATACATCTTAAGGATGAAGGATATTTTGCCTGTCGTTTTTCTTCTAATCGTCACAGAACCGATTTAAAATTAAGCAATACGGATGTAATTACAATATCTGGAAAGCATCCGAACTTATTATGGACGGATTCCACATTGTATGTGAACTTTGGCTTAGAATTGACGATTGACAGGGAAATAGTTCCATCAGAGGAAATATGTCATTAGCATATATTTGGCCCCGCTGCTATGTTAAGTCGAGGAATAGGAGCCAAAACCTAATAGCATAACAGTTCCTCTTGATGACCTCTAATTCTTATTCTGATACAACGTCTGTTATTTATTAGTCAATTCATAAAAATTGACTTATATTTAAAATATCAATTTAAAATATTAACTTGATATAAGTTATATTAAATATTATATAACAATTATTTATTATTAATAATTGTTTATCATTTGATTATTTATTATTTTATTATTTAATTTTTATTTAGTAATATCTTTAATTTATAAATAATATAAAATACGTAGACTTAGCTGATCTGATTATCAATTAGCCGGCTCATAATGAAGATAATACAATATCTTAAGGATAATGCATTATAAGATAATACATTAATAATTATTAATACATATGTAATACATTATATGACTATGATATTTGGCCCCGCTGCTATGTTGGGTTGAGGAGTTAGGGGCCGAAACCTGATAGCATAGCAGTTCCTCCTGATGACCTCTAATTCTTATCCTGATACAACGTCTGTTATTTATTAGTCAATTCATGGAATTTGATTTTTGTTTTAAATTTTAATAATAAATTCGATCGTTATTTAAATATAAATTGTATAAAATCTTATATAGTTATTTGTTATTCATCTATATTTTTATTTATATATCGTATAAAATACGTCGACTCTGTTATGTGATCTGATTCCTACATTTATTTTTGACCATTAATTTGCTTCAACGATATCAGCTACATAAACCCATTCAATTTACGATTGAGAAACAAAATTACGATGACGGAATTAGTTTATGTATTGTTGACGAGGGTGAAAATTTGATTCTCGAAATAAATTATTATTGAATTAAAGAAATTATCGTTATAATTATTGTCGTTAAATATAGACTTTTATTTGTATTTTTTATTTGTTAGTAATAAAGACTTTATTAAGTACTTTACTATAAGTAAAGTACTCAATATACTCTTAAAAATATAAATATTATATTTATAATATAATATTTATAATATTATATTATAATATTATATTATATTATCTTAAAGATATAAGTATTATATTTTTAATTATAATAATTAAAATTAATAATTTAATTAATTATATAATCACTATGTTATATCATGATATATCATTATATATGGATTAATATATTAATATTAATTCATCACGTATGTAAAAATTACTATCTGCTATTGTTTAGTATTACATCGACACTGCAACTTCAACTGGGATTCGATTTGTACGCAATTAAGAAGACCTTAGAATTAGGGGGTCGCGTAAAACTCAAAGATAGTATTAGATGGTTTAGCTCAAAGGAATCATCGCTAGCGCATTCACGGACAAAAGGTCTGAGTCTTGAAGGAGTTGATCTTTCATTTACTCAAATTAACAGAATGGGCCTCAATATATATGGCAAGTACTTTAAGAGTTTTATTATCAATTACAAAAACAGCTCTATTCGGTATATTAAATGGATAACTTATGATTGACAAGAAAACGATAATTTTAATTTGTAGAAGGTCATTATTTAATTGCTTTCCATTTTAAATGTTCTCCGTATAATTGGAACCTTCTCGGTTCTAATTAATATTTTCAATCGGGAGCCTTAATTTGGTAAGCTATTCGCTTTCGTTTTTGCACGTGAATTTAATATCAATGAGCACTCTATATGCGAGCGAATCCAATTAATCCATGAAAATCGCCATGTACGAAGAACGAGTAACGAGCATCAAACACACTGTTTTCATCCCTTTATTATTTTCAACGTTGGCACGTTTTGGTGATTAAGCAAATAATCTTCTAAAAATGATCACAAACTACTGATGTATCGCGGATATCATATTAATTTCTCCGATATAATAAGCAATCTAAAATGAAGAATAAATTTGACGATAGCGCGTGCAGCGTTTGCTAGTCTTTGGACACTGCGATATATCAAATCACATTCGGTTTTCCACAATACATTTGCGATTTTATTTAATTCGCAACAAATAGACCCAATATTGAGTAACCCTTCAATTTTATAAAATAAATATTATATTAATAATGAAATTAAAATGAATAAATAAAATTATTAATTAATAACCCGACGATTTTATTGGCTTCAACACGTAATTAACTTAAAAATATATAATTTAATTTTATAAATATAAATTATGTTAATTATCAAATTTTATTGATTTTTTATTGATTAATTTTATATTATTTCAAAATTATGTAAAATATGGGAGTCTTGTAAAAAATAACAATTTAAAATTTTGATGGATTTAACAGATAATTAAATTCATCTTATTTTAATTTAATTTGTTTTTATAAAATAAAGGAGTATTATACAAATGTTTTTAAATCTTACTTGTATATTTTTTCATTTATAGTTTAAATAATGAATATTTTCCAAAAAATAACATTTTTAACAATCGAAATAATAACATTTAAGTGATGATATCTTTGACGATGACTTTGAACGTTATTTTAATGTGGTTCATTCAATGATGAAGTGAACGGATATCTGATATTTTGTATTTAAAACGTTTAAAATGTATTATCATATTACATATCTTATAAACTTTGCTATTATTATTAACATGTGTTGATTTTATTAAATATTATTGATGATAGTTTATTATAAATTTGAAAATTCAACATTTAAGTGATGATATCTTTGACGATGACTTTGAACGTTATTTTAATGTGGTTCATTCAATGATGAAGTGAACGGATATCTGATATTTTGTATTTAAAACGTTTAAAATGTATTATCATATTACATATCTTATAAACTTTGCTATTATTATTAACATGTGTTGATTTTATTAAATATTATTGATGATAGTTTATTATAAATTTGAAAATTCAACATTTAAGTGATGATATCTTTGACGATGACTTTGAACGTTATTTTAATGTGGTTCATTCAATGATGAAGTGAACGGATATCTGATATTTTGTATTTAATATGATTAAACATTTAAGAATTTTTAATTATTTAAAAATAATTAACATTCTTTATAACCTACAAATAGCTAATAAATTAGGCATATTTAAGTATTCAAAGGTTTTATAATAATATTAAATTATCACCAAAGAGTTATTTTTTTCTTTTAAATATAAAAATATATCTTCAAAATTCATAGTTTTTAATTTTAATTTTTTTAAAAATTGAAGAATTTTTACAAAACGAAACATAAAACAATTGCCTAAAAATATCACACTGATTAATTAATTAGCTATAATATTTAATTACTTAGTGTTTTATATTAAAAGTAGTGGTTTTAATCAAACAAGAAGATGACTAACACAATATCTGCTCAGATTGAACTATCTTCTTAATTACAGTGATCTTCATTAACTGAGTGTTTTGCTAAACCTTAAACACAAATCTATCAACAACATCAAATATATTTGCCAATCAAAAATGCCGTTCAACGCACATTAATATACAGTTTGTAAATTAATAAAATATTTCATTTCAATAAAAATTTCATTTTTATTGAAATGACGTCATCTGAAGTCATTTCAATAAAAAATATTTAAATTATATTTTAATGTTTAGCTGGTTGTGATAACTTACGGTTCTTCTCGTTTCGAAATTGCGTGTTTGTCGATAGTTGGTTTGTATCACGATTTACGTATCTATTTAATGAGCGTGTCCACTTTCTCGACCTGAGCCAATGTCCTAAAATAGATAGCACTTGTATTACTCCATTGTGTAAGCTAAGTTAAGTTACGTTTTATTACTCTTATTCAATTTTGTTAAAATATTCATTTAATTAAACAGTTTTTTTGCTATATCGAATAAGCCCCAACTAGAAGCGGCTTCAACACAGGGCTAAGTTATCGATACCTTACTAAATCTTACACATTGTTATTTAAAATCCGTTATTATGATATCGTTTTAAAGATACTTACGTATTCGTCTGAGATTGTTGATTTAATTCTGATTTAAAAATGTCACAAGGTTAAGTATTTAATTGTTTTTGCAGATAATTTGCAGGTATCAATCGAAAACAATGACTTCCGATGGCTGATTCATTGTGAATCAGATAAATAATTATATTTGTTTTTCGAATTTATTTTACACAATTTTTACCCAATTTTTGTGGTTTTGCTGTTTAATATTTTTCTTGACAATATCCTCGTTTAGAGTACGAACTATTGAAGAAATTTTTAATTTCTGGGGATGGCATTTAAATTTTATATGATATGTAATAATGCTATATAACATATAACATTGAAGTGAAATTTATTCTAAGAAACATATTTGCAGCAAAAGAAAGAAAACTAAGATACTTAGTTTGTAAGGAGCATACTTAGATTGGGGCATTTAAATTTAGTACGTAATTACGATAATAATTATTATAAAGGTTATTATAATATAACCTATTATTCACTGGTCGGTTTGATATTATCCTCGTGTGGTTGTTTAAATCCTATCAGCATCACTGTACACTACAATCAGCGTGGGTTGACCTCATCAGCAGTGAGGTAGTGTACAGTGATGCTGATAGGAATCAAACAACCACACGAGGATAATATCAAACCGACCAGTGAAGAATAACGGCTCGTGTATGCAATATTCACAATAGTAAAAAGACAGTTTACGATTTACTGTCCAGTGAACATTTCGTATAAGAACAGAATAAAAAATCGGTGTGTGATGGATTCGAAATGCGAATAATAGTTACCGCCCACACCAAATATAGAACACATTAATTGTGTAATTTGGTATATAAGCCAGATATTAACCAGCATTTCGGCGACAAGCAGTTCAGCAGGAACAGTAACAGGACCGAAACACGAAATGTAGGCGTGGGCTCACTGCTGATGAGGTCCACCCACGCTGATTGTAGTGTACAGTGATGCTGATAGGATTCAAACAACCACACGAGGATAATATCAAATCGACCACTGAAGAATAGCGCTCGTGTAAGCAATATTCACAATAATAACCTATTATATATTATTATAATATAGGTTATTATAATATTTTAATATTATAATAATATTTTTATTAATATTTTTGATTAATAATTAATAATTTTTTTCAGGCTTATTTTTACTCGAATGAATGCTTTTCTTTATAGAAATTTAGTTCGTTTAAAACTATACGATTTACCGAATTTGAAAGGACACGAGTTAATGTTACTCGAACTAAATGACGAGCTTCCAAACTGTTTAATCGAGGGATTCGACTATTTTATGTCAGATGATGATCTTTCAAAAGAAACTAATTCGGCAAAAGAATATTTTCAAAACGTCACGTCAGATATTGCTAGTAACGACAAAGAATTCCTCGAAAAATACGTAATACTCCATCCGGATCAAAAGAAACTGCAGTTGAATGAAGAATTGAAGAGTATTGCAAACTAAGCCTAGATTATAATGTGCATTTAAAAATCTGTATTAACTTTTAACTTTAGATTTTACACAGAGGTGCATATTTTGACTTTTATGATTATTTTATTTAGTAATCAAAGTATTTACTCAATTTCTAATGATCCGATCATATCTACTAAAGTGTTGTCCTTTATTAAATTGTAATAAGCTAGCATCATCTTGTAAATAATCGTAATTTACGTTTGAAGAAGTGGGCATGTCAGTGGAATATAACTTGTGGAATAAGCAAATTAGGGGAAACACTGATTCCATTCATTGAATGTTAGCATTATGCGGGTCACACTCTTTTAACTTAAAGCAATAAATGCCGGTATGTTCTTGTAATTTTATTATTTTGAAGTGATTTGTTCAGTTCTTCTGCCCAATTCTTGTTAATCTGTCAAACTCTTGGCAAATCAACAAAGAGATACTTATGAGGAAGATTTTCAATCCATTAAAACGGTATACTTGCGTCGTTTTCATATTGTTGTCTATTAGCTTGACTATCTTTATTTTTATGTCATGTTTCCTAGTTGTTACATGTATCTTTATGTTACTGTGTTCAGTAACTATGAACTGAACACAGAATGGCTTAGCCATCAAACTATATACGCCGTGAAGCAGAAAGTAATTTTTATGCCACACAATACTTCGCGGGATGAGAATTGATTATTGCTGCTTGAACGTATATTGCAATTCCGATATTACATAGATAATTCTTTATTCCTATGCCACAAATACGATACGATATGCCGCACAATACGACCACAAGTTTGGTCGTATTGTATAGTGAATTTACTGAACTATTTCGAAAATAATGAATATTTCGATTTCATTTGTCAATTTTTATTGTAGTTTCTCTTTTTCAAATGTAAGTGATTCTTTAAAGAATAAAAGCAGTATTTTAGTGGTCACATTTCATTAAAAAAATAAATTGTTTGAATGTATAAGGTGCAATATTTATAAAATGCGGCTATCATTTAGTTTTTGCTCATTAAAAATATAGAAATTTCTATTTAGAAATTCAAAATCGAGAAGTGTTTGAAGAATCTAGATTATATAGTTTATAATAGTTTATTAATTATTTATAAGTTAAATTAGTTTATTGATTTAGAATTTATCAATAATAGATTAATTTTTAGACTATTATTAATCTATTATTAACTATTATTGTTGAATTTTTAAATTAAACATAAAGTAATTCACACGTTGCGTGTGCATATATTTTATTATAATCTCAAAGAATTTTAAAATCAACTGCATTCAATCTCTTTTAATGCTAAGATTGAAAAATTCTATTTATTTCTTTCTATAGTTTTATGAATTCACAGGAAGGAAAAAATTAGTTTTGTTCCAGAAATTACAATATTTGATAGCTCCAGCTATCATTTACAGAAAAATCGTAAATTTACAGGAACGAAAAATTATATCATATTCTTTTCTGTAGTTTTAGACTAATGTATTCGTTCCTGTAAATTTATAAAATTGAGAGATTGATATTTTGAATTTTACAGTTTTGATTATTTATATCTTCCGAACTATTAAATTGTAAATATTGTTTTGTTGTATTATAATATTATTATATTGTAATATATTTTATATCGTATCTTACGAACTTCTAACTTCGAATTGTATATCGTTTTAAAAACAAAAAAGTAATAACTTTTATAACATTTTATAACTTTTAACTTCTAACTTTATATTGTAAAGATCAAACATTCTATAATCGACATAAGTTTATGCGACATAAATATGTTATATACCACAAATATGAATAATACCAATAAATTATAATAAATAATTCACATGATAATCCTTAATAGTTGAGTATTTATTCATATTGTAATATTATTATATTGTAATATATTTTATATTGTATCTTACGAACTTTTAATTTGAAACAAATCGACATAAGATTATACGACCAATAATATTAAATAAATTCCTTGTGATATTTCGATCTTGGCATGAATCATCTTCAGACATTTCTAAAATAAAAAAATACAAATTACATACATAATAAAAAAATGTTAATAATAAAAAATTCCTAATGTCTTTACGAATCCTTCATATTTGCGATTGATTGTAGGATTCATCTCTTTGATGAATATCGCTCCTAGAATGCACTCCTTTGTATTATCAATTATTTCCCTTATAGATACCTTAAGGTTATGATATTTAATAATAAAATTGCTCATTAAGAGCACATGTATCAAATAATTGATCACCTTCAAGTTTACAAATGCATGATGTAATTATCGGAGTTTTCGCAAATTGGCCGAATGTTATCATCACAATTACTTGATGGTTTTCTTGTCTATTTAATCGGAATATATCTTTGATCTAGTTACACGAAAGCTTGCTGAAATTGTTCGAGCTGACTTACGACTAAGGTGTATAGATGATATTTTATTTTCCTGTTATTTTCTCCATTTATCTTTTTAGAAGGATTGATACAGACCTTCTAAGACCACCTCTGCTTAAAACCACGGAAGGACAATTGCAATTTTTATGATAGGAAAACACTGAATTATCATATTCTGATTGATAGTTGGAAGCACGTTGTTCAAAAAACAACGTTTTATAAACGTTGGATCTATTCAACCGTTAAATATACAACTACAACCATTATAAGAGAATGTACTTGTACCCTCCATGATGTGGAGGCGTATTAATAAAATTAATATGAACAATAAAATTTAATCACACCAACAATAAAATTTATTGATGCTTTAAAACTAGTCTCTATGCATACAAAATTACAGTATTTGGATAGTATTTAAGCAAGAATATTTATAATATCGTCACGTCTGTCAATTGTGAGCCCATCGTTACTCCATGATAAGGCATGGGTGTTGTGAAATTTGCATCGCAATCGAACTTAGCTGAGATATTAGGGTTCAATTATATATAGCTTCAATATAGTCTTGAAATTCATTGTTTTTTAAATATTAAATTGCTTCATCAATGAAATAGTTGTTAACAAGCTCGACGTTTCCTTCCTTAGTAAAATGCTTTCAGAAATCGGTGTAATTTATTTTGTTTTTATTTCTCTCTAAGAAGGATCTTATTCCCAAATTCTTGTTTAGATCAACTATATGACTTGTGATATATACCTTAAAGTAAGCAGAAGGTACACGTTCGGTAGTTTGCCCAATTTTAAGATATGTTAACAATTTCAAGGAAATCGCCTCAACGGAAGTTAAAGCGATCGTAGAATATCTGAATTCAATCACGATGTGCATGCAGCATCTCTTTGTTTCTTGACAGCTGAGATAATTCTGTTGTCTTTATTGCAAAGTATTCGATATGAAAATGTTGCACATGACGGGGAAGGTTCTTGTTAAGATTGCATCTTTACTCACTAGTTTCGCTGATGCATCTTTACTCTTTCAAAATATCTCGAACGGATCTGTCACTAATGATTTCATGGAAGAAATGAGCTTTTGTGTCATTTAAAAACATTTTTCTCATTTGGATTGCTTTTTTTTAAGTTGAACAATAAATATTGCTGAAAAACCGAGCTTCTTTTATTAATTTCGTATATTTTCTACTCTCCTACATTTCTGATCTGTCTAATTTGGTTTGTCGTATCTGGACAATTTGTCTAGTTAGTGATCGTTGCAGCATGTATTTGTTATGAAGCCGACCAAATGATGATACTCGCTCGTGTATGCAATTGTTCATTCTATTTACCTGGCAGATTCCGGTTTCCTGTCAAAGAAAATTCAAAAGACAGATTGTCGGTTGTTTCCGTCAACTGTAGTGCTATCTCCGTCTTTGTGTTACAAAAGATGGAAACAACGTACAGTTTGCACAAGTGGAAATGTTTTCGTTACAAACTGTATCGATTGTTTTTACAGAAAGGCAGCAGAGGAAAAGTTCAGCAGATAATTAAAGGACCGAAACACGAAATGTAGGCGTATGCTCACTGCTGATGAGGTCCACCTACGCTGATTGTAGTGTACAGTGATTCTGATAGGATTTAAACAACCATACGAGGATAATATCAAATCGACCACTGAAGAATAGTGGCTCGTGTAAGCAATATTCACAATAGTAAAAATGATTAAAGAATTCACACGAGGATAATTTATGAAGCCGACCAAATGATGATACTCGCTTGTGTATGCAATTGTTCATTTAAATCTAGTTATGTTACATTTTAAAATAACAAATGAAATTAATTGGAATAATTAATTATGATTACTGACATATAAATAGTATTTATAATATTTATTTATAATATGTAATTTGGCAATTTATGCTTTCGTTAAAGACTGCAGCTATGACTAGACGAGCTTCTAAACTTACAATGAAAAATAAGCGAAGCTGGAGAAAAATTGATACTTCCGATTTAGACAAATCACTCGAGAACAAACGAATTGAAGAAAGGACCGGGTAATTATATTTTTAATTTAAATAATTTGAAAGTTATCTTAAATTTCCCTTATCAAATTAAACGATTAGTTTCCGTGGATTCTTATTCGTACAAAAGTAGAAATGGAAACAATTCGACAAACCATTGATGTGACAAGTTCATTGACATTTTAAAATAAACGTGTGCATCAATATGTGCCTTTACATAACAATTACTATCGTTGTGGTCATGAAGTTGTAGTTTCACATTGTAATTGATTGTGTACTGACATGATATTTTTTAATATAATAATTTAGTTTTAATGAGTTTTCCAATTAAATTTTAAGGGTTTCTTTGCTGCTAAACTTAATGTAAACATTTTTATGTTTCTATAATAAACTTTATATTCCTGCAGGAAATTTGATTTCTATATATTTTTCTAAAACACTAAATGACACAATATTTAATATTCATGTATTTTATTAAATATTTAATATTTATTAATATTTAATATTTGATATTAATATTATAGTATTAATTTTATTAATATATTAATATTTATTTATTAATATTTAATATTAATATTATAACATTAATTTTATTAATATTATTATTTAATATTTGTCGAATGCAAACATATTAATAAAAATTCTAGATTTAAATTATAAAATATAAAATTGAATTAATTAATTTAATTAAAAACAAATTAATAATATATTAGATAATATTTTAATTAATAAATATAATTGATTTTATTATATTTTATATAATAAATTATAAAATGTGTTTATTACACATTTTTATAACACGTTTATTACATTTTATATTTATAATTAATTTATATTTATAATCTTTTAAGAATAATTTAATATTCTGTATAATTACATGGAATTATGTTTCATTTTAAAATAATAAATAGAAATAGATAGTTCTGATTTTAAATGTTTTCCTTATTTAACGCTTATTAGCGATGAATAAATATTTAAAAAATTTTAATATTATTTTAAACAATTTTATATTAATGAAAAATTATTTAAATCGTGTATATATTTTCAGTGGACTTCGTGCAACTAAACCTAATGAAGAACTTTTTGTAATCGATCGTACACCAAATCAAAGTAGACAATATTTGTAGAAATCATTTTTTACTCTTTAAATTTAAGCTTCGTTAATTAATGCTGCACCCACCGATCTTGATTTTAAAATGCAACATTTACGATGTTTTTCAGCTCTTGAAAATACTTGTAGTGTACCAGCTCGCGTATCAACTACCGTAAAGTACGTAATATTCTCAGGTGTATTTTATTCTTAACGTTAATTAGAACCCCTATCACTAACAAGCAAAAATCCAAAACTGACAATTCGGTTTTGACGCCTGCAGTAAAGACGAAACCGACTGCAATACAGAATCTTTGGGATGCAGAAACACAAAAGGGTATTTAATTCTACAGATTTGTAAATGATATTTAGGATTTTGTAATAATTACTTAGCTTACTATCTTTTCAAGGATAAAATAGAAAGATCATATTACAAGTGGCACCATTTAAGTACTTGATTAGAAGCAGGCTAGTAAAATAAATTATCTCTTACAAGTAGTAGTGTACGGTTTAAAACGAAATTTCAAGAGATTCAAATAGATCGCCAAAACGAAATTTAATTGTGACTTACTATCTTGTTACATCTTAATGTCAAACCTCATTACGCTCCTTCTACAATTAGTCGGATTATTTATACGAGTTCACTAAGATTACAAAAATAAAAAAATGATAAAAATTAATACATTTTTTAATTAATAAATTATTAAATTTAATAAATTTTTAATAAATTAAAAATTAATTTTTAATAATTAATAAATTTTTAAATTAATAAATTACTAAAGTTAATAAAGTTTTAATAAATTAATAATTATTTTTTAAATAATTAATAAATTATTAAAGTTAATAAATTATTATCAGTTAATAAACATTATTTTACATTATCAGATAATCTTCAGGCCAAAGAGATTATATTATCTAACTCTATCCACCATTATAGGTGGATAGAGTTAGAAGTAATGAATGATACAGTAGCTGGTTTCTGTTGCGAAATCATCTTGTGTGATCAAACAAAATTGATAAAAGAAATAAAAGAATTTATGAAAGGATCACCAGCACTGATTCTATGATCTCCTGATCATATCAGTGCTATATATGAAGACTACAGGAAGACTATATATGTAATATTTATTGTTATACAATATATAATTTGTTTAATAATTATTAGACTGTCAAAGTTTATATTATTGAAGATTAAATTTGAATTATACTTTTTGAATATCGTTTTTAAATCATTTATTAGTTATTATATCATGTTATCTTTTATCATCTTATTACATCGAAAAATAAAAATAAATAAATAAATAAATAATAAATAATTAAATTTTTAATAAATAAAAAATTTAATATGCGGGCTAATTTAAACTTTACAACTTTTATCGGGAAAACAAATGTAATTAGTAATATATTCGTTTGAATGAATAAAAAAGAATACAAAATAATGTATTCTTCTATATTGAATAATATCGCAATATTATTTAATAATATTATTTATGGTTCATTCAGAAGCATTACCTTTTCGGATAATTGTTATAAATTATTGTCATCTTTGATAACAAACAGACTAAAATATGTGTAGAAACTAGTTTACCTTCCGAACAGTTCGGTTTCAGACAGGGTTGTTCTACATTACCTGCTTTCAACTTTGAGGAAGTTAATTCAAAGCGGTATCATTAGATACCAATCAGTCTATGTAATTTTTGTCTATTTTCAACGTGTGTTCGACTTAGTGGATCGTACTATTTTGCTACGAAGACTACACCAACATTTTAACGTTTTGGTTAACACATAATAAGAGTCCTAAAACAAATATTATATACCCGTGAAATTAGGATTTTTGTTGGTTTAACTAAAATGTTATTCTCCAAAATTGCGGAGTTCCACAAGGAGACCTAATTAGCCCATTATTATTTTCGATCTACTTATCGGACTTGCCTGTTTTAATTAAGAAATTGTCGTTTGATATCGCTTTGATATTATACTATTATGATTTAGCAATTATAAGTTCGGATATAAATACACTATAAACCCGCAATGCATGCTGATCAAAACAAAATTGCAGCTAATGTGGCAAAAACTAAAGTTATTAAATTCAGAAAGAGAGGGCGGTTGTACAAAAACTATCGTATATTCTACAAAAATGTCCCGCTAGAGTTTTGCACTAGTTACAAATATCTCGGAATAACTATATCATCGATACGAAACTTTGGTGAACACGTTGAAGTTCAGAACTGTTAGTTCTCTTCGTATGTTCATCAAATTCCAAATGTTGGAGCATTATCGTTCAGTGCCGCACTCAAATAACGCCATATGGCATTATTTTTCCTTGATTTTAGCATATAAAGTAAAAAAGTTTTATATCCATGCAAAATCAAACTAACATTGAAGATCTAGAGGGAGCGATTATAAAAATGAGCGAATAAGATAGATTACAATGGGCATTCGATAACAATATTTTTAAAACAAGTTATATTTGAGATGGATGCAAGGTTGAATCAAAATTGGAAAAATGCAAGAATTCTTCTGATGGTCATGTCTGGAAGTGACATGTAAAACTAGATGTAGATCTAGAGGGAGCGATTATAAAAATGAGCGAATAAGATAGATTACAATGGGCATTCGATAACAATATTTTTAAAACAAGTTATATTTGAGATGGATGCAAGGTTGAATCAAAATTGGAAAAATGCAAGAATTCTTCTGATGGCCATGTCTGGAAGTGTTACACACCTCAGTGTATTAAGCGTCATGAAAGATGTTCATTACGACGAGGATCTTTTTTCGAAGATTTTTCTTGCTCTCTTAAGACACTTGTTAAAATATTAATTAAATATGCCTCTAAGCAACCATTACATTCCAAAGAAGTTGCAAGCCAACCTTAAGCCAACCTTAAGGTTGCAAGCCAACTTTAAAATTGATAATTTCGATAATAATTAAGGACTAATTAATTTATTGTATAAATTATTCTGCCCATTGCTAATTGACGGCAATGATTAATAAATCAACTCCGAATATTATAAATTATAATTCTGTTTAGATAAAAAGAAGAAAAATAAACGTGTTGTGAGTAATGATCATGTTTTAAATTTAAATTTTTTATATTAACTGCAGAATCCTCGGAGATATTTACCCATAATTCCAGCAATACCTGCACCACATGATGGTATTTCGTATTTACCTGATAGCGAGAAACATAAGGTTTTTTATTTCTCGAATTATTTAATTTATTTAATATTTAATATAGGAAATTTTGTATGAAGAATTCAAGAATGAACTTATTTATCAAGACGAAGTCTTTAAAGATTCATTAGTTGCAAAAAAAATCGACAATGTTTTGAAACTGCGAAAGGTAATTTAATGCCTAACTACTTAGTTTTTATTAGCTTATTTTTATATAATTTATAAAAATGGTACAATATATAACTTAATTATTATAATATTTATTTATTCCGAATTTACAGAAAACAACGTTCCCTCAAATAGGCCACTACTGTCATAATTCGTAAATGTACAAAAGTTATGAAACATTCCAACGTAGAAAGAAAAAATAATTATTATTAATTACTTAATTATTATTAAATTATTATTTAATAATAATTACTTAATTATTATTAAATTAATAATAATTTAATAACATGATTAAATTATATTATATAATATATAATATAATATATCATATTATGTATAATATTAAATATTAAATAATATTTTAATATTATATTAATATTATATAATATTAATATTTGAATATTATATTATATATTAAATAATATTTGAATAGATAATTTAATAATAATTTATCAATTTTAATCGTTGATTATATTATTTAATAATTATTATATTTCAATTATATTTTTTAATAGTTGATTGCATAATATAATAGTTATTATTTAATATTTTATTTTATTATTTAATAACGTTTATCAATTTTACTTTGTAATCGTGAATTAGATAATATAATAATGGTTAATAACTTTTTATAATCGTTTTTTCTACTTCTTACAAATGTTTTCTCATTAAATATTAATAATAATTGTAACTGCAATACCGCAGGTGTAGTATACCTAATACAATGTACATGCGGATTGCAATATATAGGAAAAACATATCAAATGTTAAAAACTAGGTTTAGGCAAAACATATATAATATACAGCATATTAGTCAAACTATATTTCATAAACATATGAGTTATGATAGGTTTATTTGTATAATAGACAGTTATTGTCGTATAAAATGCTATATTTGGACAATAAGTTTTTTAGTAGTAATAGTTTTTTATTTTAAATTGTATTTTTTGTATAACATTACATTTTAGTATTAATTCTACAAAAGAATTTTTAGAACAGACAAAAGGAATAAATTTTCAAAATATAAATACATACGATTTTAGTACGCTTTATACAAATCTAGATGTAGTAGATATTAAAGAAGCGTTAGTAAAATTAATTAATCTTATATTCGGAAAAGATATACATATATATGTTATAATAATTATAACGCCTATCTAACAAAAATTAAACCATCAAATAAATATAAATATATGGATAAATTGAATTAATAGAATCCTTAAATATTTTGATAAATCAAAATTATTTAAAAGTAGGGACATCTATATTTAGACAAGTAAAAGGTGTTCCAATGGGTGGTAATAGTAGCCCAATTATAGCTGACTTGTTTTTAAGCTTTATAGAATATGAATGTGTTCATAACTGTGTAAAAACTAAATCTAAACAATATAAATATATGAAATATATGTTTCGATACATTGATGATATATGTGTATGTAATTCTAATAATTTTTATTCAATTAGTGAGCACATTTATCCAGAAAGCCTTATTCTTAACAAAACCAATATTAATGATAAAGAAGGTGTATATCTAGATATGAACATTAAATTAACATTAACTAAAACTACTATTAATTTATATCGTAAAGATGACATATTTAAATTTACAAGAAACATATTTTTGCATGAGCATTCATGCATACCATATAATATAAAATATAATACATTAAATAATGAAATTTTAAGAATTGCAACAATTTGTAATGATATTGGCTTTCTTAAAATCATTTAAATAATTTAATAGATACATATTTTAAACTAGGTTACTATAAAAAATAACATCAAGCAGAAAATAGTAAAATATATAAATCAACACAATAATATAAAGAATAAATTTAAACTCTTAAGTGGCAAATTTTTATAATAATATAATATACTTTGCATTAGATAATATAATAAGTTAATAACTTTTTATAATCGTTTTTTCTACTTCTTACAAATGTTCTTCGTTAAATATTAATGATAATTGTAACTGCAATACCGCAGGTGTAGTGTATCTAATACAATGTACATGCGGATTGCAATATATAGGAAAAACATATCAAATGTTAAAAACTAGGTTTAGGCAACACATATATAATATACAGCATAATAGTCAAACTATATTTCATAAACATATGAGATATGATTTTATTTGTAACTTATTGTCGTATAAAATCTATAACAATAAGTTTTTTAGTAGTAGTCGTATAAAATGCTATATTTGGACAATAAGTTTTTTAGTAGTAATAGTTTTTTATTTTAAATTGTATTTTTTGTATAACATTACATTTACAAGGTTACCCGCTAATGGGTCCCATAAAAACATTATGTTTGAAACCCTTTTGAATTGGGTTGTTTCTGGTAGATCCTGCTAACAGAATGCACATTGACGAAACCCTAGCCAATGCAAATCTGATTCTACATCGAAGGGAATTAATGCATTAATTATAATGGAGGGACGATCTGGAAGGTCTGAGCTGCGCGATCCGTTTTAACACTTTCGACGCAGAAGGTCCAGTGCCCCCATTGGCAGCGAAAATCATCGTCACAAAGTGCGCTCTCTCAATACGCCCAACCCCTTCACCATATTTTGCTCGTTTTCGTTGTTCATGATACATGAATTTGGATGAGACAGGACCAGCTGAATAGGATGGAGCAAGATGATTAAATACATTGATGTCCAGTAAAGACCGCTCCGTACCATCACCAACCAATCCATTACACGAAATGTCTGAGCGCGCATTAGCATCAGTAGTAGTCGTAGTAGCGTCAAAAGTCACAAACTCTGGTACTACCTAAGAGCCGGCTCAATGCATACACAGTTTGTAACGCACGATAGCTCGTTATCCATCAAATCTCGAACTATATTGTGGCGGATTGTCGACAACCCACCTGCCTGACAAGACTGAGCATGTGACAGGTTGAACAAATCTCCACACTGACAAGAAGAAGGCGTATTGTGTGGCTGCCATCCATATTGGGTTGCAAGAGCATCGTAGAACTGCAGTTTGCTTAGCGTATATTCAGCCTTTCTTAAAGGCTTAGTCGATAGCCAAGTCGATAGCCAAGTCGAAGCCCCCTTTTGAGAGACATATTCAAGAATTCTAAAAACGGATTTTAGTTAAATCCGTTTTGCCTGATGTGCAAGAATCAATTTCGAAAAACTTCAATTCTTTTAAAATGGATGTCGGCTGCAATGCGATTTTGCTCAACGACCAGAGCATTCCCGAACAGTCCATCTAGCAAAGGTCTGATCATCTTAACCGATGCTTCATACGCGAAAGACGACCCACAGTCTAGAAGTTATATCCCACGTCCACTAAAACCAATAGGAAGCTCAAAGGTACGCCAATATCGGTCCAGGTTGCTGATTTCAGTAATTACCGGCATTAGGTCGTTCATAACAGTATCACGGATACTTTCATAATATGCTGTATTCACATGACAGGAAGAAATGAAGTAAGCGGAGGTGTTATTGATGGTTAAATTGTTGATAACTTTTATTGACGAAGTTCAAATTCTCGTTCTCCGTCGTCTTTGGTAAGGTTGGGATTAACATACACTGACTAACCTATGTGCAGCTATGATAACTTTTTGAATTAGTCCGGAAGTCAGTGTGAAGCGTACATAGAGAGAGGAGAGTTTTCTTATTTTGCAACAAGACGAAGGAATGTAGTTTTGTGAATTTCATTTGTACTAAACCCAATTCGAGAAGTAGGTTAGGAATTTCTGACTCATTTCCAGAATGAAGATCCCTTACTATCACATTCCGTGACTTTTAAGAATCCTCCTTTATAGCCTTTAGGATTTCAGTATGGCTTATATTAGAAGCTGTTGAATTAGATGAGAATTGAAGGGCTTAGATGAACCGATGGCGTATTTAAGAAAGAATAGCGGATTTGGCGATTTGGGAAAATGATTTAAGTCCTACGTTATTAATTTCAGCATATGTTAGTGTGACAGAATCTTGAATTTTTGATAAGAGTGTTTGAATGTCGGTTTGAATCTGGGCTAAATCAAGGGAAGAAGATTTGGCGTGCATTTCAGCATTAAGATTTAAGCGTTTATCGCCTAGTTGGTTGATTTGGGTTCGCAAGATAGAAAGTTCGGTAGCATTTTGATCAACGGTATTTGCTGAACGAAAGCAGTAATACGCACTTTGCTGAAGGAAGGCAGTATAATTGCCCTTCTATATCCATATAGGCTCATAAGTTAGACATTTGGGTGTAGAGTATTGCACTTCGTGTGATGATCCATCTTCACACGCGTCATCATGAGTATTTGATTGTCGTACAGACCTTGATGGCAGTTGAGATGTAATAGAATGTTTCTATGATTTGGTGTGTAACGGGTGTTGCTACGAGAGTTAAAACAATGTATCTTGAAATTAAGACGGTTTGAGGAGGCTGATGCTAAACAATCAATGCATGAACAACCATTGCGACACCAGCTCTTGCAAATTGCAGATGAACCATTGCGATCACATCATCGTCTCTGTTTTTTCGATAATATTGAAATTTTACTCGAATTTATCTTAGAGTTGAATGTACTCAGATCTTCGTTTATAAAAGACTGTAAAATTTCTTTCTGATTCCATATTGTTTAATTGATAATAATATGAAAAAATATTATTAATATTATCATTTTAAATTATTTAAATTTTATAGGGCACATTTATACCTGAAATATTGCAAGGTTTTGAACCTGTCGGTTCAATTACTGCGGCTGACGAGGAGCAGGAATCAATGGTTGATATATCAGGTCATCAACCTCGAAATAATAAACCAAAGACATCGAAGCAGAAGAATAAAAGGAGGCTGGCAAAACTCGCTAACGTAAATACATCTAAAATATATTAATTTACCAAGTTCTTAAATCTGATTAATGATTTTAAAATGAAAATTTAAAACAATAAATTATTTTAAAATATAAATGCTTATAAATATAAATGTTTATTTATAAATATAAATAAGAAATAAATGTTTATCTGTAAATAATATTTCATAAGATGCATTTTTCGTAAATGTAATATAACGTTATTATAACATTATGACATGTACTGAATGATATTGTCAAATTAGACAAAAACTTAAAATCTTACAAACAATTGAGATTTATTAAACTTATAAATCACTGGTTCACTTATTGATGTATTAGTTATAGATTAATGAAGCGAGTAAAATTTTATTATCTATTTCAAATTTAAATTTTTCATTTTGTCATGATGATAGCTCAGTGCTATCATCATGACAAAAATACAAAAAATTAATATAATTTTACGTTTAAATAACTATTTGTTATCTGAAATCACTTTACTCCTATTGAATTATTGTTTAAGGAATGATAAATAACAGCCTGGGTCCTGTTCATTTTATACATACGAATATATACATTGGTATATGTACATATTATTACAATCCTCACGTAGTATTTTATATACATCATAAAAGTTATTGTAACCCGGTTTGCGTTTAAATATATCTTTCGGGCATTTTTCTATAATAAACAACTAATTGTGCTATATCAACAATTATTTAATGCTCGCTTATCAGTCAGAGTTCATTTAGTTGAATTTATTTTATCGAACTAGACAGTTTTTAAATCTTTTAGGCAACTAAGCCGGTTAACTTTAAAGAGACCATCAAACAATTCGGCCGGTTAGTGTATTTCATCATTTGATTATTTTATTTGGCATCGCTATAGTTTAATTATTATATTTTAAAGACATCGCCACAGTTTGAGTTCAAAACTTTTAATTTTTTAATTAAAATAATTACATATAGATATTTGTGATACATTTTATACTTTGCGTCCTTAATATGTCATATATTTTTAATTATTACGTTTTTAGCGAAATAAATTCAAATAATTATAGCAATTTCTTAACATATTTTTTTAATTATTTTGCTAAAAACATAATCCTAACTTTTTTATTATTTTAAACGCAATATATGAAACGATTACATGATAAGTGATTGTCTGAGAAACAGACAAAATGTTAAATTTTTTATTTCTAAACCTCGAATTTTTATTAATTTCTAATATAGCGAAAAAAGTTTATGGACTAATAAGATACACTAGATAATCAAATTTCATCAGACGAAATAAATTATTAGCAAATATTCTACCCAATTTATTTTAAAATTTCTAATAAATTACAGTATTTTTTAACTGTGCTTTGAATGAACATATATATAATTTGCATTAAAATAGCTTGAAATATTAAGTTAGTGAAAATTCGAAATTATATTATCAAATAAAGCAATTTTTTTCAAAATGTAATATTTTTGAACAACAAACATATTTTTGCAAGAGCATTCATGCATACCATATAATATAAAATATAATACATTAAATAGTGAAATTAAATTTTTATTCAATAGGCGAACAAATTTATCCAAGTAGCCTTATTCTTAATAAAACTAATATTGATGATAAAGAAAGTATAAATCGTGATATATGAAAGGTATTATTAAAAAGGTATTATCTAGATATGAACATTAAATTAACATCAATTAAAACTACTTTTAATTTATATCGTAAAGATGACATATTTAAATTTACAAGAAACATATTTTTGCATGAGCATTCATGCATACCATATAATATAAAATACAATACATTAAATAATGAAATTTTAAGAATTACAACAATATGTAATGATATTGGTTTTCTTCAAAATCATTTAAATAATTTAATAGATACATATTTTAAACTAGGTTACTATAAAAATAAGATCAAGCAGAAAATAGTAAAATATATAAATTAACACAATAATATAAAGAATAAATTTAAACTCTTAAGTGGCAAATTTTTATGGATGGATAATAAATAATATACTTTGTATTAGAATAAGATACTAGATAGTTTTATCAGAGGAAATACATCATTAGCATGTATTTGGTCCCAATGTTCATTTTATAATACATTAAATAATGAAATTTTAAGAATTGCAACAATATGTAATGATATTGGCTTTCTTCAAAATCATTTAAATAATTTAATAGATACATATTTTAAACTAGGTTACTATAAAAATAACATCAAACAGAAAATAGTAAAATATATAAATCAACACAATAATATTTAAAATAAATTTAAAATCATTGGCGGAAAATGTTTATGGATAATAAATAATATAATTTGTATTAGAATAAGATACTATATAATTAAATTTAATCAAAGAACATACGTCCTTAGCATGAATTTGGCCTCGCTGCTATATTGGGTAGAGGAGTTGGGCCGAAACCTGATAGCATAGCAGTTCCTCCTGATGACCTCTAATTCTTATTCTGATACAACGTCTGTTATTTATTAGTCAATTCATAAAAATAAAGTTTATTTTAAATTTTATTTTTTATTTTTATTTTTTAACTTGATTAAACATTGTCGTTAAATAAAAATAAACTTGTAGTCATTAAGCTATGCTAACAAGCTAATTTTGTAAAGAATAAATAATTTTATACAGAATAAATAAATTTTATATTCGGTGCAAGAATGTACTTATAATGTTAAATACTTTAAGGATTTATATGGATTTCTTTATATACCGGTAATAGTAAAATATATAAATCAACAAAATAGTAAAATATATAAATCAACACAATAATATAAAGAATAAATTTAAACTCAAGCGATAAATTTTTATGGATAATAAAATCATTTAAATAATTTAATAGATACATATTTTAAACTAGGTTACTATAAAAATAACATCAAACAGAAAATAGTAAAATATATAAATCAACACAATAATATTTAAAATAAATTTAAGATCATTAGCGGAAAATGTTTATGGATAATCAATAATATACTTTGTATTAGAATAATATACAAGATAATCAAATTTAATCAAAGAACATAAGTCCTTAGCAAGTATTTGGCCAAGCTGCTATGTTGGGTCGAGAAATTAGTGGCCGAAACCTGATAACATAGCAGTTCCTCCTGATAACCTCTAATTCTTATTCTGATACAACGTCTGTTATTTATAAGGCAATTCATAAAAATGACGTTTATTTTAAATTCCATTTATTTATTTTAATTTGATTTAAATTATAGAAAATCTAAAAACAATTATTAATTTTATTTAATTATTAAATTTTAATTTAGCATTATTATGTTTTGTTTATTTTATAATTATACTAAATACGTAGACTCAGTTAGCTGATTTAATATTAAAACTTGTACAAAAAATAGTAAATTATATAAATCAACACAATAATATAAAAAAATAAATTTTAACTCTTGAGCTTAAATTTTTTTATTGAAGGTATATAAGATAATCTGTATTAGAATAAGATATTACACTAGATAATCAAATAGAATTATTAAAAATGCATAGCTAGAATGTATATTTGATTCTGGTGTTATTTTATGTATGCCAATAATTCTCGAAAAAGCAGTTCCTCAGTGAGCAATAGCTTCACAATGCCATTAATAACAGTTCTTTTTGACGGCCTGCAATTGTTATTCTAATATATGTTTTTAAGGAATATTTTCGTAGAATATTTCAGTTTTTCAATTATTTAAAAAGAAGATAGGTCACTAGCCTGTTTTTTTTGTTAGGGTGAGTAATAACTTCTAAACCTGATAACATATAAGCTTCTTCTAATGACCTCTAATCTTAATTATAATAAATGGTATTACAACTAATAACCGATATTTTCAGGATGAGCGAAATACTAAAGGAAATTTCTAGCATGGAGAAAGTCAGTCAACAGAAGTGCCGAGTGCGTAAAACTAAGAAACTTTTGAAGAAATATCAAACCAAACGGATTGGCCATGGAAGATATGTATCACCTGTACGCGATTTTCAAGTATCATCAGAACTCGGCTCTTCATTAAGAGCGCTGCAGGTAGCTTATATTGAAATTTTCGATAAAAATTATAAAATTAGTTTTTAACCAAATCAATATCTAGTTTTTATCTTATAAAAATAGGAATTAAATTATAATTTCTTAATTAAATAATAAAAAGTTTACTTTGTTAACTTAAATTTTTTTGACTCATCATTTGCAATGATAAAGACAAAACTGTCGCTATCAATAAAATATAATTGTCCCTTAACAGTTATAAAAATTAAAAAAATTAACTGTGTAAAATAATTTATTTTTAATAATTCAATTGCCTTCGCAGATAAACTGTAAATTTACTATTTTTAATTGGTTTTACCTAAACGATATTTATCTTTATAAAGTAAACGCGTGAATATTTTGTACTTTTAAGGAAGGTTTTTAATGCATTTGAAATAATTATTATATTTTTATTTTCATCAAATAATTATTGAGATTATTATTCCGTGATTACATAAAATCTCAATATGATAGTTTTTAACTATCATACTATCATATCCCACTTAGGATAGTTTTCTTATTACCTATATCTAAAGATGATCTATAATACTATTTCAACGAAAAACATCCCATTGTTTATTTTTATTCGCAGGTAATTGAACATTATCGCGTGTCAATAATAATACTACAAGGTGTAGACAAATACCGAAGGGCAAAGAGAGTTTCAGCTTGAGCAGTTACTGAAGCGAAGAAGGCGGCTTGGGAAAAGTTTTGAGAGCACTTAGAAACCTCGTCAAACTATCTATGGCAAGAGAGAATCTATGCTGACTGACATTGAAGAAATTATTACTTGTTGGAAGATTATTTTAGGAGTCTTCTTAATCCGGTGGATATGTTCTCTTATAGAAGTCGTGCCTTTAGAATCAATGGAAGAGCTCATATCTTTGGAAGATGTCATTGATGTTGTTAAAAAACTTCGTAATGGCAAGTCTTCTGGAGTAGACGAGATTCGACCTGAAGCGTTAAAGGTTCTCGACGTTGCTGGCATGAACTGGATTACACGGATATTCAGCGTTGCATTGAAGTCGGGCAAGGTTATAAGTGAGTGGCGAACTGGGGGTGGTGGTACCGATCTTATAGAAATGTGACCGAAGAATGTGTTCTAATAATCGGGGCATCACTCTTCTTAGCAAAACTGGTAAGCTATTTGAAAGGATTCTTGATTAAAGAAGGCATTAGACCGAGTTATGCGAAAGAGGTTGTGGGAGGTTCTAAGGGAGTATAAAGTACCACACTATCTTCGGGTAGCTGTGGCTTCTTTGTATGAACAAAATATGAGTTGTGTTCATGTTATAGGTAGGAAGTCTGAATCATTTCCAGTAGGCGTTGGGCTTCGTCAGGGTTGTCCTTTGTCTCCACTTTTGTTCCTTGTTTATATGGACAAAATTACGAGAAGGCTGTTTTGCCGGATGTAGGTCTTCATTCTTGTCTTGAGGACTTACAATGCCTACTAGATAGATTCACGATGGAATGCCAAGCGGCATGGATGTTGGATAGTACCTCTATTACTGTCTCTATGTGTTCGTCTCGGATTTAGGTGCCAATGTCAATCCGGATTGGGGAAAAGGTTCTTTCTGATGTAAGGATTTCAAGTGTCTTGGGGTATTGTTCTCGAGGGACGGCAGTAAGAAATTCCCAACTTCTAAGAATTTTAATTTTTAATTGTAATTGTTGACATTTGTAATTGGTTGACATAATTATTTTGGCAATAGTTGTAGAGAAACAGTTTCTAAGTGATCAATAATACTTCATCCTTACGTATTTATGCTTATTATCTTAAAATATTTCAGAAATAAAAATAGTTTAGACAAAAAATAGTTTAAGTTATTTTCAATTAAAAGTTAAATCTAATAAATTAGAAAACAATAAATATGACTTTTATAGTTTTATTGGAACAAAAAGAAAATAATTTTATTTTATTTGAAAAAATAATGGGTGGTAATAGTAGCCAATTACAGCTGACTTGTTTTTAAGCTTTATAGAATATGAATTTGTTCATAACTGTGTAAAAACTAAATCTAAACTATATAAATATATGAAATATATGGTTCGATTTATTGAAAATATATGTGTATTTAACTCTAATAATTTTGACTGTGTAAAAACTAAATCTAAATTATATAAAGATAAATTATATAAAGATTACATAAAGATTATTATATACATCTTAATTTATATCGTTAAGATGACATATTTAAATTTACAAGAGACATATTTTTGCATGAGCATTCATGCATACCATATAATATAAAATATAATACATTAAATAATGAAATACATTAAATAATATAATACATTAAACAATATAAATATATGAAATATGTTTCGATACATTGATGATATATGTGTATTTAATTCTAATAATTTTTATTCAATTAGTGAGCACATTTATCCATAAAGCCTTATTCTTAACAAAACCAATATTAATGATAAAGAAGGTGTATATCTAGATAAGAAGATTAAATTAACATTAACTAAAACTACTATTAATTTATATCGTAAAGATGACATATTTAAATTTACAAAATATTAACATTAATATTAATTATTTTTATATAATATAAAATTTATATTTTATATAAACATAATTTATATTTTATAAATAACATAATTTTATTATTATGAATTAAATATTGAGTGAATTTTATAATTCTTAAAATTTCGATATTACTATCGAAATATTACTATTAGCAATCATCGAAACTATAATTAATTATATCCCAAATACATCAAATGTTACAATTATGCTTTAATTATTTGCTGAGTTTTGAACTTTTACTAATTAACATTTAGCTTATATTCACCTTGTACTTTTAACTTATGATTTTTAGACTGAAGGTGACTTACTTCGTGATCGATTTTGTAGCTTTCAAAAGCGAAACATTTTAGTGCCTAAAAGTAATATTGTCAAAAGGTTTCTGCAACTCTTTACTTTTTATTAATTTAATTGTAAAATGTTTAAGATCTAAGCAAAAAATCGTATGGACAGATCGACCATCATAAAATTTGAAGAAGAACGTTATGTTTATTAGTTCACTTTGCATTTCTGAAAATAAACTCTGTTGATTGTTTGTTCTTTGCTAGCAATACCCAAAATGACTTTAGCTTAGCTAAATCGTGTTATAAGCACTAACTTATTTACTGTCAGATATAAAAATAGCCTTTCATCAAAAATACACATTAATATAAAATATTAATTAGTGCATTAGAATATTCTTCTGGTTGTGGCACAATATTATCCTCACAGGTATTGTTCCTATTCTTGATACAGTAAGACGCTACTAATCAGTCTGGGTGGGTCTCATCGGCCTCTGAAACCCACCCAGGCTGATTAGTAGCGTCCTGAGTTCAAATCCGATCAGCATCAATGTACGGAGAAAGCAAATAATAAGGGTCGAAACGTGAAATGTAGGTCTGGTCAGTAGCTTATAAGACCCACCCAGACTGATTAGTAGCGTCCTGCTGTATCAAAAATAAGATCAATACCTGTGAGGATAATATCGTGCTACAATCGGAAAAATTTCAACTCACAGATGCAATCAAGTTAAATTAGAATATTCGTTGTATCTGGCATTTACTTGCACTATAAATATGAGATGAAGAACTTAATACATAAATTTGAATTAAAATTCTGCTATAAATTGAAAATAAATTTAAAACACGTTTTTGACATCTTTTTAATTCTGTATATTGAATGATTTAATTATTTAATTTACTTACTATAAATTCGATTAACTACATATCGTCTTAATTTCTACTGTACACGATTTAACACCTTTTATGTGAAAAGGTTTTAAAATTTAAAACCTTTAGGAATCAAAATCGATTTAACATATATAAGAATCAACTTAAAACCTTTTATGTTATAGTATAGTGTTATAGTAAGTATTGCAATCCCACTAGTAATTGTGGAAAGTATTTAGATACGTAACAATAAAGTTGCATTGAAGGCTGGTTTATTGTATATTTTGTTTAATCTTACCATCTTAAAATATCAAAACCCATTATCTGCATACATTAAGGTCGTCATTTAACATAAAAACGTTTGATGAACTCTAGAAACGACGATTTTATTTAAACAAATTAAATTCTGATTTTAATTTTTGAATTCAATTCAAAATTTTCATTCTGTGTTATTAACAAAACAATAGTAATCTTAATCCCCATAGCTACTGCTATGATTTTAAGATGGACAACTTTGTTCTGATGGACTAAATATAGTATCTACCGGCAGTATATTTTGATCTAGAATATGATATAATAATTAAACTGATTTCTGACTTGCATTTATTGGTTTATATCCAATTTTTATATAATTGGATGTTATATCAATATTGTGCTTTCGCTATTATATTCAATAGGAGAAGTTCGAATTGAACTGTAGCTGTGCATGGTTTCTATAATTCTATAAATCGAATTTTAAAAATAAAGTCTGGATTATTTTAAATGTCGACGTTTTAGCTACTTTGAATATCGTCTTTTTATTTTTACAAAAAGAAATATTTCCTGTAGTAAAATATTTCGTTGTAACATGGAATAATCAATGATCTTTATATATAGCTTTTCCAATATCGTTTAACTCTACAGTCATTTGAATAATGTATTGACATTAGTTAATGTCTGATATAGAAAACACTGAAACAACGTTTGTGAACACGTACACTTGAATTATATATTTTAGATGTAGTTATTTAGATAACAAAATTATTCCTTGTTTAGCTTCCCCGACGAATGACCGCTCGCAACAAATTCAAACGAATTGCTCTTACATCACTTAAATTAACCGCTTCAATCGCCCGTCCATTATTTAGGCTTGTTCAATGGTCACCAAGGCAGTCACAGAGAATAGAATCCAAAATGCGACTTCTACCAGTGGAGCTTAGTTATTCAAAAAATGCAGTGTAAGAGAAAAATAAATAACTAGCGAATTGAGTTAAACATATTTTAGACCATTATACCAACAGAAAAGCAGTGCGTCCATAACTGCAGCAATACTAAGACAATCAGATCAGAGTGAGGATAAAACCAAACTATATGAAATTACAGACGGCATCAAAACCTTAGTCCACTATCGATTACAACCGTACAGAGAAAAACTTAACGTAAGCTTACTTCTTTCTGATGGTCGTTTACTAATAGTACTAGTGATTCGCTCCTAACATTTAATTATCAGCCAGTATCATCCACTAAATGCCAAACATTTTTATTTCGTTATTCAAATTTCGTTATTATTCTTTACATATGAATTATTCTTTCGTTATATTTTCGTTATTATCCATAATATATAATATTAAATCCATTATAATAAACATAATATTAAACAATAATATTAAACATAATATATAAAATAAAATATAATACATTAAATAATAAAATTTTAAGAATTGCAACAATATGAAATGATATTGGCTTTCTTCAAAATCATTTTAATAATTTAATAGATGCATATTTTAAACTAGGTTACTATAAAAATAACATCAAGCAGAAAATAGTAAAATATATAAATCAACACAATAATATTAAAATTAAATTTAAAATCGTTAGCTGAAACACGTCATTAGCATGCATTTGGCTCCACTTCGTATATAAATATATGAAATATATGTATCGATACATTGATTATATTTTAAGCGATTAAATTTACACATGTATCCTTATTCTTAACAAAACCAATATTAATGATAAAGAAGGTGTATATCTAGATATGAATATTAAATTAACATCAAGTTAAACTTACTTTTAATTTGTATCGTAAAGATGACATATTTAAATTTACAAGAAACATATTTTTGCATGAGCGTTCATGCATACCATATAATATAAAATATAATACATCAAATAATGAAATTTTAAAAATTGCAACAATATGTAATGATATTGGCTTTCTTCGAAATCATTTAAATAATTTAGTAGATACATATTTTAAACTAGGTTACTATAAAAATAACATCAAGCAGAAAATAGTAAAATATATAAATCAACACAATAATATAAAGAATAAATTTAAACTCTTAAGTGGCAAATTTTTATGGATGGATAATAAATAATATACTTTGCATTAGAATAAGATACTAGATAGTTATTTCAGAGGAAATACATCATTAGCATGTATTTGGCCTCGCTGCTATATTGGGTAGAGGAGTTAGGGGCCGAAATCTGATAGCATAGCAGTTCCTCCTGATGACCTCTAATTCTTATTCTGATACAACGTCTGTTATTTATTAGTCAATTCATAAAAATAAAGTTTATTTTAAATTTTATTTTTTATTTTTTATTTTTATTTTTTAACTTGATTAAACATTGTCGTTAAATAAAAATAAACTTGTAGTCATTAAGCTATGCTAACAAGCTAATTTTGTAAAGAATAAATAATTTTATACAGAATAAATAAATTTTATATTCGGTGCAAGAATGTACTTATAATGTTAAATACTTTAAGGATTTATATGGATTTCTTTATATACCGGTAATAGTAAAATATATAAATCAACAAAATAGTAAAATATATAAATCAACACAATAATATAAAGAATAAATTTAAACTCAAGCGATAAATTTTTATGGATAATAAAATCATTTAAATAATTTAATAGATACATATTTTAAACTAGGTTACTATAAAAATAACATCAAACAGAAAATAGTAAAATATATAAATCAACACAATAATATTTAAAATAAATTTAAAATCATTAGCGGAAAATGTTTATGGATAATAAATAATATAATTTGTATTAGAATAAGATACTATATAATTAAATTTAATCAAAGAACATACGTCCTTAGCATGTATTTGGCCCCGCTGCTATGTTGGGTAGAGGAGTTAGGGGCCGAAACCTGATAGCATAGCAGTTCCTCCTGATAACCTCAATTCTTATTCTGATACAACGTCTGTTATTTATAAGGCAATTCATAAAAATGACGTTTATTTTAAATTCCATTTATTTATTTTAATTTGATTTAAATTATAGAAAATCTAAAAACAATTATTAATTTTATTTAATTATTAAATTTTAATTTAGCATTATTATGTTTTGTTTATTTTATAATTATACTAAATACGTAGACTCAGTTAGCTAATTTAATATTAAAACTTGTACAAAATATAGTAAATTATATAAATCAACACAATAATATAAAAAAATAAATTTTAACTCTTGAGCTTAAATTTTTTTATTGAAGGTATATAAGATAATCTGTATTAGAATAAGATATTACACTAGATAATCAAATAGAATTATTAAAAATGCATAGCTAGAATGTATATTTGATTCTGGTGTTATTTTATGTATGCCAATAATTCTCGAAAAAGCAGTTCCTCAGTGAGCAATAGCTTCACAATGCCATTAATAACAGTTCTTTTTGACGGCCTGCAATTGTTATTCTAATATATGTTTTTAAGGAATATTTTCGTAGAATATTTCAGTTATTCAATTATTTAAAAAGAAGATAGGTCACTAGCCTGTTTTTTTTGTTAGGGTGAGTAATAACTTCTAAACCTGATAACATATAAGCTTCTTCTAATGACCTCTAATCTTAATTATAATAAATGGTATTACAACTAATAACCGATATTTTCAGGATGAGCGAAATACTAAAGGAAATTTCTAGCATGGAGAAAGTCAGTCAACAGAAGTGCCGAGTGCGTAAAACTAAGAAACTTTTGAAGAAATATCAAACCAAACGGATTGGCCATGGAAGATATGTATCATTTAAGTCATTTTTTGACTTGAATGAGCTATATGACTGGAAATACGCAAATTAATTTTTTAATTGTAATTACAGTGTGTAATCGTTACTCAAGTATTTGTATCGGTTTTTGATTACTTTGTAAACATCAAACCACCTTTAATTATTGTATAGTATTTTCTATTTTATGTATAGTTTTATGTATAGTATTTTATATATAGTATTTTTGTATAGTTTATTATTATCAACACAATAATATAAAGAAAAAATTTAAACTCTTAAGTGGCAAATTTTTATGGATGGATAATAAATAATATACTTTGTATTAGAATAAGATAAATTGTATAAAATCTTATATATAATTATTTATTATTTATAATTATTTATAATTACTTAATTCATTTTTTATTTAGTATTCTTTAACATAAAATACGTTAATAATTATTTAAAATTAGCTGATCTGATCTCAATTAGCTTATTGATATAAGCTGATCACTCAATTAGCATTATATCAACACATGGAAACATCCTTTATCGTCCAAACGTCTCTTTGTATTGAGACTGCCAATTCATGGATGGCACGCTAAATACTGTAAAACACGCAAATTTATCCACAAAAGATCTGATTCTTGTATTTGTAATTTTTGTAATTGTTCATGCTCTTCACTTTTACATGTTGTTTGCTGCCATCGCAAAATCTTGACTCAATCGATCGTCTTCCTATATTGATAAATGTTAATTTGGCAATATATTCATGAATTATGTATTCAAAGATATTTCGAGTCTTCAAACCTAATAGTTAATCAATTATATCTGTTATTCTAACACTCTTTTTTGAGAAATGAGTACTACTAATACTATATATTATCAATATTACTTTTTATATATGTAAAAATAAATAAATTAAAATAAATTAAATTTTAAGGATGTGGATTTTAAGACATACATAACAAATAGTTTAGATACCAAAAATTATAATTCCTATATGGAATTATATCATAATTTAATTTTTAAATAAATTTTAAATACATTTTAAATAAATGATAATGCTCTGCTAATATTTTCTTGCTTTCAATGTTTTTAGGCTCTATTCATTGATCAAACTGATTTAAGTTCATCTTATATAAAAATAGTAAACTACATCAATGAAATTTCTTTACTGGCAGGCTTCAGACAATTATCTACGGAAGAATTATACCACTGTTTGAATATATTTGACTCAAAATATGGATTACTGGTATGTGTAATTGTTAAAGTTCGCAATATTTTAAACAGTCACATTTATAGACTTTAATGAATGAATTTTTCATTTAAATAAAAATGATTTTTTGCCAACATTGTAAATTTACAAACAACAATATTTGGCTGTTGTGATTATGGCGTGCTAGCCAATGATCATATTATTTTTGATATAGAATATCAAAACGATTTAGAAATATAGTTTGTTTAAAATTTTGTCAAATAAATAAAATCGTAGGCCTGCATTTACATGATTTACAAGTATTTGTTCATTTGTTCAAATTTACTTTATTGATTGGAATTAATAATTTCAATTTTTATTTGGTTTTATAAGTAGCAATAAGTAGCCATGTCTTTAATGTCTTTAGGTGTCATTTGTCAAATTGTCCGATTAAAATAATTTTTTTATTCAAAAGTTCGATAATGGTGAATACCAAAATATTAAGGTCCAACTATCAACTTTTAAAATTGGATTTTAATAATTAAAAATTTATTGATCAATTGATAGTCCGATTGAAATTTTTTTATTAAGGTTTAATTACCTTATTGGCAAAACTTAAATTATCTACGAAAGAATTAGATCATTATTTGAATATATTTGAATCGAAATAAATGATATATTGTATATATTATAAATATATTACATGTATAATAATATATTTAGATTGAAAAAGATATTTCAAGATTAAAATATCTCTGCGTCACTTTTGTAATTTTTGTAATTACAATATGCATATATAACATTCATTTGTATTTATAAAAAAATCGACCTATTATTCTTTCATTATAAATTGTCATTATAAATTATTATATGCGTTTGTTATATAAGCAGTATGTACGTTAATCTAAGTTATATCTAAGTTAATATTTTTAAAGTATATTATATTATTTATATTATATTATAATATAATATATCATATATTATTTATTATATATTATTTATATTATATTATTTTATAATTTAGAAGATGCATTTAAAAAAAAATTGAAATAAAAATGTAATAAATCAAAAAATTTTACTATAAAAATAAAATCAACAGAAAATTCTAAAATGTATAAATCAACAAAATATTGTAAAAATAAATTTAAACTTTTCAGCGAAAAAAGATAAAATACCATATAATATACAATATTACATACCATTTAATATTACATACCGTATAATATAAAATATGATAAATAACGAAATTTTAAGGATTGCAATAATTTGTAAAGATATTGGCCATGATAGGGTGCCACGAAATTTTTTATCCAAAAGTTCGATAATGGTGAATACCAAAATATTAAGGTCCAACTATCCACATTTAAAATTGGATTTTAATAATTAAAAATCTAATTTTATAATTGGAAATATCTGATATATTGATCAACAAAATAGTACATTTTAATAGTTACATCTAAAATATTAAATTATTTAAAAATCTACAAAATAATTGATAATTAATAATTATATTATATTTAATATATTATATTATATTTATATTTAATTATTATATTTTTAATTAATAATTGCTAAAATATTTAATTATTTATTATTCCATTATATTACATTATTATTTTTAAAATGAATAAACGTCAAATGCTTTGATGAAAGATTCTTTAATATTTATTATTTAATTATTTATTATTAAATTAAAATTTATTATTATTTATTATTTAAATTATTTTATTATTTAAAGTTAATTTTGCTCATTTTGTAAATACGATCGGAAATTAGTAAATGAGTAAACGCCAAAAATGAAAGATTATTGATATAATAATCTTTCAAGACAACCGATAAATATCAATATCTCTTATACCTGAGAAAGCACACGTCATATATACACGTAATGAGCACTGTTGAAAATATGTTAATAATTTACGTTCAATTAGTTAAATAATTGAGATATTTTACATATTTTAAAGTTTATTTTGTTTATTTTGTAGATACGATCGGAAATTGGTAACCTGTCAGTATGGGTATCTACAAGTAAAGATGGGCGACTAATTATAGCTCAGAATGGCCATGTTCATGCCTATACTGGCTGCAGGTTTATTCACAAGCTGCAACCTAATGTACAAATTATTCCTACTAGCAATTTGGTGAGGATATTTAGAATGTCGTTGATTAACCTTGGTTTGGCTGGCTTGTATTCGTACTACTCCCATTCCATTCCGATGAGTCTTTGGACGTTTATGTTTGCAAATGGCTTAACAGCCACTGGCTCGCGATTATCATTCTCGAGAAGAAGAACAAAATTTCTAATTTCCGTAATTGATCAAATTCACAGCAATATGGTTGGCAGTCAAAAACAAGCCTTAGACTTTATTTTACGTAAAATGGAAAATCAAATGTTATGTTCGACATTGGAACTGTACCGGCTGCTTAGACAGAGCAAAAGTATAAACTTAAATGATCTTACACTGAACAGTTCATCTCTTGTCTATGGTAATTTGACGTTGATGTCATATTGCTTAAGAATGATAGAAGACGCTGGGCTCGCAAAACAAGAAGAAGGTAAATATCATGCAATGCCGATAGAAACATCATCATTGTTATTTCAAAACGAAGACAAAAATCGACAACAAAATAATTCAAGCGATCATCACGATGATTAGATTTTTGAGAGCAAAGCCCAGAAATCCATATTTTCTATCACGTCAAACCTGTATCCAGTTAGTTGATTCTTTTGACGCTACACTCTTTTTTTGCCATCTATAAAAAATTATTAGGTTTCATTAAAAATGTGTTTGTCATACCTCTTTAGCATTAAAGACGAAAGTACCACGCTAACAGAGCTCATTGCCATTGCAGCAGATGCCATCCAAGGTAGTAGAGATATGCCGATAGGTAGGAATATACCTTCAATGATTTGTTTTTATAATTTGCTATAATTTTACAATTACTTAATGCGAATCGATCAAGTTGAAATACGTGATTTAAATTTATCATTAAAATTTCAGTTAATTAGCGTATCCTTTTTACGTAAAGAAAATAGGTAAATACAAAAAATTATCTGCATATAGGTAGGCAATGTTTCCGTCGAATTAGCTTAAGGTTAAATAAATATTTGCAAAAATATGCAAGGTATTGCCGATATTTCATTTTGCTAACTAATCTGCATTGTGGAATATCATTTATTAACTTTACAATAACCAGATAGCGATTAAAAATAATACATTCTCACAGATGAGCTGGTTAAACAGTATTTTACGAATCCCCAATGACATGATTTCTTATTTTTGACTTAACTAGCGAATAGATCAAAATACGATCCTTCTGGGTTTATTTATAGCGTCCTCATTATTCCCGATAGTTAAATATTTGAAATTGAATTTTAATTGGAAATATTTACCTGCCGCTAACGGTATTCCTATGAAATTGTATATGCACGCAAGTATGAAATTTAAACGAATTCGGCTAAACGTTTTCTTTGACAAATCAATTGCATTGTAAACATCTAAGAGATCGTTCTAGATATAACAATAATAGATAAAGTGTGTGTGTTTTAATTTATAAACTTACTCGTACGAGTACAATCCCAGCTGCTTCTACAGCTATGTCTGATCCGGTACCAATGGCAATGCCTAGATCAGCGTGTGCTAATGCTGGGCTATCATTAACACCGTCACCAACCATTGCAACCTTTTTTCCGCTTAGCTGTAAACGTTTCACATATCTGCATTTGCTACCCGGGCACATTTCAGCCACAACCTTTTGAATACCGACGTTTCGTGCTACTGATTTCGCCGTTATCTCATTATCACCTGTTAGCATGATACTTTCGATTTTCAGTTCGTCTTTTAATAATTTAATAGTCAGTCTTGCTTCCGGCCTTATCGGATCGGCTATTGCAAATAGGGCAGTAGGAGATGCTAATTTAAAATAGTAGCATTAATTAAACTACAAAATAATTGATAATTATATTATATTTATTATATTATATTTATATTTAATTATTATATTTTTAATAATATTAAGGTCCAACTATCCACATTTAAAATTGGATTTTAATAATTAAAAATCTAATTTTATAATTGGAAATATCTGATATATTGATCAACAAAATAGTACATTTTAATAGTTACATCTAAAATATTAAATTATTTAAAAATCTACAAAATAATTGATAATTAATAATTATATTATATTTAATATATTATATTATATTTATATTTAATTATTATATTTTTAATTAATAATTGCTAAAATATTTAATTATTTATTATTCCATTATATTACATTATTATTTTTAAAATGAATAAACGTCAAATGCTTTGATGAAAGATTCTTTAATATTTATTATTTAATTATTTATTATTAAATTAAAATTTATTATTATTTATTATTTAAATTATTTTATTATTTAAAGTTAATTTTGCTCATTTTGTAAATACGATCGGAAATTAGTAAATGAGTAAACGCCAAAAATGAAAGATTATTGATATAATAATCTTTCAAGACAACCGATAAATATCAATAATGAGT
The DNA here is from genome assembly GCA_012934845.2 of Pomphorhynchus laevis. Lineage (NCBI taxonomy): Eukaryota > Metazoa > Acanthocephala > Palaeacanthocephala > Echinorhynchida > Pomphorhynchidae > Pomphorhynchus > Pomphorhynchus laevis. The sequence goes on from WNNJ02000199.1 coordinate 402,743, forward strand.
AAAATAAGTAAAAGTTCAAATGCTCTAATGAAAGATTATTTAAAATTTATTATTTAATTATTTATTATTAAAGAATTAAATAATATTAAACATTAATTAGGTACACAAAACAATATTAATTCACGTGATGCTGCTTTATGATCAAGTGTGATGAATAACAAAAGCATTTTTGAAAATGAATATAATTTATTGCTAAAACTGTTTAGGATAATGTTTTTAATACATGATTTCAACAAGCTAAAATTCGAAATTTAAAGATAAGCAATTCAAATATGACGTAGTCATTTTTTCCTGTATCACATATTGTTTTCGAATTTGATGCCGAATCGGAATCTACCTACAAAGTGTTCATCGAAACCTTAATAAACGCCCAGAGAAGCAAAAGCATATAATCACATTTATAAACGCGGTTGTCGTCATTAGATTTTATTAAATTTAATGTTTATTTTTTAATGAATATTGATGGACACCACAATATCGAAAGTTTGAACAAATTAGATACAATATCCAAGATGAATTAGAAACCAAGTAGCAGAGCCTGACAATAGTATAAATTTAAATCACGGAATTTAGAATATAGCTCCTATATATTTTGATATCTAGGAATATATTTGATGCCCATTTTATAAAGCGTTTTATAGAGTTAATCGTTTTTATAAAAATGGGTTATTCACTTGTAAATCGTTTGTTAAGTTTACAATTTTAACTTAAAATGATCCAGTTCATCATTTTAACTTAAGACATACAATGTGATAGCTTTTATAATCATTCTTTGAAGTTTATTTATATCATTATTGTCACGTTATCCCAATTAGCATTTCCCAACCAGGGTCGCTTTGTCTCCAAAGAACAAACGGAAGCTCACATAGGAATCATGAACTTAAAATGATGAACTTATTATGATGAAATCATGAACTCACATTTGATGTTACTAAAGTAACATCAAATATTGATTACTTTATCTAAATTATTATCTTTCTGGAATAATCTACATATATTGTCTATGCCAGGAATAATATAAGAAACAATTTTGCCGGACAAAAAGCAGTAATGCCTAGTAGATAAAAAGTTAATAAAATTTAAATAGTTGATAATGATCCATTATCGATAAAGAATTACTGGAGCTGGATCAAAGAAAAGAGGAAATTATTTTTGATATTTCGCTAACTTCTGTTAGCATCTTCAGAAAATTATTTCATTTTCTTAAATGTTTAAATAATAAAAATAAAATATCTAAAATTACGCAAATAATCTTTAAAATTTGGAATATCGTAGGTGACAGGAATAACTTATAAAGCCTCTATTGTCTATATAATGTCATGCTTCTATTTGATTAATATATGAATTTATGAATATTGTTTTGTGGGCAATCTCCTTTTCATTCTTTCAAACGTGCCGATCACAAAATTAATACATCTTTTGCATATGCGAGATATATCTTCATTTGGTTTCTATTCTGCTGAAGTGCTGGCATTGAGACTAAATTTATAACCCGACGGTTATAAGTTATAACCGTCGGGTCATTCATAAGTTATTCCCGTCACCTACGATATTCCAAATTTTAAAGATTATTTGCATAATTTTAGATATTTTATTTTTATTATTTAAATATTTAAGAAATTGAAATAATTTTCTAAAGATTCTAACAGAAGTTAGCGAAATATCAAAAATAATTTCCTCTTTTCTTTGATCCAACTCCAGTAATTCTTTAATGAAATGTCATTCATTTTAAAAAAGAATTAAGTGCTGAATTAAAACTGATTAAAAGATTTAGTTTTTTATATTCTACATTTGATAAATTTAATGTACCTTTGTCCGTGCCACATTGAAATGGTCTCGTGTCATTATTTTTGTAGTTTATTAATTTGCTTAAATTTATTTTAAAATTAAATAATTTTTAAATTTAATAAACTATTTTATTAATTTGATTGAAGAGTTATTAATATTGGCTTACAAAGCTCATTACTAAAGTTTCAATATCGATACTTTACTATTTTAAGCTGCTTTGAACTCAATTTAATATTTGTAAAACACTTAATACGACAGCATTAATCGAGTTTTAAGTTATGATTATTTTTATAAACCGATAGACAAGAAATGCAGCTTCAATTTGAAGTTTCAATTACTACTGAGTATTCTTAATTGAAAACTAAACTATTTTATTAATTTGATTGAAGAGTTATTAATATTGGCTTACAAAGCTCATTACTAAAGTTTCAATATCGATACTTTACTATTTTAAGCTGCTTTGAACTCAATTTAATATTTGTAAAACACTTAATACGACAGCATTAATCGAGTTTTAAGTTATGATTATTTTTATAAACCGATAGACAAGAAATGCAGCTTCAATTTGAAGTTTCAATTACTACTGAGTATTCTTAATTGAAAACTAAAACAACAAGCGAACATATTTACAGCGGTTTGTCTCCTGTAGATGCTAGCAGTCAGCAAACGAACTCTTGATAATTTTTATAAAATATACCTCGATGGTTAGCTTATTTGTTTAATTACCATGTGAATAAAATAGTAAACACTTATTTTAAATTATAAACCGTCGTGATATTAACTTACAGCATTAATAAAGGCACTTTAACGTTCCTCTAATAAAAACGATGTACCTTGAACAGCCATTATTAAAATAGTAAAGCTTCTCTGCTGCATTTCGCGTATAATGGTATCGCATACTTGTATGTCTACATGGTTTCGTTTCATTAGTTCACGATTTCCGATCAGAACATGTAATACATTCTTGTTGGTGTTTTGAAATTCCACAACCGCCTGGAGACCACAACCAGGAATCGTTGCAAAATCAGTACAACGTGCATTGTCTGTTCTGATATTATGAGTCTATACTGGTAGTAACCAAAATTAACTTTCAATAAATGTTTGACGAGGATTGAAAATGCTACCTTTGTGAAGTTGGTGATTGCTTTGGCTAATGGATGTTCGGAATTTGCTTCGACGACATTGGCAATTGATAGAACCTCATTTGCATCGTAAATAGCATCGCCCATCGCAAGATTAAACGTCTTGAATTCCAAAACGCTGGGACTCCCTACAGTGATTGTACCCGTTTTATCAAATATGATTGTATCGATCTAAAAATGCAAATTAACATTTAACAATTTAACATTTAAAATATATCGTTGAGAATTGCTTTCGGTCAAAAGTAACTTTTTTTTTATTGCGAACCATCCCCGAGAATACAAAAAGAACTTTATTTATTTGATATTTCGACTGTACTTAGCAGTCCTTTTCAATTGTATGTATTTTAGATCTCTAACTTTTTATTTATTTAAAATATAACAATTTCTCCGAATAATTGAATATATATTTGGTTATGCATTTATATTAAGCAGATACACGATCATGTCGGACAACAAATGCATGCAAAAATAATTTATTACATAATATAATTTAGTTTCATTTCTGTTAAGCATCATCAACAATAAATGAGGCAAAGCATATTAAAAATAAATTAAAAACGATACAAATTAAAATGATTTAAAAGATATAATTAAAATTATTTATTAATTGTATAATTAATAAGATAAGATATCTTATCGTAATTAAAGATAATTGAATTAAGTATTCTATTTTATTATAGGTCTCATATCCATAATATATTTTATTATACAAAACAAATGTTGTATACAACGTTACTACAAAAAATCAACGTAAATCCTTTCCATTTCTACTTGTGTCATTTTTACCGTTGCTGCTTACCCTATTGAGACTTGACTTCATGTCATCTTATCAATTGTGCAAAAACTGAACTTGGAGTGGTGCGATAATGTAAAAATAATAAGTAGAGAAGTGCGTGAGTCTAGGCAGGATGTTCATGTAAAGTATGATTTGGCAACTTGACCAGGTATTTTCATCACACAAAACTTATCAAGATAGGCATGCAGCGAAGTCCTCCAAATTAATGGTATATTTTACATATTAGAATCGCACCAATTGTCTTGTACGTACATATATGATAAATGCAACTCTGGATTTATCGTTTTAAATTTCAAGTTAAATTCTTAGATAAGTTTACAACGTACAGGATTCGGACTGAGATGGTTTAAGTCTCGTAAAAATAGTGAACAAAGTTCTAAGAATTACAAGGAAGCAACAGCTGTCGAAGAGCATTTCATGGATACCCTACGAATCGTTTCACAAAAAAACGTGCAAAAGTTTGCTGTGAGAGATGTTGCTTAAATGCCGATAAACTATTTTGTACTAGAGGAAAAATTATAGTCTTGATGTGTCTAAAGTGAGCTGTAAGTCATGTAGATATTTGGACATAGTGATCAAATCGTCAGCATACATAACACATGATACAAACGGCGAGGAATCAATGAAATATCAATGCTAGATCACCCAGAGAAGCGGCGAACAAGAACGGATTCAAAAGGTCTCCTTGCACTACATCTCGATTAGCCTGATTTCGTTATTTCAATAGTAACACCGATGCTTTGGATAAATTTATTTTATAGTGAAATGATAGCCTCACAACCTTTTCATTAAAATTCATTAAAACTTGAGATTTTTAATAATATTAAAAATATTATATTTTAAGATTAACGTATTTTTGTATACCTTATGAGCAATTTCTAGCTGATCGCCTCCTTTAATTAGAATTCCATTTCTCGCTCCCGTTCCTGTACCAACCATAACAGCAGTTGGCGTGGCGAGTCCAAGAGCACAGGGGCATGCAATGGCCAGCACGGAAATTGAAAATCGCAGAGACAATTCCAATATTACCTGCGATTTCGATACTTTCATGTCTGGATATTTCGCATACTAAATGTGATTTATTGTAACAGTTGATGAATCAGCTACACAACAATCGTATTCACTCGAATGCTATATTTTTCTATCAACAGATATAACGCGTGTTATTTCAAATTTAAACGAGGTCTCTATTTAGACTTCTTTGCAATTTACTCGTTTATAAATAATACAAAATATATACGTGAGCTGAAAAACAGTGCCATATTTATATAAGTTTAATATTTAATAATAAGTGCTTTAATAATATGGCACTTTAATAATAAGTGCCATATTTATTTAATTGATTCTCTAATACAGTAGAAACCATTATATTCTTAATATTATATTTTAATATAATTCATTATATTTCATTATGATATTAACATTATTATAATATTATAATATTAAATAGTATTTAATATTATTTAAATTATATCTACGTATTAAATAATATTAAAATTCAAATATTATTCAAATAATAAATATTATTTTATTATAAGAAAGAAATTACTTATTAAATGCTAGAATACTTAATTTAGCATTTATATGCCTTCATAAAGGTATATTTTATTATAAATTTATACAATTATATTTAGTAGTCATTACTTAGTCTTAATAACATATAACCAGCTCCTTCCTGGTGGCTGCTCCTCTATCGTGGAATCATCTGCCCATTCATATACGCCAATAACTTCCCTGCCGTGCTTCGAACGACAAATCCGATCCCATTTAAACAATTTATCTGCTTGACTTTTTCATTTTTGTTTGTGGACTTGTAAGCGTGCAGCTTGTACGCATTTGCCACGTTAAATAAATTTGTATTATTATTAAAACGGTTTTACCATCGACATAAATATAACTATTGTCTATAAATAGCTAATCGTCAATATAATTTCTTATGAAAAAGAAAAATTTAATCCTCTTTTACTTTTTAATAATTTTATTCTTTTGAATGAAATATGATGCACCAAATCAGTAAAATTCCCAACAGTTGCTAATATTGTGACTCGATTAGCGGTTTTATTCTCACTTGAAAATATTTTTAAAAATCATAGGATTTTTAAATTATTAGTCATTACTTAATATTAATAATATATAAACAAGACAACTAAATAACATAATATTTTATATTAATTAATCGAATATTAATTATTATTAATAATAAATAGATATGAATGAAAAAAAAACCTATTTTGAAAATAAAGCATATATTTTTTAATTTCCAGGAATTATCAGGTATAGTTAAACGACAACAAAAATTATTTTGATATTTCGCTAGTAACTACTGACATCTAAAACGTGACGATTAACTAATTTTTAACTTATTTGGATTTAAATTCTTAAATTGCGATCTTTATTGTAACAAATATTATTAATATGATATACTAGCTGGTCGCATAATAAACAATTTCATTGGATGATTTTAAATTATTTGTTGATGCAACGAATAATCAAATTGAAATTGTCAGTCAAGATTGGGTATGGTGGTATATTCTACACCAGTATGACATACCTATATTAAATGCCTAATATAGATATATTAATGCTAGGTTGATATACCTGTGCAGTCATTGTTACCATTGAAATTTTGATGACTATTTTTATTCTGCACGCTACTTTAATCCTATCTAGAAGCCAACAGCAGTACGCTACAATTCAGTATTGGTATACCACATCAGCTACTGATCCAATACCTTTATGTCACGTTTAGGTTCTTCTAATGTTGGCTGACGATTACCCGACTCGTCTGCTTTTATTGGCATTTAATTTGAATGTAAGACTTCGTCTTACATTTTGCAAATTTAATTGAAATCATTTCTGATTTCAAATTAAGTCAGCGTTGGTAAGAAAAGGTGCAACGTTCATTTTGAAAGCCCACATATTTTTCCTAATGATTACTATTCTCAAACTAGTCATCTATGGTTTGTTTCCTAATTTTAATGACCTGTGCAGTCATTGTTACCATTGAAATTTTGATGACTATTTTTATTCTGCACGCTACTTTAATCATATCTAGAAGCCAACAGCAGTACGCTACATTTCAGTATTGGTGGACCTCATCAGCTACTGATCCAATACCTACATTTCACGTTTCGGTCCCTTTAATGTTGGCTGACGATCACTCGACTCGTCTGCTTTTATTGGCATTTAATTTGAATGTAAGACTTCGTCTTACATTTTGCAAATTTAATTGAAATCATTTCTGATTTTAAATTAAATCAGCGTTGGTATGGGATATGCTACCTTCAATTTGAAAACATACATATTTTATTTTTCAAAGTATAGTGTTAGAGAACGCAAAATTTACTTTTCCAGAATCTTGCATGTCACATGCCACACAAGTCAGGCTCACCTGTCTATAATTCACAGCAGTAGATCTCTGAAACCTTTCTTAAAATGGGTCTAATAATAGCTTTTTCCCATTTAAATGGTTTAATTACTGAATCGATTGAGCAACGATAGATGAACCATAGCGGAAAGCATAATACCGTCGCAGCCTCTCGTAATACGATCGATTGAAAATTATCATAACCGAAAATAAAGAAATGTTTTGATGACTATTTTTTATTCTGCACGCTGCTTGAATCCTATATATATACCAACAACAAACAGCTACATTTCAGTATTAGTGAACCTCATCAGCTACTGATCCAATACCTACGTTTAAATTTTGCAAATTTAATTGAAATCATTTCTGATTTTAAATTAAATCAGCGTTGGTAGGTGAAGAATCTTCCTTCAATTTGAAAACCTACCAATTTTTGAAATTAATTGCAATTTCTAAACTAGTCATCTAGAGTTTGTTTCCTAATTTTAAGTTGAAATACCTGTGCAGTCATTGTTACTATTGAAGTTTAGATGACTATTTTTATTATTTCAACGCTGATTTTATTTAAAATCAGAAATCACTTCTTATTAGTTGTTATCATCCAGAAAATTTGGTATTAAAACGATAAATTGAATTTGTAAATTATTACTATATATTTTACGTTAATATACCTATGCAGTCATTGTTTCCATTCAAATGCTGATGACCATTTTATTCTGTACGTTACTTTAATCCTATCTATAAGCCAACAGCAGTACGCCAATGTAGCGTACTGCTAATAAAAAATAGTTATCAAAGTTTCAATTATATATATAATGAAGTGTAGAAAACAGGCAAAGACACTTATAATTTATTTAAACGTTTCGTCCTTTATAGGGACGAAGTCCCTATAAAGGACGAAACGTTTAAATAAATTATAAGTGTCTTTGCCTGTTTTCTACACTTCATTATATATATAATCGTATCCTTATGGATCCAGGCACGCAGCTTGAACTCAATCAAACAATATATATATTGAATAGTTCATATATTTTAAATTTGAAACTTATAAGTATATAACTATATATTTGAAATGCAAGAAGATTATGGGTTTAGTATTTATTAGTTATTTGTATGTAGATGGCAAGTTAAAGGATTCTTGCAAAACTTATAATGATAAATGTCCATCGAAATTCTAAGGACGAGAGCCGCGTTTTCGGATTTTCCTCCCATAAGCTTGAAATAAGAAAACCAAGAGTCCTGATCAAATCTAGATCAAGGGAGGCACTTTTATTTTTCCATGTAGATTTGTGTTTCTTATAACACTGTTTCTAATGGAAATGCCTCCCTCAGCTCAATTTCTAATTTTAAGTTCATATATCTGTGCAGTCATTGTTACTATTGAAATTTTGACGACAATTTTATTCTGCACGCTACTTTAATCCTATCTATAAAAAATGTAGTTTGTTTGCTTATAGATGGGATTAAAGTTGCGAGCTGTATTAAAAAGTGGTCATCAAAATTTCAATGATAACAATGACTGCACAGGTATATCAATTTAAAATTTTTCATAATTTCGTTCAGACATTGATATTTATTAGTGAAATAGAAATATCAATTTAAGGAAAAAAAAACAATTCGAAATATATTTTATTAGCAAATAACTTAAATAATTTAATATTATCTTAATACAACCAAATATACAAGATATTATATATAACGTGTTCAATGAAGCCAACACTGGTTGATACTAACATTGTATTGGAATAATTTTAAAACAAAAAATATTAGAAATTAACGCAATGAATAAATAAACTTTCAAAATTGAATGTGTAATTTTTTTATTCTCAGTTCCACAAGCTCAAACTCATTGCAGTTTTTTAAAATTCTACCTTTTGATTAGAAAAATTTAAACGGAAGAAAATTTGACTAACGCTCTCTACTTGATTATACTGTATAGTTAATCGGACTAACTATACGGTAGCGACTTATAGCGTAGTCAGCATGCAGTATGGATCGATTACAGTGGAGGTTATTGTGACTGTAAAGAACACTTTATACCTACTTTCTAGTATACATTAACTTTATATATAATTATTATAATAATATAATAAATTCAAATAATAAATTTAAATAATTAAAATTTATTTAATTAATATTATTTAAAAATTAAATTTAAACAATAAATTTATTATAATTTATAATAATCTATAATAATTTATATTAATTTATAATCTATTAATCTATTAATATTAATATAGTATAGTGTATATATAGTGTATATTGTATATTGTATATATAGTATATATATATATCGCCTATATATACTATATAGGCAATATATTATAGTGTCCGTATAACCATCTAATTTAAACTTTATGGGAAGTGCTTGTATCCATCAGGGAACCACTTTGAGGGAACCATTGTATAACCATCTAATTTTAACTTTGTGGGAACCACTTGTATCCTACCTCATTAAAGAAATAATAGTTGAGGGATGTTCAGCTTTTGCAAAATCAACCATAAAACAATAAAAATTAAAGTTTCATTGAATCAAAAAAGCACAAAAACATTACAGGTTCTTATAGTTACGTTTTATGATATCGGTATATAATCATAACTTCGGTAACAGACGCAATTTTGTATTTAAATTGCAAAATTAAAATTACAGTATTAGTACCAACCAGTGAATTGAACACGTCATATATAATATCCTGTATATTTTTGGTTGTACTAGCTATTTTTTGTTAAATTATTTAATTAAAGCTTAAATAATACGAACTATTGATGATTCCACCAAGTAAATTGTTAACTAAAAATAGCTAGCAAGCACGTAAGTGCTTACCTTGGGTTTCATATTTGTGCGTATAATGTATAAAAGTATCATTTAATTATAGCACAAGAGATCTAATTAATTACTAATAAATGTGCGTGTATACACGAACATGATTCACAAACACGTTATTTTATAAATTATCACTTAGTTTAATTGAAAACTAGTGTTCCACTGATCTCTTAAATCGCTTCTCAGTGCACTCCTGAAATCTAAGTGAATGCATGATGGATATCTCAAGGCAAAAACTGTAATATTTAATTACCGATTGATACATTCAAAAGCGCAAACGCTTTGAAACATGAAACAACTCACCCTGGAATATTTGTAAACGCTATCATACGCTATATAACCTGCAAGTAGCCATCCAAGAAGAGTAATAATTGCTATAGTTATTACTCCGGGAACAAAATATCCGGCGATAACATCCGCAAAAGCTTGAATTGGAGGCTACGAGTGATAAAATCATAATGATAAAAGAAGAATCATGATTTATGTTACCTTAGCTGATTGCGCCTTCTCAACCATTCTGATAATTTGAAACAGAGTACTGGCTTTGCCCACGCATATAACACGAATGAACAAGACGCCTTCGTTATTTATAGTACCACCAATTACCTTGTGACCTTAATAAAGGAAGATGAAATTACACATTAAAATATTTTTTTTAAATTGAAAAAATTATATTAAATATATTATATATTAAATATTAAATAATATTTTAATATTATATTAATATTATATAATATTAATATTTGAATATTATATTATATATTAAATAATATTTGAATACATAATAACTCAATTGTATATTCATTTTTTTAATCAATATTATTTATTATATACCAAGAGGTTCTCGCAAATGGGCCATTATATGTACAATCTCAAAATTATGTTCTTCCTTGTGAAATTTTTATGAGGCCATTACGTTTATGGATAAGCCCATCAGGACCTGCCATCTCTTGTCTTGAAGATGAACCAGAAGCACTCATCATCCGAATTGTCATTGCCACCGCTTTTGCCATTTTTGTGGATATCCTCGCTCTGATACTTATACAGTCACTGTATTCCCGTCGACCGCTTGCTGCATAATAAGATGACATCTGCTTGAATACACAGTATGCTGCTGGACCCGTTATTTCGGTTGTCGAAATTACGATCGAATAAAAGGAGGCATTCTAAAATCTTGTAATTATCTCACTATATTTAGTGTTCTTTCTATCCTCATGATATTAAAATGGATCGAGAACGCGCTCTAGAGAATTAGATGGAGCCAAGCTACTATACACGCAGATATCCATTAAAGGACCGCGCCGTTATAACTCAATATAATCCATTGCATACTATATCTGAACGTACCTCTCTCTATCTCGTGTTGTTGTTCGCGAATCAAACACCATTGTGTCCGGTACCGATTGCAGAAGCGATTCCCTCGATTCAAGACGAGAGAAACTTTTTAGTAAACTGCTGATTTCGTTCGCAACTATATTTTGTCGAATAAATGTGAATCCTTTAGTCCTACATGAAAACACATGCGTGATGTCGAATATGTCCCCGCAGGAACAATTGTTATCTACATTTCTCGGATCAAATCTATAACGCATAGCAATTGCATTTTGAAACTCCCTAGTCGTTATAAATATGATACCTGCATACAAGTTGGAGCTTAGCAATGTGGATGTACCCGGTGTGTTCGCATTCATTAGGATGGTATGTATGTCTTTATTCGAATCGTGGATAACTTCATCCCGTAATTGTGTATAGGCTTGATGTCTGTCCGAATTTGTCCAGAAATATTCTGTTGTCCGATAACCAACTCCCTTCCTTCCATTCATTCAATAGTTAGTCGGCACATTGAAAACGAATTCTCATAAGCGAATTTTGCCGCAACCATTATATCACAGACATTCATATCACCGAATCCATATGACAATGATATCAGTTTCTTTAGATCCCTGTCCATCTTATCCAAATCGAGAATTTTTGGTATTAATCGTAAATACAGAACATCATTTACAGGTTCAATCCATGAATGCTGGGACATGCAAGTTCTTAACAGGTATGATCATTGATGCTGTATTGATTTGATCAGCAACAAATATGCAACAAACGAGTTACTTGATGATACTTTTGTCAGCTTTTCGATTCATTTTACAACTTCAATTTCAACTTCTTGACAAAATCTGTCGATCCAATAAAACTTCCTAAATATTTTACTCCATCTTTACATATTCATACTGATGCTTTCTTAAAAACATCAAAGTTTTCGTTCAGTTGACTATCGTGTGTCAATACTATACATTTTTCCTTGATTTACGATATATACAAACACGGGTCCAACTCTCACTTATTCATCCCTTATCTTCTCGAGATCCTTAACTTGTCCTACAAACGCCTCATCATCTGCATGCCACCTAAGGGATACAAGAGACGCGACACGCTGTAGTTCCATTTTCAGTGTCATAATGGATGTTGCAAATGCAGGCATAGCTATTGGATCGCCCTGAGTAAATCCTTCGGCTGACTATATCTCTATATAGTCAGCCGAAGTCTGCAACCACTACATCGGTTTGCAGACTATAGCTCTGCAAACCGATGTGAGATCATCTCTATTGTGTCCAATTATCATTCTGCCGATAATTCTTCGTAAAACCTCGGCGATCTCTAAAGGTTGAATTCTCGGATTTTTGTCAAGTGAAATCAATCGACTTTCGGTGTTCTGGAAACTTGTTCATGCTTCCAGAACATGTGATTCGACTCTTTCTGTGGAAATCTTAATTGCGAAATTACATAACACATCAACAAGTTGGCTTGATTGCATGCCAAACGATGTCAAAAAGTGCGTCCATTCGTATGAGTCCACACCTGAAGGACCCACTGAATCGCGTGTTTTCTTCGCTGCTTTAATGATATCGTCAGGACATATACTCAAAAACCTTAAGGTGTGATGCTCAGCGCAGCCTTTCATGAGATATCTCAATACATATTTGCTATCTGTCGGTGATGCAACTGAGTGCATATCCTTCAAGTGTTGCAGTACCTTCATATCATCAATTATGGTATCCAACGACAAAACTCCACTCTGCGTTTCTCCATTGCACATACGCGAAGCTTTATTTATTTTTCCCATCCTTACATGACTAACAATTTTACGTTCATCTATTGAATGCTTGTTATCGTAATGTTCAATGCCTTCGATTCTTCGTTTTTGTAAAAATCTTGCCTCTGATACAAAGTCACTTAATTTGCCACAGTTCCACATTTGAATTCTCTGCTCAATTGTCTTGCGAACATAGCTAATCTTACGTGTTTCTATTCGCTGCAATATTAGTATACACAATACCGTTGCTTTCTTTCATTCAATAGCTTCTACAAATTCTTTCTTTAAGAAAGATTCAAAGCAGGCCGAAATGATCGATATAAACTCACCACTCGCATTACACAAATAAAGATTAAATGATTGGGAATCCAATAAATTAACTCCTGGTATATAACTTCTATACCCCACTCTAACTGCTGAACATTTGGTGACAATAAAGTGAGAGAATCAACTAGAGGAGCTGCATTGTATACGCAATTTGTAATCGATGCATTGATATTTGATTTCGCACTCTTCGTGGAACCGCATATACCTCGGTTTCTACAATTTGGAGCACTGCAGTCGATACAAGAATTACCTGCTTTCACACATTTGCACCACTTGAAAGCAGCAGACTGTCCGTTGCATCCGCAATATCGTGGTCGAGATGCAGGCTTTCCCCTCGGCATAGTGGTATGTCTCAGTGGGCGACCTTTATTTCTTATGAAATCGTTGCTTGTCTTGCAAGTCTTGTAATCGTCGTGTGTATGTGATTAATCAAGACCACTTAATTAATCATTACTGTATGTTATAAGAATCAAGACCATTTTTTAACCAATTGTAAAAGAATTTTTATAAGAGTACAGTATTTAAAATCAACAGTTTCTAAGCATAAACAATATACTAACAATGCCCAGTGCGGCACTTTGTTTCTAATACGTCAATTTATCAGTGACCACTAGGCAGTCATTCCCCATCCGAACGGCACAAATCGACATAATCCATTCCAATAGAAAAATCAGAGTTAAAGAGTTTACTGAAAGAGTGAAGAAAACTATAAAAATGCGTTCAGTTGTTACCCATTAATGAAATAATAGTTGAGGGATATTCAGCTTTTGCAAAATCAACCATAAGACGATAAAAATTAAAATTGCAATGAATCAAGAAAATCACAAAGCATTACAGGTTTTTATAGTTACGTTTTATGATATCGGTATATAATCATAACTTCGGAAACAGACGCAATTTTGTATTTAAATTGCAAAATTAAAATTACATTATTAGTACCAACCGGTGCTAGCTTCATTGAACACGTCATATTTAATATCTTGTATATTACGTATATTATATGTATATTATATCTATTAATTCATTCGTCATGTTATTTAGTCAATTTTTAATTCATTCATCTCTTAATTTATTCATCTCTTAATTCATTCATCTCTTAATTTATTCATCTCTTAATTCATTCATCTCTTAATTCATTCATCTCTTAATTCATTCATCTCTTAATTCATTCATCTCTTAATTCATTCATCTCTTAATTCATTCATCTCTTAATTCATTCATCTCTTAATTTATTCATCTCTTCATTGATTAATCTCTTAATTTATTCATCTCTTAATTCATTCATCTCTTAATTCATTCATCTCTTAATTCATTCATCTCTTAATTTATTCATCTCTTAATTTATTCATCTCTTAATTCATTCATCTCTTAATTTATTCATCTCTTAATTTATTCATCTCTTAATTTATTCATCTCTTAATTCATTCATCTCTTAATTTATTCATCTCTTAATTTATTCATCTCTTAATTTATTCATCTCTTAATTCATTCATCACTTTATTTATTCATCTCTTAATTTATTCATCTCTTAATTCATTCATCTCTTAATTTATTCATCTCTTAATTTATTCATCTCTTAATTATTCATCTCTTAATTCATTCATCTCTTAATTTATTCATCTCTTAATTTATTCATCTCTTAATTTATTCATCTCTTAATTTATTCATCTCTTAATTTATTCATCTCTTAATTCATTCATCTCTTAATTCATTCATCTCTTAATTTATTCATCTCTTAATTTATTCATCTCTTAATTCATTCATCTTTTAATTCATTCATCTCTTAATTTATTCATCTATTCATTGATTAATCTCTTAATTTATTCATCTCTTCATTGATTAATCTCTTAATTTATTCATCTCTTAATTCATTCATCTCTTAATTTATTCATCTCTTAATTTATTCATCTCTTAATTTATTCATCTCTTAATTCATTCATCTCTTAATTTATTCATCTCTTAATTTATTCATCTCTTAATTTATTCATCTCTTAATTCATTCATCTCTTAATTCATTCATCTCTTAATTTATTCATCTCTTAATTCATTCATCTTTTAATTCATTCATCTCTTAATTTATTCATCTCTTAATTTATTCATCTCCTTATTCATTCATCTCTTAATTCATTCATCTCTTAATTTATTCATCTCTTAATTTATTCATCTCTTAATTCATTCATCATTTAATTCATTCATCTCTTAATTTATTCATCTCTTCATTGATTAATCTCTTAATTTATTCATCTCTTCATTGATTAATCTCTTAATTTATTCATCTCTTCATTGATTAATCTCTTAATTCATTCATCTCTTAATTCATTCATCTCTTAATTTATTCATCTCTTCATTGATTAATCTCTTAATTTATTCATCTCTTAATTCATTCATCTCTTAATTCATTCATCTCTTAATTTATTCATCTCTTAATTCTATCATCTCTTAATTTATTCATCTCTTAATTTATTCATCTCTTAATTTATTCATCTCTTAATTTATTCATCTCTTAATTCATTCATCTCTTAATTTATTCATCTCTTAATTTATTCATCTCTTAATTCATTCATCACTTTATTTATTCATCTCTTAATTTATTCATCTCTTAATTCATTCATCACTTTATTTATACATCTCTTAATTTATTCATCTCTTAATTCATTCATCTCTTAATTCATTCATCTTTTAATTCATTCATCTCTTAATTCATTCATCTCTTAATTTATTCATCTCTTAATTTATTCATCTCTTCATTGATTAATCTCTTAATTTATTCATCTCTTAATTCATTCATCTCTTAATTCATTCATCTCTTAATTTATTCATCTCTTAATTTATTCATCTCTTAATTCATTCATCTCTTAATTTATTCATCTCTTAATTCATTCATCTCTTAATTTATTCATCTCTTAATTCATTCATCTTTTAATTCATTCATCTCTTAATTCATTCATCACTTTATTTATTCATCTCTTAATTTATTCATCTCTTAATTTATTCATCTCTTAATTTATTCATCTCTTAATTCATTCATCACTTTATTTATACATCTCTTAATTTATTCATCTCTTAATTCATTCATCTCTTAATTCATTCATCTTTTAATTCATTCATCTCTTAATTCATTCATCTCTTAATTTATTCATCTCTTAATTTATTCATCTCTTAATTTATTCATCTCTTAATTTATTCATCTCTTAATTTATTCATCTCTTCATTGATTAATCTCTTAATTTATTCATCTCTTAATTTATTCATCTCTTAATTCATTCATCTCTTAATTTATTCATCTCTTAATTCATTCATCTCTTAATTTATTCATCTCTTAATTCATTCATCTCTTAATTCATTCATCTCTTAATTCATTCATCTCTTAATTCATTCATCTCTTAATTCATTCATCTCTTAATTCATTCATCTCTTAATTCATTCATCTCTTAATTCATTCATCTCTTAATTTATTCATCTCTTCATTGATTAATCTCTTAATTTATTCATCTCTTAATTCATTCATCTCTTAATTTATTCATCTCTTAATTCATTCATCTCTTAATTCATTCATCTCTTAATTTATTCATCTCTTAATTCATTCATCTCTTAATTTATTCATCTCTTAATTCATTCATCTTTTAATTCATTCATCACTTTATTTATTCATCTCTTAATTTATTCATCTCTTAATTTATTCATCTCTTAATTTATTCATCTCTTAATTTATTCATCTCTTAATTTATTCATCTCTTAATTCATTCATCACTTTATTTATTCATCTCTTAATTTATTCATCTCTTAATTCATTCATCTCTTAATTCATTCATCTCTTAATTCATTCATCTCTTAATTTATTCATCTCTTAATTTATTCATCTCTTAATTTATTCATCTCTTAATTTATTCATCTCTTCATTGATTAATCTCTTAATTTATTCATCTCTTAATTTATTCATCTCTTAATTCATTCATCTCTTAATTTATTCATCTCTTAATTCATTCATCTCTTAATTTATTCATCTCTTAATTCATTCATCTCTTAATTCATTCATCTCTTAATTTATTCATCTCTTAATTTATTCATCTCTTAATTTATTCATCTCTTAATTTATTCATCTCTTAATTCATTCATCTCTTAATTTATTCATCTCTTAATTTATTCATCTCTTAATTTATTCATCTCTTAATTTATTCATCTCTTAATTCATTCATCTCTTAATTTATTCATCTCTTAATTTATTCATCTCTTAATTTATTCATCTCTTAATTCATTCATCACTTTATTTATTCATCTCTTAATTTATTCATCTCTTAATTCATTCATCTCTTTATTTATTCATCTCTTAATTTATTCATCTCTTAATTCATTCATCTCTTAATTCATTCATCTCTTAATTTATTCATCTCTTAATTTATTCATCTCTTAATTTATTCATCTCTTAATTCATTAATCTCTTAATTTATTCATCTCTTAATTTATTCATCTCTTAATTCATTCATCTCTTAATTCATTCATCTCTTAATTTATTCATCTCTTAATTCATTCATCTTTTAATTCATTCATCTCTTAATTTATTCATCTATTCATTATTCATCTCTTAATTTATTCATCTCTTAATTCATTCATCTCTTAATTTATTCATCTCTTAATTCATTCATCTCTTAATTTATTCATCTCTTAATTCATTCATCTTTTAATTCATTCATCTCTTAATTCATTCATCACTTTATTTATTCATCTCTTAATTTATTCATCTCTTAATTTATTCATCTCTTAATTTATTCATCTCTTAATTCATTCATCTCTTAATTCATTCATCTCTTAATTTATTCATCTCTTAATTCATTCATCTCTTAATTCATTCATCTCTTAATTTATTCATCTCTTAATTTATTCATCTCTTAATTTATTCATCTCTTAATTCATTCATCTCTTAATTCATTCATCTCTTAATTCATTCATCTCTTAATTTATTCATCTCTTAATTTATTCATCTCTTAATTTATTCATCTCTTAATTTATTCATCTCTTAATTTATTCATCTCTTAATTTATTCATCTCTTAATTCATTCATCTCTTAATTCATTCATCTCTTAATTCATTCATCTCTTAATTCATTCATCTTTTAATTCATTCATCTCTTAATTTATTCATCTCTTAATTTATTCATCTCTTAATTTATTCATCTCTTAATTCATTCATCTCTTAATTTATTCATCTCTTAATTTATTCATCTCTTAATTCATTCATCACTTTATTTATACATCTCTTAATTTATTCATCTCTTAATTCATTCATCTCTTAATTCATTCATCTTTTAATTCATTCATCTCTTAATTCATTCATCTCTTAATTTATTCATCTCTTAATTCATTCATCTCTTAATTTATTCATCTCTTAATTCATTCATCTTTTAATTCATTCATCTCTTAATTCATTCATCACTTTATTTATTCATCTCTTAATTTATTCATCTCTTAATTTATTCATCTCTTAATTTATTCATCTCTTAATTCATTCATCACTTTATTTATACATCTCTTAATTTATTCATCTCTTAATTCATTCATCTCTTAATTCATTCATCTTTTAATTCATTCATCTCTTAATTCATTCATCTCTTAATTTATTCATCTCTTAATTTATTCATCTCTTAATTTATTCATCTCTTAATTTATTCATCTCTTAATTTATTCATCTCTTAATTCATTCATCACTTTATTTATACATCTCTTAATTTATTCATCTCTTAATTCATTCATCTCTTAATTCATTCATCTTTTAATTCATTCATCTCTTAATTCATTCATCTCTTAATTTATTCATCTCTTAATTTATTCATCTCTTAATTTATTCATCTCTTAATTTATTCATCTCTTCATTGATTAATCTCTTAATTTATTCATCTCTTAATTTATTCATCTCTTAATTCATTCATCTCTTAATTCATTCATCTCTTAATTTATTCATCTCTTAATTCATTCATCTCTTAATTTATTCATCTCTTAATTCATTCATCTCTTAATTCATTCATCTCTTAATTTATTCATCTCTTAATTTATTCATCTCTTAATTCATTCATCTCTTAATTTATTCATCTCTTAATTTATTCATCTCTTAATTTATTCATCTCTTAATTCATTCATCTCTTAATTTATTCATCTCTTAATTCATTCATCTCTTAATTCATTCATCTCTTAATTTATTCATCTCTTCATTGATTAATCTCTTAATTTATTCATCTCTTAATTCATTCATCTCTTAATTCATTCATCTCTTAATTTATTCATCTCTTAATTCATTCATCTTTTAATTCATTCATCTCTTAATTTATTCATCTCTTAATTCATTCATCTCTTAATTTATTCATCTCTTAATTCATTCATCTTTTAATTCATTCATCTCTTAATTCATTCATCACTTTATTTATTCATCTCTTAATTCATTCATCTCTTAATTCATTCATCTCTTAATTTATTCATCTCTTAATTTATTCATCTCTTAATTTATTCATCTCTTAATTCATTCATCTCTTAATTTATTCATCTCTTAATTTATTCATCTCTTAATTCATTCATCACTTTATTTATACATCTCTTAATTTATTCATCTCTTAATTCATTCATCTCTTAATTCATTCATCTCTTAATTCATTCATCTCTTAATTCATTCATCTCTTAATTCATTCATCTCTTAATTCATTCATCTCTTAATTCATTCATCTCTTAATTTATTCATCTCTTCATTGATTAATCTCTTAATTTATTCATCTCTTAATTTATTCATCTCTTAATTCATTCATCTCTTAATTTATTCATCTCTTAATTTATTCATCTCTTAATTCATTCATCTCTTAATTTATTCATCTCTTAATTTATTCATCTCTTAATTTATTCATCTTTTAATTCATTCATCTCTTAATTTATTCATCTCTTAATTTATTCATCTCTTCATTGATTAATCTCTTAATTTATTCATCTCTTAATTCATTCATCTTTTAATTCATTCATCACTTTATTTATTCATCTCTTAATTTATTCATCTCTTAATTTATTCATCTCTTAATTTATTCATCTCTTAATTTATTCATCTCTTAATTCATTCATCACTTTATTTATACATCTCTTAATTTATTCATCTCTTAATTCATTCATCTTTTAATTCATTCATCTCTTAATTCATTCATCTCTTAATTTATTCATCTCTTAATTTATTCATCTCTTAATTTATTCATCTCTTAATTTATTCATCTCTTCATTGATTAATCTCTTAATTTATTCATCTCTTAATTTATTCATCTCTTAATTCATTCATCTCTTAATTTATTCATCTCTTAATTCATTCATCTCTTAATTTATTCATATCTTAATTCATTCATCTCTTAATTCATTCATCTCTTAATTTATTCATCTCTTAATTTATTCATCTCTTAATTCATTCATCTCTTAATTTATTCATCTCTTAATTTATTCATCTCTTAATTTATTCATCTCTTAATTCATTCATCTCTTATTTATTCATCTCTTAATTTATTCATCTCTTAATTTATTCATCTCTTAATTCATTCATCACTTTATTTATTCATCTCTTAATTTATTCATCTCTTAATTTATTCATCTCTTAATTTATTCATCTCTTCATTGATTAATCTCTTAATTTATTCATCTCTTCATTGATTAATCTCTTAATTTATTCATCTCTTCATTGATTAATCTCTTAATTTATTCATCTCTTCATTGATTAATCTCTTAATTTATTCATCTCTTCATTGATTAATCTCTTAATTTATTCATCTCTTAATTCATTCATCTCTTAATTTATTCATCTCTTAATTTATTCATCTCTTAATTTATTCATCTCTTAATTCATTCATCTCTTAATTCATTCATCTCTTAATTCATTCATCTCTTAATTCATTCATCTCTTAATTCATTCATCTCTTAATTCATTCATCTCTTAATTTATTCATCTCTTCATTGATTAATCTCTTAATTTATTCATCTCTTAATTTATTCATCTCTTAATTCATTCATCTCTTAATTTATTCATCTCTTAATTCATTCATCTCTTAATTCATTCATCTCTTCATTGATTAATCTCTTAATTTATTCATCTCTTAATTCATTCATCTCTTAATTTATTCATCTCTTCATTGATTAATCTCTTAATTTATTCATCTCTTCATTGATTAATCTCTTAATTTATTCATCTCTTCATTGATTAATCTCTTAATTCATTCATCTCTTAATTCATTCATCTCTTAATTTATTCATCTCTTCATTGATTAATCTCTTAATTTATTCATCTCTTCATTGATTAATCTCTTAATTTATTCATCTCTTCATTGATTAATCTCATAATTTATTCATCTCTTCATTGATTAATCTCTTAATTTATTTATCTCTTCATTGATTAATCTCTTAATTCATTCATCTCTTAATTCATTCATCTCTTAATTTATTCATCTCTTCATTGATTAATCTCTTAATTTATTCATCTCTTCATTGATTAATCTCTTAATTTATTCATCTCTTCATTGATTAATCTCTTAATTCATTCATCTCTTAATTTATTCATCTCTTAATTCATTCATCTCTTAATTTATTCATCTCTTAATTTATTCATCTCTTAATTTATTCATCTCTTAATTTATTCATCTCTTCATTGATTAATCTCTTAATTTATTCATCTCTTCATTGATTAATCTCTTAATTTATTCATCTCTTCATTGATTAATCTCATAATTTATTCATCTCTTCATTGATTAATCTCTTAATTTATTTATCTCTTCATTGATTAATCTCTTAATTCATTCATCTCTTAATTCATTCATCTCTTAATTTATTCATCTCTTCATTGATTAATCTCTTAATTTATTCATCTCTTCATTGATTAATCTCTTAATTTATTCATCTCTTCATTGATTAATCTCATAATTTATTCATCTCTTCATTGATTAATCTCTTAATTTATTTATCTCTTCATTGATTAATCTCTTAATTCATTCATCTCTTAATTCATTCATCTCTTAATTTATTCATCTCTTCATTGATTAATCTCTTAATTTATTCATCTCTTCATTGATTAATCTCTTAATTTATTCATCTCTTCATTGATTAATCTCTTAATTCATTCATCTCTTCATTGATTAATCTCTTAATTCATTCATCTCTTAATTTATTCATTTCTTTATTTATTCATCTCTTAATTTATTCATCTCTTAATTTATTCATATCTTAATTTATTCATCTCTTAATTTATTCATCTCTTCATTGATTAATCTCTTAATTTATTCATCTCTTCATTGATTAATCTCTTAATTCGTTCATCTCTTAATTCATTCATCTCTTAATTCATTCATCTCTTAATTTATTCATTTCTTTATTTATTCATCTCTTAATTTATTCATCTCTTAATTTATTCATCTTAATTTATTCATCTCTTAATTTATTCATCTCTTCATTGATTAATCTCTTAATTTATTCATCTCTTCATTGATTAATCTCTTAATTCGTTCATCTCTTAATTCATTCATCTCTTAATTTATTCATCTCTTCATTGATTAATCTCTTAATTTATTCATCTCTTAATTTATTCATCTCTTCATTGATTAATCTCTTAATTTATTCATCTCTTCATTGATTAATCTCTTAATTTATTCATCTCTTAATTTATTCATCTCTTAATTTATTCATCTCTTAATTTATTCATTTCTTAATTTATTCATCTCTTAATTTATTCATCTCTTAATTTATTCATCTCTTAATTTATTCATCTCTTAATTTATTCATCTCTTCATTGATTAATCTCTTAATTTATTCATCTCTTCATTGATTAATCTCTTAATTCGTTCATCTCTTAATTCATTCATCTCTTAATTTATTCATCTCTTCATTGATTAATCTCTTAATTTATTCATCTC
Organism: Pomphorhynchus laevis; assembly: GCA_012934845.2. NCBI lineage: Eukaryota > Metazoa > Acanthocephala > Palaeacanthocephala > Echinorhynchida > Pomphorhynchidae > Pomphorhynchus > Pomphorhynchus laevis. The sequence continues at coordinate 425,982 of WNNJ02000199.1, forward strand.
TTCATTGATTAATCTCTTAATTCATTCATCTCTTAATTTATTCATCTCTTATTTATTCATCTCTTAATTTATTCATCTCTTAATTTATTCATATCTTAATTTATTCATCTCTTAATTTATTCATCTCTTCATTGATTAATCTCTTAATTTATTCATCTCTTCATTGATTAATCTCTTAATTCGTTCATCTCTTAATTCATTCATCTCTTAATTTATTCATCTCTTCATTGATTAATCTCTTAATTTATTCATCTCTTAATTTATTCATCTCTTCATTGATTAATCTCTTAATTTATTCATCTCTTCATTGATTAATCTCTTAATTCGTTCATCTCTTAATTCATTCATCTCTTAATTTATTCATCTCTTCATTGATTAATCTCTTAATTTATTCATCTCTTAATTTATTCATCTCTTAATTCATTCATCTCTTAATTCATTCATCTCTTAATTTATTCATCTCTTAATTCATTCATCTCTTAATTCATTCATCTCTTAATTCATTCATCTCTTAATTTATTCATCTCTTAATTCATTCATCTCTTAATTCATTCATCTCTTAATTTATTCATCTCTTAATTTATTCATCTCTTAATTCATTCATCTTTTAATTCATTCATCTTTTAATTCATTCATCTCTTAATTCATTCATCTCTTAATTTATTCATCTCTTAATTCATTCATCTCTTAATTCATTCATCTCTTAATTTATTCATCTCTTAATTCATTCATCTTTTAATTCATTCATCTCTTAATTTATTCATCTATTCATTGATTAATCTCTTAATTTATTCATCTCCAAATTCATTCATCTCTTTATTCATTCATCTCTTAATTTATTCATCTCTTAATTCATTCATCTCTTAATTCATTCATCTCTTAATTCATTCATCTTTTAATTCATTCATCTTTTAATTCATTCATCTCTTAATTCATTCATCTCTTAATTTATTCATCTCTTAATTCATTCATCTCTTAATTCATTCATCTCTTAATTTATTCATCTCTTAATTTATTCATCTCTTAATTCATTCATCTCTTAATTCATTCATCTCTTAATTCATTCATCTCTTAATTCATTCATCTCTTAATTCATTCATCTCTTAATTTATTCATCTCTTCATTGATTAATCTCTTAATTTATTCATCTCTTAATTTATTCATCTCTTAATTCATTCATCTCTTAATTTATTCATCTCTTAATTCATTCATCTCTTAATTTATTCATCTCTTAATTTATTCATCTCTTAATTTATTCATCTCTTAATTTATTCATCTCTTAATTCATTCATCTCTTAATTTATTCATCTCTTTATTCATTCATCTCTTAATTTATTCATCTCTTAATTTATTCATCTATTAATTTATTCATCTCTTAATTTATTCATCTCTTAATTCATTCATCTCTTAATTTATTCATCTCTTAATTTATTCATCTCTTAATTTATTCATCTCTTAATTTATTCATCTCTTCATTGATTAATCTCTTAATTTATTCATCTCTTAATTTATTCATCTCTTAATTCATTCATCTCTTAATTTATTCATCTCTTAATTTATTCATCTCTTAATTTATTCATCTCTTAATTTATTCATCTCTTAATTTATTCATCTCTTAATTTATTCATCTCTTAATTTATTCATCTCTTAATTTATTCATCTCTTATTTATTCATCTCTTAATTTATTCATCTCTTAATTTATTCATCTCTTAATTCATTCATCTCTTAATTCATTCATCTCTTAATTCATTCATCTCTTAATTCATTCATCTCTTAATTCATTCATCTCTTAATTTATTCATCTCTTAATTTATTCATCTCTTAATTCATTCATCTCTTAATTTATTCATCTCTTAATTCATTCATCTTTTAATTCATTCATCACTTTATTTATTCATCTCTTAATTTATTCATCTCTTAATTTATTCATCTCTTAATTTATTCATCTCTTAATTTATTCATCTCTTCATTGATTAATCTCTTAATTTATTCATCTCTTCATTGATTAATCTCTTAATTTATTCATCTCTTCATTGATTAATCTCTTAATTTATTCATCTCTTAATTTATTCATCTCTTAATTCATTCATCTCTTAATTCATTCATCTCTTAATTTATTCATCTCTTCATTGATTAATCTCTTAATTTATTCATCTCTTAATTTATTCATCTCTTAATTCATTCATCTCTTAATTCATTCATCTCTTAATTTATTCATCTCTTCATTGATTAATCTCTTAATTTATTCATCTCTTAATTCATTCATCTCTTAATTTATTCATCTCTTAATTTATTCATCTCTTAATTCATTCATCTCTTAATTCATTCATCTCTTAATTCATTCATCTCTTAATTCATTCATCTCTTAATTTATTCATCTCTTAATTTATTCATCTCTTAATTTATTCATCTCTTAATTTATTCATCTCTTCATTGATTAATCTCTTAATTTATTCATCTCTTAATTTATTCATCTCTTAATTCATTCATCTCTTAATTTATTCATCTCTTAATTTATTCATCTCTTAATTTATTCATCTCTTAATTTATTCATCTCTTAATTCATTCATCTCTTAATTCATTCATCTCTTAATTTATTCATCTCTTCATTGATTAATCTCTTAATTTATTCATCTCTTAATTTATTCATCTCTTAATTCATTCATCTCTTAATTCATTCATCTCTTAATTTATTCATCTCTTCATTGATTAATCTCTTAATTTATTCATCTCTTCATTGATTAATCTCTTAATTTATTCATCTCTTCATTGATTAATCTCTTAATTTATTCATCTCTTCATTGATTAATCTCTTAATTTATTCATCTCTTCATTGATTAATCTCTTAATTTATTCATCTCTTCATTGATTAATCTCTTAATTTATTCATCTCTTAATTTATTCATCTCTTAATTTATTCATCTCTTAATTTATTCATCTCTTAATTCATTCATCTCTTAATTCATTCATCTCTTAATTCATTCATCTCTTAATTCATTCATCTCTTAATTTATTCATCTCTTAATTCATTCATCTCTTAATTCATTCATCTCTTAATTCATTCATCTCTTAATTCATTCATCTCTTAATTCATTCATCTCTTAATTTATTCATCTCTTAATTTATTCATCTCTTAATTTATTCATCTCTTAATTTATTCATCTATTAATTCATTCATCTCTTAATTTATTCATCTCTTAATTCATTCATCTCTTAATTTATTCATCTCTTCATTGATTAATCTCTTAATTTATTCATCTCTTCATTGATTAATCTCTTAATTTATTCATCTCTTAATTCATTCATCTCTTAATTTATTCATCTCTTCATTGATTAATCTCTTAATTTATTCATCTCTTCATTGATTAATCTCTTAATTTATTCATCTCTTCATTTATTCATCTCTTAATTTATTCATCTCTTCATTGATTAATCTCTTAATTTATTCATCTCTTCATTGATTAATCTCTTAATTTATTCATCTCTTAATTCATTCATCTCTTAATTCATTCATCTCTTAATTCATTCATCTCTTAATTTATTCATCTCTTCATTGATTAATCTCTTAATTTATTCATCTCTTCATTGATTAATCTCTTAATTTATTCATCTCTTCATTGATTAATCTCTTAATTTATTCATCTCTTAATTTATTCATCTCTTAATTTATTCATCTCTTTATTCATTCATCTCTTAATTTATTCATCTCTTAATTTATTCATCTCTTCATTGATTAATCTCTTAATTTATTCATCTCTTAATTCATTCATCTCTTAATTTATTCATCTCTTCATTTATTCATCTCTTAATTCATTCATCTCTATTTATTCATCTCTTAATTTATTCATCTCTTAATTCATTCATCTCTTAATTTATTCATCTCTTAATTTATTCATCTCTTAATTCATTCATCTCTTAATTTATTCATCTCTTAATTTATTCATCTCTTCATTGATTAATCTCTTAATTTATTCATCTCTTAATTTATTCATCTCTTAATTTATTCATCTCTTAATTTATTCATCTCTTAATTTATTCATCTCTTAATTTATTCATCTCTTCATTGATTAATCTCTTAATTTATTCATCTCTTAATTTATTCATCTCTTAATTTATTCATCTCTTCATTGATTAATCTCTTAATTTATTCATCTCTTAATTCATTCATCTCTTAATTTATTCATCTCTTAATTTATTCATCTCTTAATTTATTCATCTCTTAATTCATTCATCTCTTAATTCATTCATCTCTTAATTCATTCATCTCTTAATTCATTCATCTCTTAATTGATTCATCTCTTAATTTATTCATCTCTTAATTTATTCATCTCTTAATTTATTCATCTCTTAATTTATTCATCTCTTAATTTATTCATCTCTTCATTGATTAATCTCTTAATTTATTCATCTCTTCATTGATTAATCTCTTAATTTATTCATCTCTTCATTGATTAATCTCTTAATTTATTCATCTCTTCATTGATTAATCTCTTAATTTATTCATCTCTTCATTGATTAATCTCTTAATTTATTCATCTCTTCATTGATTAATCTCTTAATTTATTCATCTCTTAATTCATTCATCTCTTAATTTATTCATCTCTTAATTTATTCATCTCTTAATTTATTCATCTCTTAATTCATTCATCTCTTAATTTATTCATCTCTTAATTTATTCATCTCTTAATTTATTCATCTCTTAATTCATTCATCTCTTTATTTGTTCTCTTTAGTTGCATTTATTAATGTACTTATTTATTCCTTTTTTAACTTATTAAAATATGTTTTGTTTTATGATATGTTAAAAAATATGTTTTTTAATTTATAAATTCATAAATTATTTAAAAAAAATAAAATCGGTCTTGTTTTTTAAATTAAAATTTTAAGTTCTATTGTATCAAATAAAAAATATATTATAATATAGAAATTGTATTAAAAGTAATTGAGACAGGTAATTTAAAAATGGATCATGATTTGATTAAAATACAACTCAATGCGACTCATTTCTTTATTATTACTTTATTTTGATGCATTGATTAGAACACTTATACTCAGTAACCAACCTGCTGATTTGGCGATCGGCATCGATTCACCGGTTAGCAAAGATTCATCAACATACGAGGATCCCTTTATTACTATGCCATCGCTAGGAATATGCATTCCTGGAAGAACCTCAAGCAATAAAAATAACTACTACACAAATGGATATCAATAAAGCTCAAATTGTAATTGATGTCATAAAATAAAAAGTTAACCTAAAGTTTTCTAAAACGTAAAATAAGTGCATATTTTAAACATTTACATAAGGTAAATATAAAATATAAAATAATATGCATTATATATTTTTGGATTAAAGCGCTCGATTCTATACAGCCATTAGTATTAAACAAGATGATACAATGAATTAGTGGAAGTAATGTGGTTAAAGGTTAGTGTAGCTGCCTCCTTTTAAGATTTATCGAATATGAATTTGTTCATAACTGTGTATTTAATTCTAATAATTTTTATTCAATAAGCGAACAAACTTATCCAGGTAGCCTCATTCTTAATAAAACCAATATTAATGATAAAGAAGGTGTATATCTAGATATGAACATTAAATTAACATTAACTAAAACTACTATTAATTTATATTGTAAAGATGACATATTTAAATTTACAAGAAACATATTTTTGCATGAGCATTCATGCATACCATATAATATAAAATATAATACATTAAATAATGAAATTTTAAGAATTGAAACAATATGTAATGATATTGGCTTTATACATACAGTTTCTTCTTATGATCTCGAATGCTTGTTCGGGTATATCGTATATATTACAACAATTTGTAACGATATTGGATTTCTTCAAAATCATTTTAATAATTTAATAGATACATATTTTAAACTAGATAACTATTAAAATACAGTCAAACAGAAATTTCTTAGTTACAATCTTAGTTCCAGTGGGAAGTAATAGTAGCCCAATTATATCTGACTTATTTTCAAGCTTTTAACCTTAACTCTAATAAATTTTATTTAATAAGTGCACAAATTTATCTAAGTAGCCTTATTCTAAATTAAATTAAGATTAATTTAATGTTCATTTAGATATGAACATTAAATTAACATTAACTAAAACTACTATTAATTTATATCGTAAAGATGACATATTTAAATTTACAAGAAACATATTTTTGCATGAGCATTCATGCATACCATATAATATAAAATATAATACATTAAATAATGAAATTTTAAGAATTGCAACAATATGTAATGATATTGGCTTTCTTCAAAATCATTTAAATAATTTAATAGATACATATTTTAAACTAGGTTACTATAAAAATAACATCAAGCAGAAAATAGTAAAATATATAAATCATTTATTAAAAATAGTTTTAAAATCATTAGCGGATTGAATTAAAATAATTTTGAAGGAAATATAACCAAATTACTGCGAAACACAAATTTATTTAAACTATTAAGAGAAAAAATAAAAAAATTACGGATAGATAATATAAATATGTTTTGTATTAAAAAAGATTCTAGATAATCAAATTTCATCAGAGGAAATACGTCATTAGCATGCATTTGGCAGTGCTGCTATGTTGGTCGGGGAATAGATACCGAAACCTAATAACATAGCAGTTCATCCTGATGACTTCTAATCCTAATTCTGATAAATCGTCTGTTATTTATTAGTCAATTTACAAAAATTTACTTTTATTTTAAATTTCAATTTTAAATTTTAACTTTGTATACGTAATGAAATCTTATATTACTAATTTATATTACTACTAATCTTAATTCTAATGCAATTATTTATTAATCAGTTAATAAAAGGCAATGTATACTTTCAAAACATACTTTAAGTATATCATTCTTTTGTATAAGTTCTGAATCGATCACACACTCCGGTCTATCGATATCAATACAACGGTTGTTGCATCGATCATTTTCTTGAGAGATTAAAATGGCGTCTGAAGGGCGTAATGAAAGTAATCGTGTAACTGCTTCTGTTGTTTTTAGCTAATGAAGAAATACAAAATAATAATTTTAAAAGTCAAATCGAAATAATTTGCCTAATTGTTTTTTAATGAATTTCTATTTGATAGCCGTTATTTGCTAACGATCTATTTGGCGGACGTTTCGAACTTACAAATTCATGTGAAGTGAATCTATTTACACAGTAATATAATAAATATTTTATAGACTCACTAATCTGGTTTGTCAGTTTATTTAATTGGACTGGCTAATCTGGTTAAAAATATAAAAACTTACAATATAAGTGATTACATCATGACTTGAAAAAACTTGGAGAAATTATATATCTTACAAAGATACATACTATATATATATATATATATATATATATATCTCCTTCCCACTACACAAAACTCAAGGTCCTAGCTAAACTACTGAACCTCCCAGATCTTTCTTCTGCCGCCAGACAGACCCTCTTGAATGAATACTGGCGCACCAGATACTGGTTCCAGCTGAGTAGGGATAGGACGAGTATCGCTCGTCTTAACCCTTCTCAGTCTTCCTTTTGGAAGATATTCGAGAAGGAGAGGTTTGTTTGCTGGAGGGATAGGGCTGTGGGTTGGATCGGTAGTAAAGGCCTTGATAAAGTTTTGGAGGAGTCACTGGCCCTTCACAATTATGGATCCACTCAATCGCCGCAACCAATCCCGCTCTGTGGGGACTTCAGGAGTAGAGACTTATCTGTACCAGATATTCTTAATGCCTGGGGGCCTCTTCCGGGCACCTCCAAATCTATCGCTTCACTCTCTTCTCGTGTCTGTCAGCTTTTGACAGCCGATCAAAGAAGGGAGGTGGTCGTCACAATGCTATTAGCCACCCCTTCCGATGTGGCCGCCATCAATATTAGCAGAAGGATTTTTATTCCTAAAAAGTATCCGGTCTCTTGTCCTAAAGACCTGCGACCCATTTCGATTCAAAATTCCCTCGTCTCGATCTACGAGAAAGCGCTTGTGCGTAGAATCCGCGATCATCTGAGTAGGCGAAATTTAATCCCACCTGGTTATTATGGGTTTGTCAAAGGTCTCTCGGTCCATTCAGCAGTTGGTGAAGTGCATCGTTTTTGTCAGGAGAACAGTCATTTGAACGCATCTCCATTCCCTTTGTTATCTCCTCTCTCAGGTCCTCCGGGTTGCCTGCTAGAATTGTTAACAGGTTGGAGATACTGCTTTACACCAAGCGATTTTATTATGATGACGACCCTGATGCGCGTCAATATTTTTCAATAATGAAAAATATTGACAAATTACCAATAAATAATAGCCTTCTACCCTATTACAGGTGTGCCTCAAGGTTCACCTCTCTGCTATGTTATATCTTGCTGCCTCCATCAATCTATCCAAAATATTTAAACGCGAACAACGTCTAGTGATGTACGCTGATGACACCACAGCCCTGTTCACTGGACACATGTGCAAAGACGTAGTCTCAGACATCAGCCGCTTCTTTTTAAGATTAAAAGACCAGTTGCCCAAGTCCAACCTTGTTTTAAACTCCGCTTAATCGCAGGTGGTTGTATTTCATGGCTACCCTGCGACGAAGCAAAAACTTAAAAAACTAGCACTCTCTGAGCTCTCCTCCATATTTGCCTCTGAACCACAACCCACCTTCACAAGTCGAGTAAAATACATGGGGTTCACCGTTTCCATGAACTGGTCGGCGAAAGCCGACCTGGATAGACTCAAACGTATTCTGATGAGAGCTAGATGGGCTCCGAAACTGGCCAAGCATCTGTCGTTCAAAGGGAAAACCCAGGTGCGCCTCTGGGGCACTTGGGCTATCTCGGGATTACTCTTCTTTTCAAGAGGACGTCCCCCAGAGCAAAGGCTAAGGTTTCTTAAGCTCCTCGTCTCGCGTTTACCCAGCATAGTCTGCGCCGATATCGGCTATTTAAGGGCTAATATATCTATATTAGGCATTTAATATAGGTATGTCATACGGGTGTAGAATATACCACCATACCCGATCTTGACTGACAATTTCAATTTGATTATTCGTTGCATCAACGAATTTCTTCTGTTATATTGCTCTGCCGAGCTAACCAATATAAATGTCAATCAGAATAAAGAAGTCTTCAAAATTTCAATAATGAAAAATATTGACAAATTACCAATAAATAATAGCCTAAGTAAAATTATCAAATCATTTGTTAAAATATTCAAATAATTTAAAATCATCTAATGAAATTGTTTATTATTATGACCTGCTAGTATATCATATTAATAATATTTGTTACAATAAAGATCGCAATTTAAGAATTTAAATCCAAATAAGTTAAAAATTAGTTAATCGTCACGTTTTAGATGCCAGTAGTTACTAGCGAAATATCAAAATAATTTTTGTTGTCGTTTAACTATACCTGATAATTCCTGGAAATTAAAAAATAATATATTATAATAATATAAAATACTATAACATTTTATAATTTTATAATAATTAATAGTTTATATTATCTGATTTTTAGATAATTGTTGTTATTTAGTTGTCTTGTTTATATATTATTAATATTAAGTAATGACTAATAATTTAAAAATCCTATGATTTTTAAAAATATTTTCAAGTGAGAATAAAACCGCTAATCGAGTCACAATATTAGCAACTGTTGGGAATTTTACTGATTTGGTGCATCATATTTCATTCAAAAGAATAAAATTATTAAAAAGTAAAAGAGGATTAAATTTTTCTTTTTCATAAGAAATTATATTGACGATTAGCTATTTATAGACAATAGGTATATTTATGTCGATGGTAAAACCGTTTTAATAATAATACAAATTTATTTAACGTGGCAAATGCGTACAAGCTGCACGCTTACAAGTCCACAAACAAAAATGAAAAAGTCAAGCAGATAAATTGTTTAAATGGGATCGGATTTGTCGTTCGAAGCACGGCAGGGAAGTTATTGGCGTATATGAATGGGCAGATGATTCCACGATAGAGGAGCAGCCACCAGGAAGGAGCGGAGGCCAAAGGAGGTAGAGTAGTTTGGGACATGTAAAAGAAGGGAATTACAGGAATGCAAGGAACAGCAAACAGGACGAGAATTATCAAGAAAAGGAAGGTTGAGAAATGAAGGGGTATGAAAAGTTACAAGACGGAAAGCAACGAGAAGACGAATTTGAACACGACAATAAATTGTAGGCAAATCTAGAGAAGCAAGATGGTAGGATGTATGATCAAAACGACGAAGACGGAGGAGAATTCGGACAGCTGCGTTGACGATGCGTTGTTGGGGAAGAAGAGTGGATTTAGGTGAGTTGGAAAATAGACTAAGACAATAATCGAATCTAGAAAAAAGGAGAGAACATATGAGAGTCATACAAGAAGAGAAATCGATCAATCTACGAACTTGACGGAGGTTGCGGATTTATCTCTAACGAAAGGTTTAAGTGAAAGTCGGTTGTCGAAATGGAAGTCTAGGAAAACGAGATTATCAACGATAGGAAGAATTGTAGAATTTAATGATACAGAGGGAGGTTCTAAGTCGAGGTTGAAGTATTAAAATGTATAAGTAAAATTTCATCAAATGAATGAAAGATTTTATATTTTATTCAATTAAGTTTTACAAAATTTTTAAATTTTTTGATTAATAAAATGGCATAATATTTAAAGTATGGAAAATCTAAATAGAGTAGTGTAGTATCCTAGGTTCAAACATGCATATATGACAGAATAATTTTATTACAATTTTTTAATTACAATTTGTAATGAAAATTAAATTAAATTTAATTTAAAATATTATTTAAAATATTTATTTAATAATTTTCATAATAATTTAGTATTTTTTAATTCGAAATCACTAAAATATAGAATGAAAAAAGTTTATTGTCAACTTTTTAGACGTAAACATTTTGATTTTCTTCACAGATAGAGTTTTTTTATATATTTTGACTTTTATTTTAACTTTTTTGTTAAATATTATATTTACTGCATCAAATGCAATTTAATAGGCTTTACATAGATATTAAATATGTAAAATTAAACTCAATACCTTCGCTATGCTTTCTAACCAACGCCCTAGCGACACAAACATTATCAGCATTGGGCTAACGTCAAAATAGGTCATTGGATTCAGTCCCGAAACAATTAGATTGTAAAGGCAGTCGATTAATGAATAGACGTATGCAGTTGTTGTAGCCAACGCTACTAGAACATCCATATTAGCTTGTTTGTGCATTATTGAGAGTACAGCACGTCTGTAAAAGTATCTGCCTCCAATAATCTTAATATTGCCAAAACGGGACTTTCTGGATAAGCAAAGTTACGATTAAACATATCAATTGTTAAACTTTAAGACTTTAATAATAATACAATAATTTATTTAACGTGGCAAATGCGTGCAAAATGCACGCTTACATGACCACTAACAGAAAAAAGAACATTAAAGGTCACAGGTAATTAGTTAATTGTTGAAATAAAATTGGATTTGGCGTTTGAAGTACGGCATAGATGTTGATTGGCGGATATGAATAGGCAGTTGATTCCACAGGAGAGGAGCAGCCACAACGAAGGAGCGGAAACCAAAAGAGGTAGAGTAGATTGGGACATGTAAAAGAAGGGAATTACGGGAACGCAGAGCACAATACACAGTACGAGAATTGTCGAGAAAAGGAAGGTTGAGAAATGAAGGGGTATGAGAAATTATAAGGCGAAAAGCGATGATAAGAAGACGAATTTGAACACGACTTTACATTAAATAAATGAAAATTCAACTGTTAGAAGCTAAATTAAGAGCTTCGGTTAATAGAGTTTCTTTCCGTGGTATCTACACTTAGTGGTATATACATATTGTGATATCTCCATATTAAAGATACAATGTATCTACAAGAGTTTGCAGACGATTATTCGTAAATAGATTATGTTTTCGAAATAAAATTTTGACTTTAGAACACAAAGTTAGAAAATTTAGAACTCAAATTCGAAACTTCGTCATTTATACATATGTCGCTTTAACTTCGAAATAAACAATGTTTTCTATTATATAATGAAATTTAAACACAATCTTAGGCTTATAATTATAGGGTCTGAAAATCTATAAATGTTATCAAATAAACAAATGATTGGATTTTATATGTTGATAGCTCTAGAACAAAATCGAATAACTTTTATTACGTTAAAAATACATGGATTGAGTTATTAATTTTGATTGTTCTTATTTCTTCGTATTCGAGACAAAAATCAATAAAAACAATTTACAAATAATAATATAACAATTTGGTTAGATGCAGATATGATCTTTGCAATTAAAACAAAACAGGAAAACAAATATTTAAACTTTTTGTATATTTAAACATTCAAAATTTTTTTTTAAATATAAACAGGTTCAACAAATTATATAAAGAAACAATTGTGAAGACATGTGAATGATGTCGAAGAATCTAAGATCATTAAATGGATCATCATAAATTGCATAATTTACATTGATAATTTTGTATTTACATTTGAATGTAAAATATTATTATTTAAAAGATTTAAAATTGACTCATTAAATTTAATAGAAAGCAATAAAACTTTCGGGCAATTTCTCTAGAGTTCAGCACAATGAACAAGTAATAAGAACAAATCGATCACTTATTCTACTGAAATCAAACTTGTAGAATACGTTCCAACAATGTTATGTGCATGTAGTATCGGATTGTAGGAACAATCGGATTGTAAGAACAATCGGATTGTAAGAACAATCGAATTATAAGAACAATCTGATCTGGAATCTTATTCGACTGGAATCGAACTTTAGAATAAAGTCCAACAATGTTATGTACCTGTATTGGTGTTGCCAAGGCGAACATTAATACATTATCGATTCCAATTACCCCAATTACAGCGGGTATTGAGTGGTGTGACATGGCGAACATAAATATGAGCATCACGATCATACAAGGAACGCCAAACAGCGACGATAGGATGAAGGCATTTCTCCATCTAAATTGCATAACATCATATATATAGCAAGAGACGACAGGTAATCTTACTTTACAATATCCATGTGAGCTCTTTGCTGATAAGTCGCCGCTGTTGTCTGACAAGGAATCAATTTTACAGATCCGTACTCGCTCTAAAATAAATTATTTAAAAAATTATTTATTATTAGCTATTATAACTATTAAATTATTGTATGCCCGATCGTAGAATGTCGAAGGACATTCTTAAAATGAACTAAAAACAGTGATAGAGAATAAGTACCTCTTGTTTCCTTAACAGCGCAAAGTTATAACAATACCTTATACGAAAATCCACGAAATCTTTGCAAATCGATGTTCCAAATATTAATCTATGTTAAGTAGAGTGCGAAACCGTTAGAGATCCCTAGACTACGTATGTTCAAGATTAGATTTGGAAAGTTTACGAAATATAGCTCTGGTGAATATATAGTAAGTGGCATGGATCGTACACAATTAAGACTGGACTCAAAATTGGCAAGGAATAGAAAATGATTAGAAGTGTTGATATTATTTATATTTAGATAAAAAGCTTACATTTTTGTGTATATACTTGCAAATTCCTTAAGCATTCAAGTATACATGGCACAGGGTTGTTCACATTTATATGCTAATTTTGAATAGATACTGTGGACTTGTATGTTTGAAAAAAATCTTTGAACTCCTTCAATTTGGAGCTTCATATGTAAAATCTTCTAATTGACATTTACTTGCTGATGTAATTCATAAATAACATTAAAGTCGCCCATAATGACAATCTGCTTAGATAGGGAAAGTTATCAATAAGCTGACGAATTTGGTCAATTATATCAGCAGACGAATGAGATGGATAAAATAACAGGCAACTAGCGTTAATTCTGACGTGCCCAAACAGATCGCGTTTGATGAGCAACGATATGACCAGTTAGTGAACATGGATTTCACTTCCAGAATAATTTCAACAAAAGAAAGACCACAAGCGGCAAATAAAGCTGGATCATCAAATGTATAAAAGTTTGGAATTGAGATTGAACATGCACTGAATGTTACAATAGGAACTAAAACATCAAATAAGTTGATGCAGTTATTAGTTATTAAGATCGATATATATATATATATATATATATATATATGTAAAACTTTGACATTATAATTAAATAATCTTAGAAATGTTCTGTATTTGGACTGTTTGGCAGATACGAAGTTAATGATCCCTTATATCGACGATGTTTCTGTCAGAGCAGATTTTCACCAATGAAAAACTTTACTGATTTAAATAACGTAAAAATTTCGAGATTTATCGCATAGTTCTTTGCGCAGCGATTTTTGTGCCTTCTATTTTTGGGAGAGATACTAACTCAAAAGCTTTTAGAAGATTTACTCAGAATTTGATTTGTGCTCTCGAACTCAACCAGAATTCATGGAAGAATGTGCAAACGTTTTGGCACATAGGTAACTTAATTTGAAATTAGAATTATCAGCTAAGTTCACTATGTGCGAAAGTTTGACATGTAAGTGACATAATTTTAAATTAGAATTATCAGCTAAGTTCACGATAAATACAGTGAGTAAATAATTAATAGCAGCTAAATCATCTGTGGAAGAATACCTCATATGAACAGTTCTATATTTTCAATGTGGTATAATAAATTGTGTAAATTGAAATATTCATCGCAATAAAATATTTAAAAACACGTGTTGAAATTCCCATATCCGGTTGTCTAACATCTGCAAATCATTTTCAATCTATTAGGAAATAACTAAGACAATAACTTCAAATGCATGTTTTATTTTGATTGAAATGTTAAAACATATCATGAACCGTAAAACAAACATTAGCTAAATAATATTAAATACAATTGCAAATATGTAGTGAAGCACAAATGTGCTTATTAGAAAATAATATTTGTTTTCTAGCAATCAGAAAATCTAATGGTATTGTTATTTTTTATAAAAAATATCACATGTACAATCTAACAGCATACCTTTAGTCTTAAAAATATATCTCTAGGTCCAATGATGTTTGGATCATAAGTAACATCTAGCTTCCCTTCACATTTGCTAGTGATTTGAATATCTAAAACTCCATTAGACTTGAGTGATTCTTCCAGGTCATATATTGATTGAATTGTTAATAAAGTTGGTGGATATATCTTAAATATAAGGAATAATTATCAAATTATCACCGAATTATTATATAAGCACTTAATTAAAAAAAATAATTTTTAAGCAGAGAAATTTAGGCTCGGGACAACTCGTCTCAGGACGAGTTGTTCCAAACTCGTCTTTCGTTTATTTAAGGACAATTAGTTACAGAACTAACTACCAAATGAAACAAAAGGGATATGACGCCTAAATATAAAAGGTTTTACTGTTCTCCAATAACGAATACCAAATATTTAAAAGGTGTTTCGAATTTTCCAAATATTTAAAAATATTTTTGATCGAAAATAAATTACTTAACAGCTAAGTAATATAGTGACAGAAAGATTTTTGCATATAAATACGCCTTCATTCAAAATGTCACACAGGAAACCGAAACGATCAGTGGCTTTGTGCTAAAGTGGTCATCTAGAAGTAACATTGTGCCTGAAAGTCATGAAACAAAGAACAGTCAACCAAACAACATAATTTACTCTGAACGCCATATTTCGTAAGAAATCCTGGACCGTTGTTTATTCAACACGTTCGTGAACCACCATTATATATAAGGACAAAAGCAAAAGATATTAAATCGATTAATTTGACTCTCGGCTGGGATTCGCTGTGGACTCATGGTAACATTTGGTTTGCAATAATTACCAGCAATATATATGTATATATACACATTTGTATTCAAACAACGAAATCTTTTGATTCACTAAAAGCAAGTTTTTTTCAAGTTTTTTAATTTAACAAAATTATATTAATTAAATTATAATTAAATTATATTTATGTCATTTTTTAGTTTGTTAAATAAAAGTTTATTAATAAAATATTTTAAATTTTTATCAAATTACGAATGCATGCAAATTGTAAAATGTTAAGACTGTATCACTGATAATATTTTCTTAATTTTGATTTTAAAAACGTTCGTTATAAACTGAACGAGTAGTTACTCTCGGCAAAATAGTGTCATATATTCAACATACGCCTTGCACGAATCTTGTTTAATAAAGCAAAGAATTTATATATCTGTTTTTAAAGATATTAAGTTAATATACGAAATTAAAACGCTATAGGTAAAACCTGCATGTAAACACCTTAAAGAATATATGTGCGACATCTAAGTAATTATCATCCAGGTTCGCTTCAAAGCCAATTTTTCTGATTTCATTAAGAATTTTCTCTTTCTCAATTATCAAATCGTCAAATGTTATATCAGCTTTATGGGCAAGCAGAGATACACTGACATTAATAACACCTAAAAGAAATATAACAAAACAGTTTCAAAACTGTTCGAACACAGGCAAACCTTCTAATTTTCTAAGTACCCCTTCAATTGCCGATACACATGAGGCACATGTCATGCCTTTTACCGTAACTTGAATAATTTGATTTCCATTGTTAATGAAATTTTGCTGCTCTTTGGATATCGAGTGTCCTTCGATATTTGAAATTAGATGTGAAACAAACGCAGTCTGGGACATTGATGATGGAGAAACGTTACTCGAATAATCTACACAAACAACAGACGACTCAAGGCAGAATTAAGTTTGGGCGTTTACCTTTTAACATTATTGACACAAAACCAACTTCGGTAAGGATATCTATTATTTTGTGTGATGATATCTTACTATCATCATATCCAATTGTAACCAACTTTTCAGGTATTGAAACGGACAATTCTATTATTGCAGTATTTGTACTAAGCGCTTTTCGAATGGCCCTTTCACATGATTGGCATTTAATACCTTTGAAAAACAAATCAGAATTTATAAAAAGGCTCTAAGATAAAAGCAAATATTAACAAACTTTGTCAAGAAATTCTTAAACAACAAAAATTTTCATTTAATATCATCGCAAGGGATTATAGTATATCACCAAAGACAAACTACTGACCGTAGAAATTCTCTAAATTGTTTCCTTGTTTTATAAGATTATTAATACGGTATTGTTTTAATATTGATATGATATCATAATATTGATTTTCATAATATTGATTATCATAATATTAATATGTTATTTATGTTATTTAATCTTTAAATCTGATAAAGTTCAAATATATCTGATGTTTTATTATGATTATACAACTCTATGAGTTCAAATTGATTTCAGTAATTGATTTTAATGTAATTTTATTGTATTTTACAGTATAATGATAAGTTAAAAATGTTAATTACACAGATTACATCTTTTATTAATTTATTAAAAAATGATAATTTATTATTAAATAATTTTTTAAAATTAACGGTAAAATGCGTTAAAAAATTCGTTTTTTATTAATTGAAGAATCTTTGAGCTCTCAAGTATACAAATTAACGCCTTTAGTATTTATCATTACAGTATTTCCTCAAAATTAGTGTAAGCAAGTATGTTATTGCAAGCGTCTTCTGTTTCAGCGTCAATAAAGTCATCATTAGCCATTTTGCAGCGTACTCTTCCATTTCACTTAGTTGACTCAAATCGTAGGTGCATCTTCATTTATATTCCACGTTTCTTCATATGTACGTTCAATGTGTACATCTTTGTTAATGTGTTATATCCATTAACAAAATATTTCGTGGATTAAATAAATTCTCTGAAATATATAAATATATAATTATTTATTATATTTTTAAGTGATTAAAAATGAATCAAATTAAATACTAGAAACCAAAAATAATGTTAAACGATAACAATTTATCTATTAATAGATGAATTTATATATTATAAATATTCAATCTATTTATTCATGATGTTATTCTTTCTCGTTTAAGTTATTAGCATTCAAAATTCGAAATGTGTATTCCGAGAATAGTAATGGTTTATTAAATTATGGTAAATAACTAACCTTCTACTTTCAATTCAAGTATTCGCTGCGATTGTCCGCTTAATAATCTATATTTAAGTGGCATTTGCTCAGGTGGGCAATGACAACAATTTTGTTCGTCTTTCTTTTCTTTGCGATCTACCTAATAAAGAATTTATATTTTACACTTAAGTGTATTTTGAGCGAATTTTATAAATAATCTGCAAATTTATCACTTAACTCTTTCAAGTATCTAAACGTTTACGCTGTGAACAACCCGTGGTGAATATTAACTTCGCTGATATTTTCTAATTTTTTAAATAACAGCGTGGTATTTGAAGATAGAATATAGATTGATGTGTTATTACAACCCGCATATACAGTGCAGAAGGTATAAAGCACAAAGAGCAAAAGTTACCATTTTATCTATAGGTTTTGGGTAACTTTTATTTAGTTTGTATATTGCGTATTACTTTTAAACATGCGAAAATGATCTGGAAAATATGATCCTTGTCTGTAGGAGTTTTCATTTGAATGTTGCAATGTAATTTGTGAATTACATTGCAACATTACTTTTTGTCAAGTAAGTAGACTATATAAAACGTTCATTAAGCTCAAGTAAATTGCAAATATCATTTTGAAGATGTAGTTGAAGTTATCACTGTGTGTAATTTTCAAGACAAATAAGCTAAATTTTAGTGGAAAATGAATTTATAATAAAAAAATCTTTAAATCTGATAAAGTTCAAATATATCTGATGCTTTATTATGATTATACAACTCTATGAGTTCAAATTGATTTGAACTAATTTTTTAGTTCAAATCAATTTTGAAATTGATTTGAACAATGAGTGGAAAATGAATTTATAATAAAAAAATTCAAAAGAGAATTAATGGTCAAATAGATTAAACTGTAAAATCGCCAGTGTATAATTTTAAAATTGTACTTAATAGGCCATTTAAATTGTTCATTATAAATTGCTAATCATCTTATTTCGTACTATTTGCTTCTGATATTATAATAAGACATGATTAAATTTTTTCAATATTAACAAATTGAAAAAATTAAATGTTTTTCTCTGGCTAAAATTAGCATATGTTTTATTTCATTTAATATATTTCACAACATATTTTTATATAAAACGAGACAAAACATGATTATTAACAATTTGAATAGTAATTTCTTTCTATTTTAATTTTTACTTCACTTATTATATTTTAGAATAATTAAAAACCTTATTATTCAGTTATCACAATTAACAATTAGAAAATATCCATTTATTTTTTCGAAAAAATAAATAGTTTTATAAATTTACATTAATTTAATTTTAAAATTAAATTGTTCGCAATTCAAATTTTAATTTGAATTGCTGTCTTCTGTTAGCAAATTCATAAAACTTCGTGTTATATTTCAATTTGTCAAGTTTAGTAATACAATTAATATGCTAATGTTATTAAGGCACGTGTCGACATTTTGATAAATTATAATCATTTTGGTAAATGATTATAATTTGCAACCATTATTGTTGTAATTTGGTTGTAATTTGCGATAGACTTTGTGACAAGCAAGCCGTAAAAGCCGTTGCATCAACTTTATGAAATGCTGTCTCAATGAACTGTGCGAAATACGACTACAATGGTATGGCCACGTTCTTCGCGCAAACAATAGAATTAAATGGAGACAGAAAATATGGACTCCGTAACAAAGCGGAACAAACGCTGAAGAAAAATAAGAAGAAGGTTGTAATTTGCAATGATAGGAACATATGTATCATTAAAGCATAAAAATGACAGCCTCGAAAATCTGTGTTTTAGCTGGAAACTTTTCAAGTGCTCATCAGTTTCTTGCATTTATCCAAATAAAGACAATAATAAAGTCATTTGAAGCATAAAATAAACAAATACTTAAATGCAAATCATTGATATTTAAAGGGCTAATTAATTAACTAATAATCAATTAATAACTGATAAATAATTTATTACTTAATTTGTAAAATTAAGCGTGGTCAATTAAATTAAAATACTGCGTGGTCAATTTGACAATTTAGTAAAAAATAGACAAAATATTTATGTTATTTCGGGATAACTTATGTCCAACTTCAAAGTTTTACTTTAATATTCTTATTAATTCAATATTTTGACAGAATAAATAAATTTAAATTGCAATATTTTTAATAGATTATAAATTTAATATTGTCATTATTGAATTAATTATTAATTGATTAATAATTTATTACTTTTATTAATCAGTAACATTGATTATCCTGCGTGGTCAATCTAGTAAAATTATCAAATATTTACGAGAAAAATGATTCTAATTTAAATCTTCTACAAAATTTATTAAAAGCAACATTTTATATAAATAGAATAAACAAAATATTTAATAATTTAAATATATCAAAGCTATAAAATCATCGTTAGTATAAAACGAAAAACTTTCTGTTCGATAAGTTAGGATGTTCGATCTGACAAAATGAATAAATTTATAAATTTTATTAATTTTATTTAATAATATTAATTAAATTAATCATTATTAGCATTTAATGATCGTTTGTCATCTTTCAAGGAGAATTTTATAAAAATAATTAATTAAATTAATACAATTTATAATTATTAATAATTATTACTAATTAAAATTATTTATAATTCAATTTATTATAATTCAGTCATCTTTCAAGGAGAAATAAACAATAAATTACCTGCACATCATGTATGCCATTGAATGCCATTTTTCTCTAAAATAGTCGATTACTGATCTGTAAAGAAGTATATTTATTTCCAGTTAATTTTCTCAATTTTAATAAAACGCAATATTTTAAGTTTCAAATTAATAAAAATAGCAACAAAAATGGTGTTGTGATCTTACGCAATTATAGCAAGTTACGTACTACGAAAGAAAATGTTGTCATTTGCGCAATTGGTGGCGGAAATGAGACAGAATGTTTGTCCGAAAACTAGTACAGTGAACTAGTAACCGTGACGAAGAGATTCTTTAAATTTATCGATTAGTCAGATAACATTAGTCAGGTAATGGATTCAGGTAATGGATATCACTTTGCATTAAATTACATTTTAAATGTTTTAGAAATTGTTTATAATATATTATTAAACAATTTAAGTTTTCGTTAAATATTGTTTTAAATCTTATTATTATCTTAGAATTAAACAAATCCCAAGATTTAATGGACAAATCTTAAAAAATTAAAATTGAAACCTTTGAAATAACTTTTGAAAATTGAGTTTTTCATCGAGTTTTTTTGTTAACTATTTATTGAAGTTTACAAAAAATCAGTTCTGAAGATATAGAAAATAAAATATTTTTTAACAAAAATTAGCCATCAATTTAATCGAAAAACGATTAAATTGAGGGTTGTTTAACAAAATGTAATCCAATTTAATCAATTTAATTAACTAAATCGAATTAATTTAACCAGATTTAATCGATTAAATTAAGTTACCCTTTATTCAGGTGGTTACCATTTGGTTAGCAAATGTGTCCAGGTTAAACTTTAATGTTATAGAAATACAGCACGATGATGACACTATAATATATTTAACGTGGCAAACTCAAGCCAGCTGCACGCTTGCAAGTCTACTAAAAAATAAAAAATCAAACAGACAAATTCTTAAAATAGGATCGAATTAGGCGTTTAAGGCAGGTCAGGGCGGTTGATTGGCGTATATGAATGGGCAGATGATTCCACGATAGAGGAGCAGCCACCAGGAAGGAGCGGAGTCCAAAGGAGGTAGAGTAGTTTGGGACATGTAAAAGAAGGGAATTACAGGAACGCAAGGAACAGTAAACAGGACGAGAATTATCAAGAAAAGGAAGGTTGAGAAATGAAGGGTATGAAAAGTTACAAGGCGGAAAGCAACGATAAGAAGACGAATTTGAACACGACAATAAATTGTAGGCAAATCGAGAGAAGCAAGATGGTGGGATGTATGATCAAAACG
The DNA here is from genome assembly GCA_012934845.2 of Pomphorhynchus laevis. Classification (NCBI taxonomy): domain Eukaryota; kingdom Metazoa; phylum Acanthocephala; class Palaeacanthocephala; order Echinorhynchida; family Pomphorhynchidae; genus Pomphorhynchus; species Pomphorhynchus laevis. The sequence goes on from WNNJ02000199.1 coordinate 447,821, forward strand.
ACGAAGACGTGGAGAATTCGGACGGCTGCGTTGACGATGCGTTGTAGGGGAAGAAGAGTGGATTTAGGTGAGTTGGAAAATAGACTAAGACAATAATGAAGTCTTGAAAACAGTATGGAAGATATGAGATACTTAGTCATTAAGGATGCATGAAAGCTTCGAAAGAATAATAAGAAAACAATATTGAAGGATATAAATAAAATCTGACGAATTTGAATTAAAATGTACAAATTCGAATCTTACTATTGGATTTATGCCTGTCAATTCCTTCGGTCTAGTCAGAAACCCGTGCGGCTATCTGTCTTTTGGTTAAATCAGTAAATTTAAATGTGTTCAGGAATTCTCCATCACACTTAAAAGGGATAATCACAATGATGACTATTGTATGAGCCTATAAGCCCAAGAACAATTGCAGTGAATATTTCCTCAAATACATAGTCCGCATTTGTTTTAATTATTAAAAATTAAAATTAAAGTTAATCATTTGTTTTAATCTTAATTTAATTAAAAAGTTTATCAACAAATTCAGCGTCCCCATATGCATGCACAACTGAGTCATGCAATAAATCAATATGAAAAATATAGAATATATAATTCTTTTTTAAATTTAGTGTTTATAATATAAAATTTAATCAATATTTTAATTAAATAATAAAAATTATTATTTTATAATAAATGAGAAAGGTAATTTAGTATTTATAATTCGATTTTGTTCCACTCTATGCTCCACTATGCAAGAGTTAAATAATAAATATTATTTCATCATTACCAAATATTGAATTTTTTTCATAACGTCAATTTCGTCCCTCCAAAATAAGAACGAATAGGAGCCGAAACCTGAAAACATAGCAATTTTCCTGATGAACTCTAATCTTTATTCTGATATTTCGAATGTTATTTATTAGTCAATTTATAACAATTGACTGTTATTTTAAATTTTAATTTTATTATTATAGATACATATTATTATATATAAGTTGGCAAATATTAGAACTGATAACAAATCAGTTACTCCTGATGACCTCTAATCCTCGACATCGTATATTATTTTGTGGTCAATTCATAAACATTGACTTATTTAAATTTGAATTTGATATAAGATATTAAATAAATATCTTTTATTAATAAGATACTATATAAAAAAGGATTAATTTTTTAAAGCGAACCTTGCGTCTTCGATATGAGGAATTGATGATTGATCGCGCAGTGCATAACTCCAAACTACTTTATGCACATATAAATAGGAACCGAAAACTTAGATATAGTATTCCTCCAATGTATGATGAGGTCAATAATTTAATTTTTGATGACTCTGGACGTGCAAATATTTTTGCATCGTTTTTTGCAGAGCAATTTGTCGAGTGTAACGATCCTCCTCGTCAGGTTAAATCCAGTAACGATATTACTATACCGTTCTCCATATACGACGTCGCTAGTGCACTTTCTAAGTTGCCCATTCATACCAGCCCTGGTCCAAATAATTTGCCATCTGTTTTGCTTCGTAATACCGCGAATTTGATCGCGAAACTGCTCTATGACATATTTTCTTACTCAATTCTCTACAGTATGCTACCTTTAGAATGGAAACATCTATTATTCGACCTATTCATAAATCTGGTGATAGTCTGTGTGTGCCAATTACCGTCCTATTTCACTAACTTCTATTCCATTCAAAATTCTGGAATGATTTATACTTGGTGAGCTGATAAGATGCGACTGTATTCGTGATATTGTCTCAGGTAGACAACATGGCTTTCGGTGTGGTCGTTCGGCAACGTCTAATATCTTATTGAATCATCATCATTGGTTAAGTAATCTCGATCATGGGTACCCAACTGACGTATTATTCATCGATTTTCAACGTGCTTCTGATACTGTAAACCATAATATGCTATTGTCCAAGCTGATTAATTATGGATTTTTTATAAACAATGACCAATGAGGCTTTATTGAACAATCTAAAAAACAGATTAATGTTAGTATTTATCACAATCTTCCCCCGTTACATAGTCTTCAAGTTACTTGGGCTAGTGTCTTTCACGGGTGGGATAACTTCGACACTTTGTTTTCGATTTCAACAACCTGGACATCTGAATTGTTAATTGCTGGATCCGGTTCTTCTGAAACATACATCTGTTGAGCTACATACTTGTAGCTCAACAGTTTCCGTAGGATCATTTGAATCCGGCAAGTATGCATTATCTTGCAGTAGGGGTGCGAGATTTCTTGTAGAAACGTTAGCTATTCGTCCACGACCGAACTGAACTGTAGCGTATTTATCGTTAGCTTCAATGAGTCTTACTTCCTCGGTGGCGTCAAAGTATTTTGAATCTCGATTGAATACCCTTAGTAGAACATGACCAGGGCGACATAACCATTCCAGTAATGTTATCCCATACGCCGACCGTCTCCTGTTGCTAAATATACGCTCATGTGGCGTGGCGTTAGTTGATGTGGACAATAGGGCTCGTAGAGAGTTGAGAGCCACCAATAGGACAGAGTTCCATTTCGTGAGCGGACCTTTGAATTCTGACATCGCCAGCTCTATAGCTTTCCATAAGGAACCATTTAGACGTTTTATTTAATTATTGAAACAATTTATTATTAATAAGAATCTTAATATTGTAACTTTAACTAACTTGACCTTTCATAATATATTGTATATATAATACATTTTGTGTTGAAGCCCATTTGCGGGAACTCCAAATGTAAATCTATTTAATAAACATTTGTTTATAAAAAATAATAACAATTTGTTAATTATCATAACAATGTATTAAACAATTGCATTTTCCGAATGGACAAACTGCTGAAGCCGGAAATTCTCAATGTCAGTCCAGATAGCCCCAGCGTAAATGAAGATTGGAGTCACTGGAAAACGCGTATGTTTTCCTTCATTGCAGTCTTGGAGAATGTGACTGATGCACAGAAGCTGCCTATACTTATTAACTTGATCAGCGGATTCTTATACAGTTCAGTCGTCACATGTACAACGTTTGACGAAGCAGCCCAAACATTGGAGTCACTCTTCATTAAGCCACGCAATATCATTTACAACCGTCACTTACTTTTCACGAGCTAGCAGAATGCGGATCAAACCGTCGATCCGCATTATTAATATCGTTTTATCTGATTTTAATAAGATCCTATATAATCAAATTTAATGAGAGGAAATACGTCCTTAGCACGTAGTTGGCCCCGCTGTTATGTTGGAAAGTTTATGCGTCTATATGACGAAATACCGATAACAATGCTAAAACACAATTTTATTAAAAATAAATTTAAACTCATAAGCGGAAAATGTTTATGGATGGATAATAAAAAATATGCTTTGTATTATAATCAAATATATTAAGATATCAAGATTATATATATATATATATATATATATATATATATATATTAAGATAATCAAAAATACGTCATTAGTATGTATTTGGCCCCGCTGCTATGTTGGGTAGAGGAGTTAGGGGCCGAAACCTGATAGCATAGCAGTTCCTCCTGATGACCTCTAATCCTTATTCTGATACAACGTCTGTTATTTATTAGTCAATTCATAAAAATGACGTTTATTTTAAATTTTATTTTTTATTTTTTATTTATATTTTTATTTTTTAACTTGATTTAAATTATAGAAAATCTAAAAACGATTATTAATTTTATTATTTAAGTATTAAATTTTGATTTAGCATTATTATGTTTTGTTTATTTTATAATTATATTAAATACGTAGACTCAGTTAGCTGATTTGATATGAATTATTTTTATATTATTTGTATTATTATATCAATGACTTGATATAAATATAAATTGTATAAAATACTATTATTATACTATACTATAATGTAAAATACTATTAAAATTGACTTTTATTTTAAATTTATTAATTTTTACTTGATATAAATATAAATTGTATAAAATCTTTTATAATAATTTATTATTTATGATTATTTATCTTTATCTTTTATTTCACATGATCTATAATTCTTATTCTGATACAACGTCGGTTATTTATTAATCAATTCATAAAAATGATTTTTATTTTAAATTTCATATTGTATAAAATACGTAGACTGGTTATCTGACTAAAATATTAACAAGCGGTACAATTATTTTTGATTTATTTAGACTCAGTAGACTCAGTTAGCTGATCTGATTGATATAATCAGTTAGCTGATCTGATCTTGAAGTAAAATTCTTATTGCGAAATAACAATTTACGACGACTTTATGTAATTTTTAGGCATTTGTGTAAGCAGCACACGGAATGATTATTTCGTATACATACGGAATAATCTAAATTTTGTGGTCAATTCATAAAAATTGACTTGTTTTAAATTTTTACTTGATATAAATATAAATTGTATAACATCTTATATAATTATTTATTGTTTATCTTTATTTTTGATTAATATATAGGATCAAATATGTAAATTCAGTTATCAAATCTGATTGTACATATTATAAATATAATTAATAATATTTATAATTAATTATTAATACATTATTAGTGTTATAATTTTCTTTTGCTCCACTATGTAAGAACTAAATAATAAATATTATTTCATAATCAACAAATATTAAGTTGATGTTTGTAAAATATATTATTTTCGACTCAAGAATGTAATTAGTATTTAAGTAACTATTAAACATTTAACATACCATATAGCTCCAAATAGTAAAAAGGATTCTGTTTATAGAAATATGTTACTGGCATACGTTACTGGCATACTCTCATCTTTTCTTAAGATGTGAATCATACATACAGCAAAAAAGGGTAAGTATATTTTCATTTAAATTTGATAATATTTTGAAATGTATATATACCCTAGCTAAGAATTTTCATGAACAAAAAATGTCTGAACTGTCTATTCCTTAACATTTTTCGCGTTTTAAAAATAAGAATGCAATATGTTCGAGCATGTTCGGTAACGTTACACATCAAATCAGCTAACATGTTCAGAACAATACCTGTAAGGATAATATCGTGCCACAATCAGAAGAATTTCAGCTCACAGATGCAATCAAGTCAAATTAAAAACATTAATTGCAAGTGGCAGCATGAAAAGCAGTGATCCGGCTAGCGGATCATACAACTAGGTAGGTTTCTAATAGATCGTTAGAATTCGATCCCCTAACAAAAGTAATATACAGCGATGTATATCTACACCACTGGAGCAGCCAACCTATTGAATGTAATGTTGAATTGCGATGCAGACGTCCAGAGTTCAAATCAGATCAGCATCCGTCTACGGAGAAAGCAGATAATAAGGGTCGAAACGTGAAATGTAGATCTTGGTCAGCAGCTAATGAGACAACCTAGACTAATTAGTAGCGTCCTGCTGTATCAAGAATAAGATCAATACCTGTGAAGATAATATCGTACCACAATCGGAAAAATTTCAGCTCACAGATGCAATCAAATAAAATTAAAAATATTCATTGCAAGTGGCAGCATGAAAAACGTGTGATCTGGCTAGCGGATCACACACCTCGGGTAGGTTTCTAATAGATTGTTAGAATACGATCCCCTACCAAAAGTAATATACAGAAATGTATATCTACACCACTAGAGCATCCAGCCTAGTGAATATAGCGTTGAATCGCGAGACAGACGTTCTGAGTTCAAATCCAATCAGCATCAATGTAAGGAGAAAGCAGGTCGAAACGTGAAATGTAGGTTTGGATGAACAGCTTATAATACCCACCCAGGCTGATTAGTAGCGTCCTGCTGTATCAAAAATAAGATCAATACCTGTGAGGATAATATCATGCCACAATCAGAAAAAAATATCGGCATTTATGTATTAAATAAACAATTATGTTAGTAATAATAAATACTAAACCCACAATATTCTTCCATTTCAAATATATAGTTATTACAGGAACGAAGAAGAAAATATCCTTTATTTGATTAAAATTCTATATTTCGATAGCTCCTGCTATCATCATCAGGATTACAAAAAAAATGATTTTGTGAAATATTTTTTCGTAATCCTGATGATGATAGCAGGAGCTATCGAAATATAGAATTTTTTTATCAAAAAAAGGATATTTTCTTATTTGTTCCTATAATAACTATAAATTATGTTAGTGACAATCACTGAAACGCAATTTTCTTAAAATGATTAGTAAAAATTAGTTTTAAGCCGCTGATATTACAATTTAATATTAATATAATATTAATATTAATTTAATATCTAATATTACAATTTTAAAAACTATTTAGACCGATAAAACGCGCATGAACAAATATAACGCTTCAATAAATATAACTTTAATTACTTTAGCAATTCAATTTGTAACTGTCTAAATTGACAAAACTGAGTAAATTTCTAGCTCTCTAAATTGAACCAAGAAATATTTTCAATAAATAAAGAATATTCTTAACTAATACATAAAAAGTGTTCGTATTTGTACTATCATATTCTTGTCATACTTTAATATCTGGAATATTTGCACTCATTCGCTGCAAAACAAAAATTTGTCTTCACTTGCGAATTATCTTCATAGACGTTCGCTTGATCCTTGACTAATTAATTTCTGGAAAAGGATTATAATATTTTTTATTAAGTGATAAAAAATATTAAATAGTATTTATTATTAAAAATAATTAAAAGTATTTGACAAGTATTTTTGTCAAAAAGATACACGGCTTATCACCGAATATCTCCACTTTCTACGCTGACATCCAATTGACTACCAACAACGTATTCGCTTATTCGATTCACCGGCCTTTCAAAAGCACTTTTAAGAATGCATTAAAACGATTAATACCGTAGATCCTGAAATCACGACAGCAGCCACTCGCCTACACCCTCTTAGCAGCAAGCCATCAAAATACTTACCATCATTCGCGCCTACCTTCACGGTTATTACAACAAGCTGTGCACTATCAACATTTTCTGCTATTAACGTTCAATATGTCGTCGCTGCAAATTTTGTCACCTACAATATCCATCTATCTCGCTTGTATTCCCTTGTCCAATTCTTTCTAGAATTCATCTTCGTAAAATCGATTACACTCAGTCTGATAATATCATAGATCAAAATATCAAATCATCTTCAAGTCAAAGTTAAGGAACCTACAAGTTAAACAATTTTGTTTTCAATTATGCAAATATCTTGTGTATCTTATGTATCTTATGCTTTCAGACCCAAACCGAGAGGCTGTGGTGGACATTAATAAATTACTTCTCTGCTAATTATAAATAATATTTGTTATTTAATAATATTTTATTTTTATGACTGAAAAATAAAATACGATTAAAATACATTAAAGTTTTGGAATTGTATTGGGAGATTAGCAGCTCACACATTTGCCTATTCAAAATTCTATATCTTGTTAACTTTTGTTTATTTTTATGTTAGTGCAATCAATAAGGTTGTTCTTGTTGCAATCGACAACGTCGTTGCTGAGATCATTATTGTCCGTTGATGAAATCAATAACATCCTTGATCAGAATTACAAGTGATCAATACTTACTAAATAATCAGACATTTATAATTCAAATCAAATGATTTAAAATTAAAATGGATCGTCACAAATAATTACTATTACATAACAAACAAAACATATAAGTCCAGTATTATAAAGTAATATAAATAATAAAAACTACGAAAAGCTTTTATTTTGTGGATAATTTGAAATTTTGTTCTTTTATGCATTAATAAAGTAATTTAAGGCCAAGTATTCAGCAGTTCATTATATGAACTGTTCAACTTATTTCTTACTTTTAGTTCAAAAGTAAGAGAAATAATACTAATAAACTAAATAACTACGAAAAATAAACGATGAAGTAAAATATGATGTTCATTGTTAAACCATCATATTTTTTAATGTTCAAATCTAAAATTTATTTCCAAACATTTCGTTGGAATTGACGAAGCAAGTCTGTTTAAAACAAAACACTAGCCTCCCAAACTAATTATTTGGGTCAACAATAATATACTGCGAATATTTGTTTATATTTGTCCATATATGCTGTGGTATTTATAATATATCACATATTTACTGCGCCTATACTGTTATATTCTTCACAGCGTATTTTGGATTCAGGACTATCCAATACATAATAATTTGTTAATTTATAAATTTAATAAATCAGATCACTTTATATGATTACCAAAGAGTTTAAAGTGATTACTAAAGATTTTAAATTTAATTATAATAATTGGATGAATTAATTATTTACAATTTTTTGTTTGGTTTTATTTTTAAAATAATGTTGCTTAACATATGTATAAATTAAATTATTTAAATTGTTAATAAATCTAAATTTATTGATACATAAAGGGAAATATCTCATTCTAAGACAATGTATCATTAACTATCCATAAAATTATTCATCTTGACAGTTTAAATTTTGTTTTAATGATATGTTTTGATTTTACAATTATATTTTACAATTTATTTACAATTTTCTCTTTGAAAGTTGTAAAAACAAATTTATATTTTCATCCTGATATTATTGATGCATCAGTTAAATTATTTAAATTTATATTTTATTGGAATTTGCAGTGCAGTTGAGAGCATATTTTATGAACAAATAAATCCATAAGTGCACTTTGTGAAATGAGAATGCGACGTCTTAAAGCAAAAATTCATCGTAGTTTTTTATGAAAATGAGAAATAATATCAAGTAATTTAGTCATAGAAAACATAAAAACATCATTTTTCACAACTTCTGATAAATCAATGCCGGTAATTGAGTTAGCAGTAATTAAATATTAATTTATTAGATTATTAAAATCCAAAAAAAATCCGGTTGGGAGTTTTAATGTAGCATTAAAACCAATTATTTTTAATAAAAAATTAATAATTTAATAAAAAATAATAATTAATGTTATATTTAAATCAAATTTAAATTTAAATTTTGTGCAGTTTGTCCAATTTAAATCTATTCGCATTCAGTGTAAGATTTTTATTTTAAATTTCTGTACATTTTCTGATGAATCATTTAAAATTCAAATAAAATTAACTGTCTCGTTCCTTCATAACTTACAAGCAGATACATATGTTCAAATATAGTGTTCAAAATAAGAAACTTGTTTTTTCAAAATTGAATATTAGCCAAATTTAAGTTGTTGAATCAACTTAAATAATAATGGTGATAATGGAGATGCATTTGTTAAATACATCTTCATTAACAAATGGAGATGCATTTGTAATAAAATAGTGTTTGTAATCGTTTACAAAGTAATAATAGCAGTAATAACGTGTGATACACTAGCTATGGTTATTCTCATGTCAATAAGGTATCATCAAAATATCGTCTCATTCATCATATCATTAGAAGCTCTTTCGTGCCATTTGATGTACATATGTACGTATTTCATGACTTTTTCGGATCTTACACGCTATACGCATCTCTTAAAGTATATTTACATCTTCGCAAGAATAAATTTTATGGACCTACACTCGACTTGTTCTCACTGTCAAAGCCTTACCTAATCTGAAGTTAATGGTGCTCGGTGTTCCAACAGATTTCTTAAATTTAATATAAGCTGGTCACATGTTAACTTATATGATAGCTCTCTGTCTATTTTTACACCTTCCAATAATAATTAATAATTAAGTCACATAGGATAGTGAAATATTGTTTTATTAAAAATTACTAAAATTTTTTGATAGATAACTAAAAATAAAATGTTTATATTTTAAAATATATTTGATATTTTGATACATTTATAAATTATAATTTTTAATTGACTGGAAATGCGTGGACTAACTAAAATAAATAAACAAATTATTTTAAGCATTTAAAATAAATTATAATTTAATACTTAAATTATTTAAGCATTTTATATCAAATAAATTAAATAAACTTTATGAGAGTCCAAGTTGAGAAAAGAATTATTCAGACGATTCTAAGGTATTGCGATATTATTTCAAAATAGTAAAAATTAAAAATCCAGGTGATTGAAAGCCAGTTATTTAGACAGCTTTATCATAATCACGCAGAGTACAAGGTGATAATTTGTACCTGATGTTTAGTTTATCTGATGAGTGCCATCAGGTAGATATATGATTATCACTTAAGATTTCATTTATTTATGATATTTATAATTATCATTTGATAAACTTTAATTAATAGATTATTAAAGTAAAGTTATAAAAAAATGTTTCATATGTAAGTTTTTAAGAAAAATAGATATACAGAATTAATTTGGGTAATTCAATTTAAGTCATTGCAACGTCATGATCATGCTCACTGAGAGAAACTTTATTGCTGTCGGAATTCAATATTTCTTTAATAACTATGCTGATTTGATGATGCTTCTGATAGTTGATAAGGTCCAATAAAGCTTCTGTTTGTTTACTGTTTAAATCGCGGTGATATCCTTCAGCAAAAGACAATAACGATTGCTGCCATATAACGGGCAAAACTCGGGTTTCATCTCGAAATCTACAATGAAATAATAGCTCAGAGTTCGTAATGCACAACAAACCTCACAAAGTGTTCTACCAATATATCAACTACACGGTAATGCAAAGCATATCGTTTATCCAACAAAGTTTTAATGAACAAGCTTGTACCGCCACTGTATTCGAGAGAGCTTAGCTTATACAACGCTGCACCGCAATGAAGAACTGGAATTGAACAACGACTGATTATGCTCCCCAAGATTACAGATTCGCGTAATGTGCAGTCTCCGCTCTAAATAAAATGACAGAAATTGACTAAAACTTTTAACAAAATTAATTTATTGATAACTGATTTATTAATTACATTATAAACTGTTTCGATAAAAAATTAAATAAATTTATAAGTAAATAAATTATAAACGACATTAACAAAGATTTAATGTCGTTACAAAGCTATTAAAATGTCGTGGTATAACTTCTATTAAAGAGAATAATTTGAATTATTTGAATAACATATTATTAGAATTATATAATATGAATGCTAATATAAAAGGCAATACAAGGGATTAATTTATAAACCTCGACAAAGAAAATAATTTATAAATGACTCATATAAATGCCAAAATGCTTGGATTAAACTAATTGCACTAGCCTTTATAAAGATTTTTAATAATGACAACAATTCAAACAAAACCATTTATGATTTAATAACGAACCATTATACGGACATCAATGTTCATTTTCTTAATTAAAAGTTATCCTAATCGATAACTTGTGAATCATATCGGAAATTTAAGGTTTGGGACAAACAGTTGCTAAATATTTCAAAGGGGAAAATGTTGAGCAACTTATGAGACGTATTGGTCTTGTTAAACATGAACTTTCAAAAGATACCAATGTATTGTAAAGATGTGTAATGTCAGTAGGGATGAACATAAAGCTTTGAAGAGCCTTAAACATAAATTGGTAATGGCTATTACTAAAGCCTGCAAAAGAAATGCTACTGTGGTGTTGGACAGATCAATATATAATTACAAAATGTTGGATATATTAAATCACTCGACTGATTTTGAACGTGTATCCAAAGATATAGGCAAAAGTGCAACAAGGAAACTTCGTCAACTGATCAAACTGTTCCATAACGCAAACTTATAATCAGAGCGCAGTATCTTGATCTGTATCCATCAGATTCCCAAATCCCGTATATTTATTGACTTAAACGTCCAAAGTAAGGAATAGTTTTGATTTCGTAAAACACTTACACTCATTTACAACGGTTCATGATAAATATACTGTTTTCACTCTAGATGTTAAGTCACTGTTTACTAACATTCCGATAACTGAAGTCATTGAATACGTTTACCGTTACTGGACAAACCATGGAACTCAACTGAGCATCTTACAAACACTCGTAGATTGCTTAAGCTTGCTACGAATTTTACTTTTGAACATGTAATGTACATACATTAGCAAAATATCATATTAAACAAATTAGTTTAGATATATCGATGATATTTTTGTTATTTGGCCATATTATGTGTCTAGTGCAGTTAATTTCATGGATTTCTTAAATTAACAACATATGCGAATTGTCTTTTCAGTATCTTGGCCAGATTCGAACGTCCTAACATTCCTAGACTGTGATGTATCTACGTGTAATTTTCATATTACAAAGGTTTATAGAAACCAAATGAAACTATAAAATTCATTTCTTTGGATAATGGAAATTCAAATAAAGTCAAAATCGGTATCTTTCAAGGATTTTGCATAGAAGCATTATCGAGCAGTAAAGAATTTTTAATAGCTTCGACGTTTTCTAATGACTTTTCCCTTTTAAACTACCCGGATATTGAATTAGTCAATGCAATTAATAAAACAAATGGTAACAACGCGAATTCTATTATATTCACGCAAATAGACCGCCCATTCAGTTGCGATGTCACGATAAATCCATCTCATCAATATACACATGTATATTGATGACCTACAAGGTCAGTGAACATAGAAAAGCGTAAGAATACAGCAAACTACAAATCGGCACTAGCAAACTATGCGAATGAGAATAACCATTGATTTTAATAATACACAAATTATCTGTATTGGAAGTAATTATCGCAAACGTTTAATAAAGGAAACAGTTCCATTGAAATGACAGAACTGAACGTGAAAAGTATATACAGAACTGCAGTTTGATGCGGATGTATTCAGATAAAACTTTCGTGGTAGTGACAGAGTCGTCAAATATTGAAAAGAGATTTGATTTTAATTTTCATTGGTTGGGTGTGGCCTTACGTTTTAAGGAACGATATACTACTCGGATTACTAACCAGCATGCCTACTTCCTATAAAACTAAATATTATATATAAACATATTATCATTAAGGTACACTAGAGGGTTTTGATCGTTCACAATCATTTAATCCTGCTAATAATCATATTATGCTGATTTTATGCAATATTTAGTTCAAATTTTACGTACTGTGCATAATGGAAATATTATTCCTTTAAAAAATGCAGCAGGCTTGATTGTGGCTTTACGCACAGCCTAAAAACAAAGGAAATATATAGCCTACAAAGCAAACGACTTTATTTTGAAATACCATTGTTAAATGTTGATTCAGCCTTTTATACGCAGCAATATCATCTCTTATGCGTGGCAACAAAATTGAATGATAAAACCTAAAGAGTTATAAAGATTATACAAGAATGTCTGTTAAAAATCGACAGTATCATACACATCAACCTCATTGATGATCAATATTTAGTACTTAACTCAATGTATACAAACTGAGTCTATATGCTAAATCAAAATTTTATAATTAAATAATAAATAATTATAATAAATAATTGTTACAAGATTTAATATAATATTATATATTTAAACTTATATAAAGTTGAAATAAAAAATTGAAATTCCATATAAAAGTCAATTTTTATTATTTTCATATAATGTTTTATAATTTTATATAATTTTTTCATTTTTTTAATAAAAGATGCAAAATTAAAATTTAATAATTAAATAGTAAACAAATAGGGTTTATAAATAATAAATAATTGTTATAAAATTTTATAGGATTTAAACTATAACATTAAAATTAAATTACTATATATAAATTAATAATAAAGATAAATAAAGATAAATAATTAAATAATAAATAATTATATAAGATTTTATACAATTTATATTGAAAATATAAAATATAAATATAATTTATATTTAAAATTGAAAGTCAAATTAGTACTAAACTCAATGTATACAAACTGAGCCTACGTATTTAAAAAAAGATAAATAATCATAAATAATAAATTATTATAAAAGATTTTATACAATTTATATTTATATCAAGTAAAAATTAAAAAATTGAAATTTAAAATAAAAGTCAATTTTGATACTATTTATAAATTAAAAATAAAGATAAATAATTAAATAATAAATAATTATATAAGACTTTATACAATTTATATTTATATCAAGTTAAAATTAAAAATTGAAATCTATAATATGCCAATGTTTACGAATTGACTAATAAATAACAGACAGTGTATAATAATAAGGATCAGATGCCATAAGAGGAAACTGCTCAGGATTCGGTGGCTATTCTTCGACCAAATTCTTAGTGACAAATGTTTATTTGAATTCTATTCAAAAATTAATCTGATTTTAAAATGATAAGGTATTATTTTTTACTGCATTTTTAGGTAAATCCTAAAAGACTTCAATTATAATTTAATTATAGTTTTTAAATAATTAAGCATTTTAATTATTGAAGATGCCAAAGAATCAAATCTTAAAATTATATTTTGAATTTTTGATTTTTCTGAAAGCAGAAATGTTCTACAATTCTGATAATGTTCTACAATTCTGATATTTATTATTATTTATTAAGAAAGCGTATAAGATTTTCTCTTGACAATTTTCATGGAAAGTTTTACTCAAATAGAATTATGTGCCATACATGAGAATCCGCCTGTATTTGTAAATACTGTTTATGTATGTGCCAACAGCTCTTACATGCTCGAACTTGCATTCATTTTAAAACACTATCCTATTGCAGCTTTGCGATCTGCGATCATTTGGTAGATATTTGCCTATTAATGTTGTAGTGTTGTAATAACGTTTTGATGTTGATCATCCCTCATCGCCCGTATCGGCAGAGGGTTATTATTGTAAATAATAACCCTCTGCCGATAATATGTAAATAATATATCTCAAATAATTATTTTTCTGAACTGATTTTCATGTAATTCTAATTGCATAAACCTAATTCTAATTATTATTCTCATACTAATCGATTTATTCGATCTTAAAATATTTAAGATCGAATCCTCAGATAAGTGCATATCAAAGATAAGATAAAACTTATCATTAAGTTCGCATTAAGTTCAAGTAGACCAATTAATGTTCCAGTATGACCAATCAATAATCCGGTATAAATTTAAAAATTAATAATTAATTAATCCGTTAAAAATAATATTAAATTTTAAAATAAAGGGTATCCGGTAAAGCAGGGTTATAATGAGTTTAATACTTTAAACATTATGACTGACAATCTCGAAGCGTTTTAAGTAAAATTGAATTTATTAAACAATAAATTTATATTTTAATTTAAAATATAAAAAAGTATTTAATTATAAAATCATGATAAAAACATTTTTTATATTTTTCACCTATTTTATTTAACCCACATTTTATTTTACCTACATATGTTCAACAAAAAGGAGAAAACGTATAAGTCTTCGACAATTCATATTTTGGTAACAGTAAAGATTCCACTCTTAGCAAACTAGACGTCTATGTTTGTTTTATGTTTGGTTATTTTAGACTAGAGTAGGAAAACACTTTATAGTTTTATGATACTTGAATAATAATAAATGAGAGTAGCTTACTTTTCTGCTAATTGATTGTTCAGCTTTGAAGCAAATATTCGCGTCGCTTGGAACATTGAGGCTGCCGTCCATGACTCGGGATGAGTAAATACAACAAGCTAGAATAAAGAAAACATAAATATACGCTATGTATGAAACTATTTAGAATAATTCACAGCGATCATTATTAATTACTAATTAATAATCACAGCGATCGATGCCATCAAGTTTACATTTCGTTTTGAAAATTATTATTATTTTGTTAAATTATTCAACTTAGATATTGTTGCAAAGGAATAAAAAATACATGGTAGATATCTGATATTATGTTGTATAAGATAAAACCAGAGATTTCATTCAGTTTACAAAGATTTTGTTTCAATTTGATTTCCTAACAAAGATACAAGTGGTTATCGCAATATTAAACGTTTTTAAGGATTTCGATTATGATGCAAAATCATTAAGTATAATTGATAATCATCAAGATGATGGAATTGTTGATAATCTTAAGCGATGACGCGACGCTATAATTATAATAACTATGTAAAACTTGGTAATTTAAATTTATTATTTATAAATAATTACAAGTAAAACGATGATACTTGAAGTATCAAACAACCTTGTTACAAACGATTTATTTAAAGACGAATTTAAATACAAGATTAAATGTTTATATAAATAGATGAACCAAGTTTTAGTTTTAACTTACGAATACATCTACTTAAACAAACAAAATGTTACTTACTGCTTCCCAGTTTTCTAAAGCTGGTAGAGCCTTAAAAGCCTTTGGCAACTTTCCGCTTCTATAATGCGATAAAACCTTCCCGACATCTTTATATAGTTTAACAATATCCGAGTCGATTCGTTTTTGAAGACATTCATTTCCTACATTTAATTGAAAACGGTGAATGATGAAATGTTACAGAACTTGTACCTGCAGCTCTTGAAAGATTTTGCTTTTTTTCGTCTAGCTTTTCTTGAATTAGATCAGCTAAGGTGCGACGTTGAAACGGATTTTTGGACATAAACAATTCCAGTATTTTTTCGTCATTTTCATCCACTTTCTAAATCACAAAAAGTATATTCAATATCACTAACTTAAAGAAAATACAATTTCTTGATCATCGGTGAACGAAACCATTTTGTCTTGACCAGTTTTTTCACTAAACGGTTAATTTTCACATATTAAGTCGATAAAGAGTACATGCAATTAGTAAATAACCACTTTAAATAGAAGAAATTCATAAAAGAATTATAGTATTAATAAAAATTTTATAGTTTGTAATAAAAAATATATTTTGAAACAGTCATTTTTAAAAATTAAATAAAAGAGTATATTAAATACAAACGACTTTCATAGTTCCAAGAAAATTCATAAAATCGTCAAGAAGAAGATTTTGTGATATTTTCGCAACATCAAATTTTAAATAAAAAAACAAATTTTAAATTATAAAATTATAAAGCTAATTTGATAGCTAATTTAAATTAATAATATTTATAATTAAAGACATTAACAAATTGTAACGCTACAATATGTGTCGACTGTAATGCTGAAGTCGACACACGACTGCAGCATCTGGACAACAATCGCCTGCGACAACAATAAGTCTAAAGACTGCTTATGTGATTTTTGTGCCAACAAAATAATCCGCGACCTCTCCAATAAGCACACACCAACATTCAACACGTTTACTCAAACTACAACCGTCGCTTCAGATGTTCCTTCTCCACCCGCCGACCCTGCCACCATATACACTTCCCATCCCATGTCATGTTCACTCCCCGACATCCTCGTCCCGTACTTCCTGACTCGTTTCTCAATAAATTACATCCATCAATCAAAATCACATCCACCAACCTCCACGAACCTTCAATTCATAACCTTTCCTCACATCGCTTGCTACCCTCTTTATTATCATTATCCTCTATGTCTCAAGTCGTCAAACCCACTCCCATCTAATCCTCAACTGTCAGCTCTCCCATCGTGATCTCACCCACTCACGTCACTCGTCCTCCTTGCGGAAACGATTTCCTTCTCGCGATCGTTGCGTAATCGTCATTAATATCACTCCTTCCATCACCTTATCTCCAAAAGCACTCTTAACCACGATGTTTCAGCCCTCAGATCCATCCTCTCATCTATTGTTCCTGCAAATAAACCATCCCTTTTCAAGGACATCTCTCCTGTCACATTCATCCATCTAAACGAATCTTCCCAATATAGTCCTTTTAAAGCCCACTCTCCTATAAAATGTTTTTAAGCATCACTCTCACGCGTTCTGTCCTCTTTCAACGATTTAAACTCATGACATTTTCAACCATTCGAATTTCTCCAATCGCACCCTTTCTGAAATTGCTTAACTCTCTTTTGCCCGCATCAAAAAACGACGTCGTGAGGAACACGGCGAAATATCTCTCTCCATCCGAAACATAGACGGAAATTTTCAAGTTGTCCACACACGTCGCAAAGTTTGATGACGATATATGTCCCCTATGCGTCTTCTCCGCTAGATCCTTACACCACCACACAGTTGACGCCTCAGCCTCTTCAACACTAGATCTATTCTCAATAAATCAGATATTATCATTAATCTATTCACAAGCAATCCATCGATCTCTTCTGCCTCACCGAATCCTGCCACTCCTATTCTGCCGATCTCTTCAATCGCTGTCTGCTCTCTGAAGGTTGCTCACTAGTCAAATACGTCCGGTTCCTCAGTTCATCCCCTTCAAAATTCTCAAATCATGGCAGCGTTGAATTCGCACGTCACCCCGCGTCTCTGCGAAAAAAATCACTCCCCCATTCAATCCTTGCTCTTTTGAATTGCTCACTTGTCGTTTTTCACAAGCCCGATCACTTTAGATATCGCCATTGTATACCGTGCTGGTTCATAAGCTCCTACATCCTTATTTTTACTGAACTCGCTGACCTCTTTTCTTATTATTCTTTGTCCTCAATCCTTTCACTCATTCTTGGCGACTTCAATAACCGCCTAGACCGCTTCTCTTCCACCGATTCCATCCGGTTCATCAACATTTATACCAACAATAACAACAAACCCATCTAAAACTGCCCTTACACATATCTTTTACAGAGCACTCGACATCATCACTGTCCCCGATCGTTTTGCTGCCTACACCTCACTGTCCATCTCCGATCCTGATCTGTCCAATCACTTAATCGTCATCCTTGATCTCACTTCCAACCACTCCCCGCTTCACACACCTACCATCCTACGTCGCCCTTGGAGAAAACTTGACCTTCACCAACTTTGCTCCGCCTTACTTAAATCGTATATCTTCTCACATAATAACATCATCCTCTCCTCACGATCTTGCCTTTCTTTTCGACTCTGAACTCACATCCACTCTCGATCTTCTCTTCAAGCCTCACCCTCGCCGTCGCTTGCACTGTGCCCCATGCTTTGACATTCAATGCATACTCTCAAAGCGTCGACTCCGTCATGCTTTTCGAGTCTATCACCGCTCTCTCAGACGTGATATTCGCTGGCTTACTACGTCTCACCGTGATTCCTATTTTGCTCTTCGCCGGTATCATCTCAACCTACTACGTTCTAAATGCAACTCCTTCTAGCAGCATAAAAGCATCATTTCATTAAACTCTAAGTCTCTCTGGTATACTTTTAACTCAATACTTTCTCGCTCATCTACGCCTTCCAACATCAATCCCCATTATTATTCGTCATTTCTTCAGACCAAAGTATTCGCGCTGCTCTCTCACAACCCCGTATCCATTCCGTCTCAAGGCTACTCGCCACATCTTTCCGGAACTCTTTCATATTCTTCCTGTCTCACTTGCCGAAGTCTCATCTGTCCTCATGTCCTTGCACAACAAAACCTCACCTGTCAATCCCCTGCCTACCCCCATACTTAAATTCATATGCTCATCGATATCCGCTATCCTCACCACATTGTTTAAATCGTCCATCTGCAGCCGTATATTTCCTTCACACTGGAAATACGCCATTGTTCGTCCACTCTTTAAGAAACAATCGATCGATCCCTCACTTCCTTCGAGCTATCGTGTTATTTCACTACTCTCTAATCTTTCCAAGCTATTAGAGCGATTTATCTTTAATACAGATTAACGTGTATCTATCTTTATATAATATGTACCCTCCTTTCCAATCCACTTTTCGCTCTAATCACCCCACAGAAATCAACTGCATGAAAGTTTACAACGACCTACTCATTTCTCGTGACAAGGCTCTATATAGTGTTCTCATCTCCCTCGACCTCTCTTCCGCCTTCGACTTCGTTGATCACTCCATCCTCTTTTATCGCCTTCGTTATGATTGCGGGTTTTTTCCTCCTCCATAGCACGGCTGAGCTCATATCTATCCGACTGTTCTTTTCGCGTTTGTTTAAATTCATCATCTTATCTTCTCATCCTTATTTTCTGTGGGGTCCCATGAGGTTCAGTCCTAGGACCCTTGCTTGTCTCTCTATTACTTTGCGATCTTTCTTCGTTTATCGAATCTTACTCCTTTAACGTCATGCAATACGCCGATGACATCATCATATATGCTCATGCACCCGTCCATCGCATAGACGATATCGCAATTTCTGCCTCCAAATGTCTTTCTTCTATCTACGAACGTCTCACCAATCTTCATCTCGTTCTAAACCCAGACAAGTCTCAAATAATGTAAATGCTGCTCCGTCAACCTAACATATCTCCTTCCCCTTAGACGACACTCGTCCCACCTCTCTATCACTGCGTTTCCGTAATTTCCTTTTACCCTACGTTCCCAATTACTCTAACAACTACGGTCTCCGACCCTTAATCGTCGCCGCCCCAATCGCCTGGAATCAGCTCCCACTCGACGTCCACCGCGCTCCCTCCTTTATTGCATTCAAATGCTGTCTCCGTACCCATCTCCTCGAAACATGATTTAGATTTTTTTAGATTTTTGTTGTTGTGGTCATGTGAGCGAGTGCCGGCACGCATTTGCCACGTAAACATAAATGGCTTTATTTAATATCTACTCTTTTTCATTAATATCATGTGACCAAAAACAATTTAAAACTTTACTATTTCATAAAGTAGATAAATTTTAGTTGCAATTAAAAATTGTAAACTTTTTCTTAAATTTTCAATCGAATTTTTTTTAAAATGTAGAAATTTACGAAAAATACAATACGAAATTCATACAATATTTGATATAATCAAGGATTTTGATATTATATATATAATTTTAAATCATTTAAAATAAAAATTGTGATTTCGTTCGATTTTTATTTATAATTCAATTTATTCAAGAATTCAGATAATGGATAGGATCTCGAACAAAATGCGGTTTATATATTACATATATTCCTTATATATAAGGAATATATAGTGTATATATACATTCCTTATATATCTAGGAATAGAGTACGGATGTGTTGTCTACTCAGCACATTCGTGCACTACTATTATATATATTGTAAGTATAAATTACAATCAATTTATAAGCTACTTTCGGTTGGGAACACGCTATGATAAAATATACCCGGATTTCTTCATAGGAATTTAGCCATATATACGAAATATGATTATCGGTCTCTACCAACAACAAAAAAGATTAATTCTTCAATTTACTTTTGCCTTGCAGCTTCTTCAAAAATTGTATGTAGTTATAAGAAGCCGCAAGGCGAAAAGTAAAATTGAAGAATTAATCTTTGGTTTTTGTTGGTAGCGACCAATAATCACATTTCGTATATACTTTGGTCATTGCGTGATCCCAACCTGAAGTAGCAATATATAATAGACTTATATATACAATATATAAATAGTAGTGCACAATATATATACTTATATATATTGGTTTACAAACAATCATAGCAACGGATTAGAACTTGAAAAAATATCGAACTATTTATAATCAAGATACATAAAATCATACGATTTGCATAATAGTTGAATGCCATGAGTTTCAGTGCGATCATCATGTCTAAAATGAAAAGATAAGCTTGTCGAATTAGGATATATACAATGATTTCTGTTCCTACCCTGAAGTTTTGTTCACTTGAAAAAGTATTGGATCATATTCTTGATGAATATCGTCATCGTCGGACACACCCATTTCATCTTGCTGGCGGCGTGCCATCTGTAAAATTCGCTGTGACTCCTTAGCAGTCAATACCTAAACAGATATTTAGTTTACAAAATTGATTAAAAAAATAGAATAACATTATCTAATCGAGAATCATCGACCGCAAATTCCTTCTTTTTTCGCTTTATTTTTCTTTTGATTGGATCATCGTTCTTTTCAATGTGTTTGTGAAGTGCACCAGGTTTACGAATAGGATCACCTCGAAGCTTTCTCACCCTCATATCTTAAAATGTTATGAAAGTAAATCAATGTCGAACTAATTATAGAATTTGCTAATTGACATTACGATTTTAATCCGAACCAAAATCGGCATTTTCCCAAAATCGATTTTAAAAAAATCCAAATTGACACTCCGATTTGGATTTTTTACAAAAGAATCCAAATCGGAATCAATCTTCCTAATTAAAATACTGTAACCGACCAAATTTGCAAAAGATTTGAGATCAAAGAATTGAGATTCACATATGCACATCACTAATACTCGCTGGATAGCAAATACTCGCTGTTCTACAATTTGGATAATGGTTTTTTTATCAGGTAACATCTTTTTGGACAGATATTGTGGCAAAACCGCAGCTTGTAGTACTTTTTACACAGAGAGAAATGATTGAAAGTAAAATTCCTATTGTCCAGAAACGTTTTGAGATAAAATGGCTGTTCGTTATAACTTAATCTTATAGATTACAAAAAGTTTATTCAAGTAGAATCTAAATATTACAAAATAATAAACAGAAGTGTTTTTACTTAAATGTAATATACCATTTATCTAAAATCTAATTTATTTTAAATGAAATTTTAATAATTTTAATTTCATCAAATAAATTATTTATTAAAAATTTTGTATTATAAAATTATCTTATAAAAATACAAAAAAAAATATAAAATTAATATTGATAATAAAACAAATATGCGTGCATCGTTGCCATGATACCATGATAAAATATTCTCAGCTAGAATCCCCTTCCATTCCTAAACTTCATGTATTTTCCACTACTGTAGAAATTATTGTGATTACCTTTGAAACATCTCACTAGATAGCATGAATGCATCAACTTAATATCAAGGCATTTTTATCTTGATGCTCATTTCCTTTAACTTTTCGATTAAAAACAGATTTATATTGAATCCTGCCTGCAGTCGGTGTTCGGTGTGATGATTGTCGGGACTCGTGTTAATTAGTTTTATGCTATTTATGTTGCCTTTTGTACCATAGTTTTTGCAAAGGAAAAAGACACATCGGGAGACTAATAAAAATCTTCATTATATTTGTAAGATTTAATATCTCATTAATATATAAATATATTATTATATTAATATTATAATATATTACAATATATTGTAATATAAAATATTACATATATAATATACAAAATATAATATACAATATTATATATTTTTATAATATACAATATATTCTTATCTTAACCTAAGGTCATGAGCTTTGGGTAATGACCGAAAGGATAATATACCGGATACAGGCGACCGAGATGAGATTCTTTCGCAGGTTTGGCCGTTCTTAGCCTTAGAGATAAGGTTAGGAATTCGATCATCCGGGATGGACACGGAGTAAAGTCGCTACTTCTCTACATCGAAGAAAATCAGCTGAGATAACTAGGATACGATCTGAGAATGTCTAGGAATCGCATTTCTCGGAAATTTTTCCAGACCTGATACTCTGAAAAGTGACCTCGAGGTAGACCTAGATACCGGTGGAGAGATCCAATCCCGAAATTGGCCGAAGACCGCCTTGGACTATCTGAAAGAGAATTCTGGTATGTAGCCAAGGTTCGCGATGTCTAGAGTAGTTTGGTTCATGCACTGCCTCCACGATCCGACACCCGGACCAGTGGTTGACAGGAAAAATCTTGTATATTATTTGTTTTTTCTTGTCAAGAAATTGTTGTTGTATATTACAATAATATTACGAATGTTCTAGAGCTGTTTGCGATCGCACATCAGTGTGCATAGGATATAAAAACTTCAGAAATTTACATTCGACGCAGTAAAGCATGCCGGGATAAAAAAGAAACTACTCATTTAACGTGATAAGTAGACTAGTCTTGAAATGTATTCCACTAGAAAAGAAATATGCAGTAGATCATGCAGTCGTTGATAAATTATCTTACTAAGTCAGTGCTTATCCACTGATAATCAACAATTCCAACCTTAATCCTGAAGTTTCGGGTTAGAATGGCTATTAGTTATAACTTATTCTTAGAGATTGCAAAATCCTATAAGAATTTCACTTATCTCATGAGTTATAATTTAAAAGATGTAGGGCTGCCAATAATACGAAATGATGCAGTAAGAAAATTGCTGACCAATGTTTTAATATATTCCTGATTTCATATGTAATGCGAACAGAGCATTGTTGAAAATTGTATCAGCAAACCTCAAGTAAGTTGGAACAGACAACAATATAGAGGGAACTTTGTGCTCATACAGATATTATGTGATAGACATTCGCAAATTGACTTGAGAGAACGTTCTTAAAATCATATTGCTAGGCCAACAGAGTCATGTAAATACTTTAAATGCACGGAGAGGATTCATAATGTAGAACATAAAAACTTTGTATCATCCGTCTCATCCGCATTTAGAGGAATTGTAAAATTGTCATTTCAGTTTATCAAAACAAATAACATTTTAACATTATAAAATAAAAATCATACATACTGTAGACATATTTGCGTACACGTTCACCGTATGTGTTGCATATTGTTCAGCGTTGCACGGTAATCATCTTATTCTATAAAATGAGGTGGTAATTTATGCTTGACTATATTTTGTATTTTAAATTTTATTATAATACATAATCATAGACATACGTGTATAACGGCTTTGTTTATGTAGCTGCAAATGATTGAATATTAAGAATTGAGGTATTCTCATTTATTTTGTTGTAATTCATTAAGAGACCGTTTGGAGTTAAACATTTTTCTTATAATGTATTATCGATTGTAATTTTTTATTTTTGAATTTATATATTGTTAATTTGTTCATAAATGATCAAATCAGCTAACTGAGTCTACGTATTTAATATAATTATAAAAAACACAATAATGCTAAATCAAAATTTAATAATTAAATAATAAAATTAATAATTGTTTTTAGATTTTCTATAATTTAAATCAAGTTAAAAAAATGAAATTTAAAATAAACGTCATTTTTATGAATTGACTAATAAATAACAGACGTTGTATCAGAATAAGAATTAGAGGTCATCAGGAGGAACTGCTATGCTATCAGGTTTCGGCCCCTAACTCCTCTACCCAACATATCAGCGGGGCCAAATACATGCTAATGATGTATTTTCTCTGAAATAACTATCTAGTATCTTATTCTAATACAAAGTATATTATTTATTATCCATCCATAAAAATTTGCCACTTAAGAGTTTAAATTTATTCTTTATATTATTGTGTTGATTTATATATTTTACCATTTTCTGTTGATGATATTTTTATAGTAACCTAGTTTAAAATATGTATCCATTAAATTATTTAAATGATTTTGAAGAAAACCAATATCGTCACAAATTGTTGCAATTCTTAACATTTCATTATTTAATGTATTATATTTTATATTATATGGTATGCATAATTGCCCATGCAAAAATATGCTTCTTGTAAATTTAAATGTCATCTTTACGATATAAAAGATACTGTTTAAGATATATTTAAGATACTTTGCTATCTCCGTCACCAAATGATGCACTCCTTCCAATACGCTTTCGAACAATGAACTAACTAAAATAGCAAAAGTTGTGAAAAAAATGCAAAAGTTGCATTTTTGTTGCATTCAAAATAATAATTTGTTTTAGGTGCGATCACTCGAGCATTTTATGTAAAAACATAAAATGAAAATATACCTGAAATACACTAAAATACCATCAAATTTCATCGAGTAACGAAATTTTTTGAAAACAAAACCATATTAAGATGCTCATTTGCAAAAGTTGGTTATTGCATAACATAAAATTGGTTTCTTTCAACGCGGAAAACTAATCTATTGTTGGCAATCAGCTATTTTTAAAAGTTTGATAAGACGCTTATCTTTCTGAACTTTTACATGAAATATAAAGCTTACATTTTTCAAGCATTCATTGAATTTTATTAATAAAATATCACAAAATATATTATTAAATTCAGATTCTAAACATCCAATGATTTTATTAAAATATCATTTTTCATAAACCTAGTTTTTATAAAAGTTTAATTATAATAGATTTTTTAAATATGTAAATAAAGAATAAATATTATATTATTACAAACGAATAATATTAAATTTATTAATATATTATATTAATATTAATAATTATATGTTTATTTAAATGAAAATATAAAATGAAATACTCTTAATTAAAATACAATTTCGATTATTTTTTTATTTTGTCGGTATTTTTTAATATCAATTTGTAATTTGGGTATATTTATTTTCGATGTAACCAAACATTATATTTTTAGTCAAAAATATTAGCTGCATAAATTATTAAAATACATTGATTTATCAGACATTGCACGCTTTTAATTTTTATCAAATTAATGAATCCGATCAAATCATTTGATAATATACAAATATATTATTTTATAATTATAATAATATAAATTATTATATTTTAAGATATTATATTATTATATATATTCATGTAATTCAATAATAGAAACCAGATCCAGGATCATTTCCTAAAAACATCTAACGCTTAAAGTTATAAAAGTTATAACCAACATCGATTCGCCATTGCTAAGCTGAAACAGAGATATCAGAGATAAAATAAAATGATTTGATATTATCTTAAACGTCAAATCACGATTTGAAAGCATTATTACGCCGATTTGACTATTGAATGAGGTAAGTCAACTCTGCATAGCTGATAGTTAACAATATATAAATTATTGTAATTATCTATCCGGTAATTTTGTAATTACTCTGAATTAGCTCGCAATGAGCGAAATATTTGTTCGAATAAAAATAATATTTGCAAGTTAGTTGGTTGAGCATTTAACTTGCACATGAAATATGAAGACAAACGCCAATCTAATTTGAAATATTAACAATTTGATAAAAGCCGAATATTGTAATATATTATGATAAATTATTTATTAACTTTTGATCCATGTTTATACAATTGCCATCATATTAAGTGATGGAAACCTGTATGTATTGAGTTTAAGAAAATTAAAAACGTTACTGGTAGTTTGACACATTTAGAATTATTATAAGTAACATGATTTGTATGAATCAATTTGTAACATTTCATCGGTAAGCGCTAATTTGATAAGATAATTATTAAACGATTAATAAATAATAATTAAAAAATAAATAATAAACGCTTAAGATAAAAAACGCCTGAGATAAAATAAAATTATTTGAAGTAAAATTATTTGAATAAAACGTTATCGTTCAAAAAATTATTAATATTTTAAAATTATATAACATTTTCATTTAAGTAGAACAAACAATTGCAAGTCAATTGGAAGATAATTTGAAGGAATTTTAAAAGAAAAAAATATTTTCATTTAAAAATGCTCAAATTAAGTTAATCAGTTGCTAAAAATCATGCAGAATTATGCAAAATGATACGAAAATTGTCATTTAGAATGTACCAGGTACCATCCGCTGCAGCCTTAAGATAAAACGCTTGGGTAAACGAAAGAATTGGATCATCATCTGTCCGAAAACGACCAAGAACAGTTAAAAGCACGCCTTGATCCAAAGTGGTCATTGTATCTACGCTAGTGATATCATGAGCGATTTGTCGAAATGAAAGGCTCTTCAATTTTTCGATAATATCAAGCTGACCACGGAATGTTTTACCCTCAAAGTTAAGCTGTGACGAAACCGCATCTGGTACCTAAACATAGTATCAAATTAACGAAAAGCAGTATCAATTTAACTTACTTTTGAATTTGCTGGATAAAATATTGAACGATTGACTCATAATATTTAAAAATAATGAGATATTATAAGAATAGAGGACATTATTATAATATTATAATGGTATTATAATATACAATATTCTAATAATACTATGTAATATATTGAAACCTTGAATTCATATCTCTTTTTAAATTAGTTAATGATGGCTTTATAGAAATTTATATTGTCCTCTTCAAGCTTGAAAAGGACAGTGCGTGTTAAAAGCTTGCAATACTAAAAACGTTTTCCATATCGTGTCTATAAAACCATCATTGACTAATATAAATATAAAGAAAGACATGAATTCAAGTCTTCAATATATTATATATCAATATTTTATTAATTATAGTATTATATATTAAGATCATTATTATAATATCATAATATTATAATAATGCCCTATATTTTTACAACATCTCAGCATTTTTAAATATTATGGGTCAATCGTTCAAAAATTAATTAATCTTATATTCGGAAAAATATATACATATATGTTATAATCATTATAACGCCTATCTAACAAAAATTAAACCATCAAGTAAATATAAATATATGGTAAAATTGAATTATTAGAATCCTTAAATATTTTAATAAATCAAAATTATCTATATTTAGACAAATAAAAGGTGTTCCAATCGGTGGTAATAGTAGCCCAATTAAAGCTGACTTGTTTTTAAGATTTATAGAATATAAATTTGTTCATCTTGTGTAAAAAATAAATCTAAATTATATAAAGATATGAAATGTATGTTTCGATACGTTGATGATTAAATCAGCTAACTGAGTCTACGTATTTAATATAATTATAAAAAAAACATAATAATGCTAAATCAAAATTTAATAATTAAATAATAAAATTAATAATTGTTTTTAGATGTTCTATAATTTTAATCAGGTTAAAAAATAAATAAAAAATAAAAATAAAATTTAAAATAAACGTCATTTTTATGAATTGACTAATAAAAACAGACGTTGTATCATAATAAGAATTAGAGGTCATCGGAAGGAACTGCTATGCTATCAGGTTTCGGCCCCTAACTCCTCTACCCAACATAGCAGCGGGGCCAAATACATGCTAATGATGTATTTCCTCTGAAATAACTATCTAGTATCTTATTCTAATGCAAAGTATATTATTTATTATCCATCCATAAAAATTTGCCACTTAAGAGTTTAAATTTATTCTTTATATTATTGTGTTGATTTATATATTTTACTATTTTCTGCTTGATGTTATTTTTATAGTAACCTAGTTTGAAATATGTATCTATTAAATTATTTAAATGATTTTGAAGAAAGTCAATATCATTACATATTGTTGCAATTCTTAAAATTTCATTATTTAATGTATTATATTTTATATTATATGGTATGCATGAATGCTCATGCAAAAATATGTTTCTTGTAAATTTAAATATGTAATCTTTACGATATAAATTTATAGTAGTTTTAGTTAATGTTAATTTAATGTTCATATCTAGATATACAAATTCTTTATCATTAATATTGGTTTTGTTAAGAATAAGGCTTTCTGGATAAATGTGCTCACTAAATGAATAAAAATTATTAGAATTGAATACACATATATCATCAATGTATCGAAACATATATTTCATATATTTATATTGTTTACATTCAGTTTTTACACATTTATGAACAAATTCATATTCTATAAAGCTTAAAAACAAGTCAGCTATAATTGGGCTACTATTACCACCCACTGGAACACCTTTTACTTGTCTAAATATAGATGTCCCTACTTTTAAATAATTTTGATTTATCAAAATATTTAAAGTTTCTATTAATTTAATTTATTCCATATATTTATATTTATTTGATGGTTAAATTTTTGTTAGATAGGCGTTATAATTATAACCTATATATGTATATCTTTTTCCGAAAATTAGTAAATTTTACTAACGCTTCTTTAATATCTACCAAACCTAGATTTGTATAAAGAGTACTAAAATCGTATGTATTTATATTTTGAAAATTTATTCCTTTTGTCTGTTCTAAAATTCTTTTGTAGAATTAATACTGAAATAGTGTTTTATACCAGTATTAATTTCGATTACCTTGCAATATTTTTTAAAGTGTGCTTTAATTACTTTAAGTATTTTATTCATATAGACAGAAAGTGGTTTTAATAAACATTTAAACGCACTACATATGAACCCAGGTTTTATTAGATTTTTATGTAATTTTGGATTCCAATATAATATAGGTATAGTTTTATTATCTAATTCAACCTTTATACCCTTTTATCCATTATAGAACAGTGACTTGTAATAATTGTTTCTAAACTCAACTCACTACGTTCATATGTTGGATTTACATTTAAATCATTAGAATTAACCTCTTTCATTAGTATATCATAATAAAGCTTTTTGCATATGAAGACAAAGTTATTACTAGCTTTATCAATAGTTGTTATTATATAGTTTTCTTTTAATTTAGTAAGTTCTTTATACATATCTTTATTAATTTTATCTTTCCTTTATAATTGTTTGTTATTTTCATTTTATTTTTAATTTTATCAAATATATAATCTTTCCAAATTTTTATCTTAGATATATTCGAGCTTTCACTATTAATCAGCTTACTAAAGTAATCATTTAAGTTATTATATAACGAATTGTAAATTTTATTTTTGTCGTTGTTATTATTTAATCTATATTTATACCCTTTTGATATCAGCTTTCTTAATTCACAATTTTCAATTAATTCTAAATTATGGGTACATATATGTTCATTTATTTTATCAAAACTGATACTTTTACAATTTTATTCTGTTTCCATTATGTTTCTAATATTATCGTTACATATTGATTTTAATTCTTTATTATAATTACAAATTTTTCGTCCTAATGGTGGTAGGAGTTTATACCTTATTTTAGGAATATATTTACTTAAATCTGACCATATTATTTCTTTACTTTTAGAATTATTTAAAAGTCCGGCTATATTTATGTTATCTATACATTTATTAATGAAGTTTATGGTTAATGTATATTTTCTATTGTTATTATTAACATTTATTGTACGATTATAGTATTTTGTATTACAATAACTGTCTATTATACAACTTAGCCTATCATAGTCGTTAATTAATCTTTGATTTATTGAACATATGATATCTTTAGAAAAACTTCTTATATTTACATAAAGATCTTTCAGCTTATTATCACTTAAAAGTTGTTTTAATATTTCTAATCGTTCATTTATATACATATCTTTTTTAATATTTTTAACTCTATTTTTCCTATTCCTTTTATCACCATGACTTCTTGGTTTGCGTTTAACCGGATTATTATAATATAGTTGTTTATTATGTATTATACTACTTCTGCCAATTCCTTGTACCACGTCATTCAATCCTAATGGGTACATGGAATTAAGCGTTTTAATCCAAAAATCTTCTTTTTCTAATAGTTTTTGATTTAATATTGAAATGTTTTCTTCGATAATATGTTCTAAAATAAATAATTTACAGTTTTTAATATCATGTCCTATTAATCTCATATGTTTATGAAATATAGTTTGACTATTATGCTGTATATTATATATGTGTTGCCTAAACCTAGTTTTTAACATTTGATATGTTTTCCTATATATTGCAATCCACATGTACATTGTATTAGATACACTACACCTGCGGTATTGCAGTTACAATTATTATTAATATTTAATGAAAAACATTTGTTTGTCGTATTACTTACGATACAATTATTATTTATAACATCACAAACTATACAATTTTTCTGTTACATTTAAAAGATCTAAAATTGAAATCATTAGTACTTACGTATTTTTCCAATATTGATATATGTGTATTTAACAAATTTATCCAAGTATCCTTCTTTGACCATCATTAACTAATAATATATAATATATAATAATATTATATTTTATAATTAAAACCTTTTTTAATATAATATATAATATTTATAATATTTTGTAATATTTTATTACAGAAATAAAGGACAGATAAATGTAAAATGAATATTAAATATCGAATTCATTATCTAAATTATTAAATTTAGTTAAATTTTTAATACACGTAATTTGCTAATTATTTTTACACATCTTATTGATTGTTAAAATAAATTAGGGAAAAATAACTCAATTTAGAAATATTTACCCTAAATACTTACGTAGAATGGTGTAAGTGATTCCCGGATACCACTATCGAAAGTCTGGTAATAGGTGGACACAAAATCCTTACCAAACTGATCCAATTGCTCTTTACTCATACTATTCACGTTCATTGTCTAAAATTGTAATTAAATATTACAACAAAAGACAAATCGTTCGTATATTATTATTTTACACAAGTTATTAGCCGCAAATGGCTATTTAAACTGTTACAGAAAAGAAAAAAATCAATGACTAAAATAACTTGAAGCGTCTACGCCAGTTTTTATAGTCAATGTCAAATCTTTTGCTTTAAGCTGCAGTAGCTGGATGCACATGCAATTTCTTTAAACAGCACATTCCATAAATTTAACGACCGATGTGAAAGTCGCAACACCCTTGGGACTTTGATATGTGGTAATTTATATAGTGATAAAGGATGACCTCTACGAGCTGACGAACTAATCTTTACATAAAGAGAGAAGGTAATCCATATGCGGAATAAACCATCTGCACATCACAATGAGGTCTAGGTAAATTAACTTTAAAGCACTGAAAGCAGCTATAAGGAAGCTAAGCGGTCTAGGTATGAATACGTAAATTAATAAACTTTGAAGCACTCCGAACCACTAACTCAAACTTCGTGATTTATGCCTTAGTAGATAGAAATGATCCCTGAATACAACATTCAATGTGTGGGCGAACCAACGCGCAAAATAGTCGCTTAAAACTTTATGGCTCTAGCCTTGCAAACGTATTTTTGATGGAATAAATATTTTTCATTGCCTTACCACGAATAAAGTCATTATTTGAGCGATTTCTCAATGTCCTGTTCAAAATTACACCCAAATCCCTACACTCAGATACAACTTCGAGTAATCATTTCGATTTCCCTAATCGAAAATCACGATCATGTTTTCCCTAGCTTTATATGGACACATTTATCAAAGTTAAGTATCATACCCGTAGCTACATTTGTGTATTCGAACAAGGTAATCCTGTAGGGACCGACCATACGTATCGTTGATATCAACAGACCAAAGTGTGTGGTCATTCGCAAAAGCCAAGCAAGTGTTCTGGATTCTAAACAGCAAGTCATTAAGGTAAACAATATATAAAAGAGGACCGAGTACAGTACCCTAGGGAAATCCACAATTTACACGTTTGGGGGAAGGATAAATGGCTTCCAACTCTAACTCTAAAAAATCTATTTCGGAAAAAATCGCAGATCCACCTACACAGCAATGAAGAAACTCCATAATGAGACAACAAACTAAGTAAACTTTTATGCGGAACTCGATCGAACCCTCTCCAAAAGTCAGTAAAAATTACATTAATTGAATTGCCAAAACTAAGTGCCTCAGTCCACATTTCGCGAGCAGTTAGTAAATTAGACAGGCAATATCTACCGTGACGGAATCCGTGCTGAGAAGACAATATGACTCCATGTGTCTTTAAGTGACTCCAGATTCTACGGGCGACTAATCTTTCTAGAACTTTGCACATCGAACTCGTCAGGCTTATTGGTCTATAATCACTACAAGAAGTCGCAATGATTGTTTTTTTGAACAGGAACAGTAATCGCAGATTTCCACAGGTCAGGCACACATACAGTGGTAAGACGTTTCTGAAAGACATCGACAAGGAATGGGGCGAAGTAGTTTGATAAAATCTTGAGTAAAAATGGAAATATATCATCAGAACCGGAAGCACTGTACGGATTGACGTGAGCAAGAGTAATTTTGACTTCCTCGGCGGATATTGGAATAAAATAGAGATTATGTGGTATTGGACGGTCATACCAAGTGAATGGTGAGTGTGAAGAATTCGATGGTAATGAAAATGATGAAGCAAGACTTTCAGCCATGTAACTTTTTACTTATGACTGGACATTCACATGTGTGTGCGATTTTGATTTCAGTATTGCGCGTTATGTTCCGGCGAACATAGGTCCAGAATAATTTGAGATTGCAGTTCAAACCACTAATGATTGCAGATTCAAATTTATCGCGTTTTGAAGCGTTTAATCTAGATCAAAGATTTCTGACATATATCTAGCTTGCAATGATTTCGGGATTCGAGCGAAATAACTTCCATAAGCGATTTCGAATATTAAGTGACTGCTTGAGATCTATCAATCCATGCGGAAAGTTGAGTTACTTCAGAGATCGGACGCATTAAATCAATTATATCAGATAATTTCAAAAATTAATCGTAAATAGTTTCCAATTGTACTCTATATGTTGTCGAAAACGAGAGCGGGTAAAGCTGACAGAAAGTTAAAACATGTTCTATATTCACCCTTGACCAATTACGCTTAAACATTTTTGTTTGCTGATGAGGGGTAGAATGATGGATTTTAGAGAATTTCCAAAAAGGCTAAGGCAGTAATCGATTTTAGGGAAAAGAAGCGATAAAAGAAAAGACATACAGGAACGGAAGTTTATAAGAAGGCGGATACGACGGATGTCATGGAGAATTACACGATAGCAGAGCCAAGAAGGCAGTGCGCGCATCATCAAGGTTAGCAAGGTGTAAATAGGATAGTGAGTGACAAAATAGAAGACGAAAGGTAACAATACGCAAACAAAATTCAACACGAAGTTTAATTGTGGGCCACTATAGGACGGAAAGTTTATGGTATGTATGGTCGAAGTGGCGAAGACACAAGAGGACACGATCAGCAGAGTTTATGATACGTTGGATAGTAAAAGGGCAGAATTTAAATAGTTGAGCATTGCTAAGACAATGCTCAATTCTGGAAAATAGGAGACGATATAAGAACAAGACAAGAGTGGAGAAACGCAAACTTTGTCACGAACAAAAGGTTTGAGGGAAAGGAAATTGTCTAAGTGAATACCTAAAATCATAGTTAACGATTGGGAGAATGATGTAATTAATAGATAATATAGGTGGAGCGATAGCTAAAAAGAAGGGAGGGGTCGAGCGATTGTTTCTTAAAGAGGGGACGAACGATGGCGAATTTCCAGTGTAGATGGAATATATGACCGCGGATGAACGAGTTAAACAAGATGGTGAGGAAAGAGGATATCGATGAGCATATGGATTTAAGTATGGGGTAGGTAGAGGATCGTCAGATGAGGTTTTGTTGGGCAAATACATAACGACAGATGAGACTTCGGCTGATGAGATAGGGAAAAGATAAAAGAGGTCAAGGAGTATGGAACGAGGCGGGGAAGAGTGGAATGGTATGGATACGGGGTGTGAGAGAGCAACGTGGATACTTTGGTCTGGATAAATGCGTAATAATCATAGAGATTGATGTTGCAAGACTAAGAGGTGCGAGAAAAGATTGATTTAAAAGTATGCCAGAGAGACTTAGAGTTGAATGAAGTGATGATTTTATGCTGCAAGATAAAGTTGCATTTGGTACGTAGTAGGTTGAGATGATACCGGCGAAGAGCAAAATAGGAATCACGGTGAGACAAAGTAATCGAGCGGATATCACGTCTGAGAGAGCGGTGATAGACTCGAAAAGCATGATGGAGTCGACGCTTTGAGAGTTGCGTTGAATGTCAAACCATGGGGCACTGTGCAAGCGACGGTGAGAGTGAGGCTTGAAGGGCAAGAAAAGATCGAAAGTGGATATGAGTGATGGAAGATGTTATTGTGGGAGAAGATAGAGACGATTTAAGTAAGTCATAACGAAGAAGATCGAGATCAAAATTCTCTCAAGGGCAACGTAGGATAGTAGGTATATGGGGCGGAATATGGTTGGAAGTGAGATCAATGGTGACGATAAAGTGATCGGATAGATCAGCATCGGAGATGGATAGTGAGTTGTAGGCAGGAAAGCGATCGGGGTCAGCGATAATGTCGAGTTCCAAGCCTACATGATTTTAGACTTTTCAGTATTAAGATCAGGACGAAGTGATGAAAGATGGTTGGAGATAGGCATAAGACAATTTGTAGCAGTAGTAGTGAGATTGTGAATTCAGAAAGGATGCTCGTGAGAGTAGAGGATGATATCATCAGCAAACTGCATCATATGAAAGTTTTAGTCACGAGTTATAACAGGCAAGTCGCCAAGAAGGGAGAAAATGAGAAGCTAGAACGGAGCGTTATGTAACACCGTGCCAGATAAAAGAAGAGATACGAAAAGGAGTTTGAGTGAACACAAGAAGAGCGTTTGTAGAGATAAGATGTGAACCAGGCTACAGTAGGAACTGAGAAATTATAGTCGTGACGAAGCCGAGATATTAGAACAGAATGATCAACAATATCAAAAGCAAAAGACAGGTCAAGAGATATTACGGCAATACATAGTTTCATATCGCGGGCTTAAAGTATATCAGAAAACTTGTAGACAAACAAGTTCAGTAGAGTTATTAGAACAGAAGACATATTGAAAAGGGTATAAATTTGAGGAACAAAGGTATATATTGACTTGATGTAATATAGGACTCTCAAGGACTTTATATAAGGTCGGAAGAAAAAAAATCGGGCGGTATGAAGATGGAAGTAAAAGAACGAGAGACGTCTTTTAGAAAAACACGTGAGATGAATACTTTCTAGTTTCCTGAAAAATGCAACGACGCAGTCAAATAGTCATGTAACTTTTACTTTGATTTTCTCTATAACGATACATGCCATCAAAAATAAAGAACCAACTTTTAGAGCCTTGATCGTTACTGATACGATTTTTGCCTTTTGAATTGCCTTCGTGAATGACCATCGAGAAGGCAATGAAACGCCTAAGTATCTATAATATTGACAAATTTAAGTTTTTCATAGTTAGAAAAGGCTGATTATTACAGCCGAGTAGACTGCCTGGCTGGAACTTTATAACATTTTACTTACTTATGTTTTCTCTTAGCTTACTGCAAGTTCAAGCGAGGATAATCAAAAGTTAAAGATACTTGAGCCCCACTTATGTTAAACGATATTATCGCCAGATCGTTTGAGTACAAAACTACTGTAATATTATCAGTATCATGACGAAGATTTTCGGAAAGGTCAATCAAGAACAATGAATATAACAAGGGACTGAGGTGATCACCTTACGCCTATATAGCCTGTAAGGTATTAAGACCCTCAAAAATTCGAATTATCCAATCTTTATAGTTCTTTCGTAGTTGATATTATCAGTAGATACAAATTCAAACAATACGTTAGTCTGTAATTCTAAAATCTATCCGATTTAATTTACATCTAACTTCCTTAACATTGGAATATTGTGAGCAAACATATATCGTTTGTGAATAAAAGCAATTATCATAATGCATAATGATTATCTGTATCATTTATATAGACTGCTTTAAGTTACTTCTCAATTCATTTTAAATGATTTTTAATTCATTTTTAATCATAGGCATTTAGCTAATTTGGCTAAACAATTATATTTTTAAATTATCTTTATATTATCATTTCTGAATCATAACATATACTTGTCTAATATAATTATGAACCATAATATATTTTATAAATTGATAAAATTTTAAATTTTAATGAATTTAAATCCAATATAAAGAACTGGATTCGAAATGAGAACGAGTAGTGGTTGCTGCAGTAACCATGGTTTTGATATATATACTGAATGATTTTTTTTTATTTTTTCTTGTATTTATTTGTTTTTTTTGTGAGCGGTTAAAGCAGCCTTATGGATATGACCTGTATTAATAATAATATACCTTAATTCGCAAACGTTGATTAATTGAATCAAAGACATCGAGTTTTTTAAAACGCTAATGCGTAATATCAGAATAAATATTCACTAGAATAAAAATTAATAAAGTTATTTTTGTTTAAAAATAACTAATTTTTGTTTAATAATAAAGTAAAATTTGTTTTTTTAAACAGTATGATCATTATAGATATTTTCTAAATGTGTGAACGCTTAACTCAAGCTCAAATGCAAGTTCAAAATTATGCCGAGCAGATTTGTAATGCCATCGGGCTTATTCAGCAAAATGCACAACCATCACAATTTGAAGATGTCGAAAGTGATTCATCCGTAAAGCCTCGCAATGATACATTTACAGATAACTTTGGAAAATTAATCGTTAAAATGATAAGCGATGTCAGTACGCTTATAGACACCATACCACCAAATGTGCCAAAGGAAGATCAACGTAAACGAATGAAAAAGATTCAACAACTGGAAGCTTCAAATACAGACGGAGCCCGTATTTTAGAAGAAATGCTTAATAAATGTAAGAGTGTTAGAACGCAAGTTCGTAACCGTTTAGAAATGATCAATACAATAGTACTGGAAATGGATGAAAGAATTTCGGATCGTCCAGCTGAAATTTTCCAGCAAATAGAGTTAAACTCAATGAACGGGATGGACGTACATGGCACTCGAAAGTACTAGTAGTACATGAGCACGGAAAATACCTTCGTCATTTCCGACTGTCTCATCGAGCGGTGAATATTTGGAATCGTCTTCCAGTTGATGTCGTTGCGGTGCATGCAATCAATGAATTTAAATCCAATATAAAGAACTGGATTCGAAATGAGAACGAATGGTGGTTGCTGCAGTACCCATGGTTCTGATATATATACTGAACAATTTTTTTTATTTTTTTTTCTTGTATTTATTTGTCTTTTTATGTGAGCGGTCAAAACAGCCTTATGGCTATGACCTGTAGTAATAATAAATTGATATAAATTGACAAATTGATTTTATAAATTGATATAAATTGATGAATCGCTCAAAGCATCGAACAAATTGCACGACAGTGATGGATCGCGTCTGTAAACGATGGAATGGATTATCACCCGGTGTGATCAACAGCTCTTCCGCTGTGCAATTCAAAGAACGCCTCAAGCTTGACCTCGTGAACTCTTGATTTTTTTTTCGTTTTTTTTATTCGATGCGATGCTTCCTTACGAGCTTCAGCTCCCTTTGAAGTCGACATATAATAATATAGTTCGCTGGATCTCAGGCCAAAATAGTTAAAAACACTAGTTTTAATGAATCAGTTTGTCCCGTTGTTGTTCAATCTAAAAAGTTCAATTTAAAAATTTAAAATTGATTGAACAATTTTTGCACTTTAAATAAATTATTTTAATCGATATTGTTCGATCTTCCACAATTTAAAAATATATTTTTTAAATAGTTGATACTGATCCAAAATTGATAAATAATTATTAGAGCTGGATCAAAGGAAAGAAGACATTATTTTTGATATTTCGCTAACTTCTGTTAGCATCTTCAGAAAATTACCATAAAATTACAAGGTTAGCAAAATAATAATAATAAAATAATTTTCTGAATACGCTAACAGAAGTTTGCGAAATATCAAAAATAATTTCTTCTTTCCGTTGATCCAGCTCCAATAATTATTAATTTATATTTTGATATTCCAAAATATGAAAATCGAATTTACAGCCAGATAATGGCTATAATATAGAAATAGTAACAAAACAATTTGTAATTTTCTAAAGATGCTAACAGAAGTTACCGAAATATCAAAAAATCCTCTTTTCTTTGATACAGCTCCAATAATTATTTAAAACAAGTTGTAATTGACTAATTATAATTAGTAACAATTAACAATTTTTTACTCCTTTGCAATTTATAATTAATGTTCTACCACTATTTAATAAATTTATTAATAAATTTATTAAAGGGCACTAATTTAACCAAATTATGAAAAAAAAATGAAAAAAAATTAACCTATTAAAAATTGTATATTGGCATATACAATTCAAATACTTTTAAAATATTTATCTAGAAATTAGTCAAATGTCAATAATGATAGAGAAAAAATATTCTGCACTGGATGACAGCTCAGTAAATTAATTTATCTATCGTACTTATTTGTCGAATCTTGGTTAATGTGGCTTATATCAAATCGCTCAGGAGCCAGATATAATATTAACTTAACTCGATGTCTTGTGCGGTTTAAGCAAGATATGGATGTACATTGATGATCTTTATACATTTTAAAAAGAGTTAAAGAATTGGTCTTTTGAGATAAGTCTTTGACATAAAGTTTAGAGTAACAAGTTATGAATCTAACTATATTAATGACTGCTTAACCAAGTATTCTATGATGAAATGATATTTTTGCAAAATTATTTCGTCTCAATCTCTTTTAACATCAAGTTAAGGTTGAAGAGAAAGAATTCACAAATTTTGTTTCAATTAATCGCGACACCATTTAAAATAAAACACTCATTATAATGAATTCAATTCAGCTTTTTTGATAAATACAAGTGCTAAAATCAAACATGGGAATAGATAAATCAAATATGGCATATTTTAGAATAAGATACACAGTTTGATAAGTTGCCGATTTAGGTTATATTGTCTAAGAAATGTAATTATTAGTTTTTAAAAAATAATAAATTTATTCTCAAATATACTTTCGCATGTATGAATATAATTTTTATAAAGTCATTGATAGAGAATTTTGATATTATTATTCAACAAAAATGCTTGTAGCACAACAATTTGTAGCTCATCCATGTTATAGCTAACTTAGCTCTTGGTAGCAACAAAAAATGATGTTGATAGCATTGTGCATATCATAAAAGATGAACACTCTCGCCGAGGAGATAACGATGACTGGGTGTGGTCTAAGGTCGATTTAAAGATTGCCTTCAATTCAATCAGTCAAGATGCAATATTCAATGTGATTCAGCGATCGGTGCCGTAACTAATGCAATGTCTGAAATACTGCTACTCGGAATTATCATTACTTCGCTTCAGCAATATAGAACCCATTCAATCATGTCAGGGCATCAACAAGATCGCCATCTCTTTTTTCATTGACAATTCATGATTGTATCAAGGCAGTTGAAGATTTCCACGGAATACACGTCAATCGCTGGTACTTAGATAATGGTATAATCGGAGGTCATCTGATAGCAGTAGCGAATGCGTTGGATTATCTAGAGAAGGAATTTGCTCTACTCAATTTGGAACTTAACTGGAAGAAAACAGAGATCAACTGCTGTAGGTTTATAGCATTTTACATAGTCATGTGCTTCTCATCAGTGCTCTGAAAATAAATTACCTGATGAGAACAATAAATCCTGATCATGGCAGCACGTTCTACAAAAATTTCGATGATTCGACAATTGCGGCATTTAGTGAAATCACGTCAACTCAGTTTAGCTTCCAGATTCGATCTTAAATTATGCTCCCTTTAAGGCTGAGTGGATTCGGGATCCGCGAAACTTTGAAGCATGCACATTGCGCGTGTATTGCCAGTGTACAACGAGTATGTGCTGAATGGGGACTAGAGGACAATGCATTCTCATAACCAGCGGAGCTTACCGAGATAATCGCGTCAATGCCTCTAACATCGCCGACAATGCAGCCTGAGTGTCAACACAAACTGTCAATATTCCTCGACAACAGTACGCACGAGCAATCGCTGACAAGTTCACCAATTCGACAAGGCCCGATACTAGAGGTGTCGCGCCCCCATGCTACTTCTTGGTTACGAGTAGTCCCCAACAAGGCCCTCGAAATGGACATTCCCCCTTTACAGTTTTGCGTCTTAACCCGCTTTTGGTTTGGTGCCACCGTGCTCTCATCTGTAAATCGCTGTGGTCGATGCTTTCTCCCTGCTGATTCAGTTGAACTACACGAGTTGATCTGCCAATATGGTGGGTATCCCGGGCTGTGACACAAAGGATTACGTGATATGGTATTTCGTACAGCTCAATCTGCAGCGATGCAAGTTGCTTTGTATGTAAGGAACCTAATACCATGTTCTTAAAGCTGTAAGGAGGCATAGGATGGGCGAAAGCTATTGATGTCCAAATCCGATTCGCTTCCGAAGGAAGTGACGAAGCGAGCAATGGGCGATCCTGAGATTAAAGACATTCTCTCAGACCCTGTGATAAGGATTCATTTGACGCAGATGCAGGAAGACACTTATGTCTTCCAGAGGTGTCTTCCTGCATCTGTGTAGGAAGACAGACACCTCTGGAAGACACCTCTGTCTTCCAAAGGTGTCTTGTCTTCCAGAGGTGTCTTGTCTTCCAGAGGTGTCTTCCAGAGGTGGGTGCCGTCTCAGCACCCACCTCCTCGAAACATGATTTAGATTTTTTTGTTGTGGTCATGTAAGTGTGTGCCGGCACGCATTTGCCGCGTAAAAATAAATCTTTTTTTCAGGGCACATGAAAAACGAATAAATCCGGGATAAACTGATGAAACTCTTCCAGTCAGAGGTTATAGGTCAATCTTATTTCCATAAGCTTCTCAGCCGAATTAACTAACAAGATGAAAATATAAATATCTCTACGCACTAAATTGATGCAGCTGTCGGTGATTCTCATACTGATGCAGAGGTGGAAGACGATGATCATATTGACGATGTAATTGGCCTGGATGAAAGTCCTCTTTAGAATGATTCGAGAACAAATATAA
The DNA here is from genome assembly GCA_012934845.2 of Pomphorhynchus laevis. Lineage (NCBI taxonomy): Eukaryota > Metazoa > Acanthocephala > Palaeacanthocephala > Echinorhynchida > Pomphorhynchidae > Pomphorhynchus > Pomphorhynchus laevis. Next base: position 489,578 of record WNNJ02000199.1, read on the forward strand.
ATCAAGATGCAACACATAATGGAAACGGCGTTGATGCAGAAAACCTTATCAAACATCATCAACGTGGATATGGATGCGGATGTGGATGGTGGGCCAAAAGAGTTGGGCAAAATATGTAGATGTGTGGTCGAAGCGACGGAGACGAAAGAGCACTCGAACGGCGGTGTTGATTATTCGTTGTAGGGGTAGGATGATGGATTTTGGAGAATTGGCGAAAAGGCTAAGGCAGTAATCGATTTTAGGGAAAAGAAGCCATGAAAGAAAAGACATACAAGAACAAAAGTCGATAAGGAGGCAAATACGGCGGATGTCACAGAGGATTAAGTTAGATGAGGGGACCTTGTCACGGACGAAGGGTTTAACGGAAAGGTGATCATCGAAATGGAAGCCTAAGAAAGTGAGATTGTGGACTATGGGGATAATCGATGACGCAAAATATACAGTGGGAGGAGATATGTTTGGTTTACGGGGGAGGATACACATTATTTTGGACTTTTCGGGCTTTAGAACGAGATGGAGATTGGAGAGACGTTTGTAGATAGAAGAAAGACAGTTGGAGGCAGAAATGCCGATATCGTGTATGCGATGTGCGGGTGCATGATCATAGGTTAGAATGCCATCGGCGTATTGCATGACCTTGAAAGAGTAAGGTTTGATAAACGGAAAGAGATCGCCAAGCAGAAGAGAGAAAAGCAGGGGACCTAAGACTGAACCTTGTGGGACTCCGCAAAAAATAGGGATGGGAGAGGAGGATGACGAATTAGAACAGACGCGAAAGGAACGGTCGGATAGATATGAGGCGAAACATGCTACGGAGGAGGAAGAAAAGCCGTAATCATAGCGAAGACGAGAAAGGAGGACGGAGTGGTCGACAATGTCGAACGCGGAGGATAGGTCAAGGGAGATGAGAACACTATATAGAGCCTTGTCTCGTGAAATGTGTAAGGCGTTGTACACTTTTATGCATGCGATTTCTGTGGAGTGATTAGAGCGGAAAGCGGATTGGACAGGAGGGTACAGATTGGATGAGGAGAGATAAGCGTTGATTTGTATTAAGATGAGGCGTTCTAAGAGCTTAGAAAGAGTAGGGAGTAGTGAAATGGGGCGATAACTAGAAGGAAGGGGGGTCGAACGATTGCGGATTTCCAGTGTGAAGGGAATATACGACTGCGGATTGATGAGTTAAACAAGGTTGTGAGAAAAGGGGATATCGATGAGCATATGGATTTAAGTATGTGGGTAGGCAATAGATCGGCAGGTGAGGTTTTGCTGGGCAAGGACATGAGTACAGATGAAACTTCGGAAGGTGAGACAGAGCGAAGATGAAAGAGGTTCGGGAGAATAAGGGTAGTCGGGGCCGAGTGGGATAAGATGGAGACCGGGCTGTGAGAGAGCAACGTGGATACTTTGCTCTGGAGAAATGACGAATAATCATGGGGATTGATGTTGCACGACGGAGATGAGCGAGCAAGGATTGAGTTAAAAGTATTCCATAGAGTCTTAGTGTTGAATGAAGTGATGATTTTATGCTGCCAAAAGGAGTTGCATTTGGTACGTAGTAGGTGGAGATGAGACCGCCGATGAGCAAGATAGGTATCACCGAAAGACGGTGTGATCGAGCGGAAATCACGTCTGAGAGAGCGGTGATATACTCGAAAAGCATGACAGAGTCGACGTTTTGAGAGTAGGCACTGGATGTCAAACCATTTGGCACGGTGCAAGCGACGTGTTTATTTGTGAGGACATATGATAGCTTATCCAAACACCGAGTGGGAATTGGGTCATAAGGAGTTGTTTTATTAGGTAATTACAAAATGACCGAAGGAACTTCATCAGACTAAACTATAAGAAAGTTGAATAGCTCTGGGAGAGAAGTATTTAAAAAAGTGAGTGTACAAGAATATATGGGTAGTAGGGAAAGTAATCTAGATAGCTTAGATTGTAGATAAGAAGAAAATTCATCAGGATTTATGTTACAAGTGGTATATGATCGTAAAGGAATTGGGTTAAAGATTTCCCAATGACATTTTGAGTTGGAAGAGGGCTCGAGTTGATTTCGCCAAAAGAGACTACGTTTAGTAAGCATAAGAATGAGATGGGAACGGCGAAGAGAATGGTAAGAAACACGGAAATTTACATAGAGGGAGTTGGAGAGGGTGACGAGTAAGAGTGACAAGGAAATGATCGAACAAACCAGGATCAGTGATAGAGTCAGAGTCTTCCGGGCGATCAAGACGAATGCTGAAGTCATCGAAAATAAAAGAAAAGGTATAAGACAATGTACAGTGAGAAAAAAGATCTACAAGCTAGCTAAATAGCATACGTAAGGGGGCAGCTGAGCCCGAACGGTGTACAATCACAAGTTCGAGAGGGAAAGGACTTGATGGTCTGCATATGAGCAATTTGAACGAGGTGGAACGGATCTTTATATTAATTTTAAGTAGAGACGTTGGATGACGAGCAATGGCAACAATACCGTCATGGTTAGAAACAGTAGATGTGGAATAGATATTGGACGAGCTGATTCTACTAGAGAACAACCAGAGCGACATAGACGAAGAGTAGCAAGATCGTCAGTGTCAGAGTGCTAGGATTCGGCAATGCAGAGAATATCGATAAATAATTGATCGAAAATATCAAGGAGAAGATTAGCTTTATGAAGAATGAATAAAACGAGTGTTGAAAAGACTACAAAAAATACAATTTTTGGATTTTTATTCGTTTAATTGTTGTCTTTTTGATTTTCATTCCAAAAAACACGATTAATTTATCGATGCCGTTGAGCCAATAACCTGTATAAACTGGACGCTTGCATTTGGAAATATGTATGAATGCACATTTGCTTATGTTAATTTCCAGCTTACACGATTGAATCCAACTACATACAGTATCTATGTCCCATTGATTTCGTTTTCGAAACTAATGCAAATAAATATTAATAAATTAGAGTACTTGAACATCAGTGGATGAATGGATGGTGCCAGGTATTCAAGTCATCCACGTACAACAGTGATAAAGAATATAAAAAGTAGGTAGCTCACTAATGTATAAGCTAAGCAAAATCGGACAAGTATGGTGCCTTGTGGCACGTCAGTTGTGATTGGGTAAGAACTAGAGAGTACATCATGAACACGTACGGAATAGTCTGAGCCGATAAGAATACTCTAATCCAACGAACAATACATACATCTAAGTCAACATCAATTAATTTCTCGATGAGTAAATAGTGTGAAGAGGTATTATCATAGCAGTGATATTAGCAGTGATATCGTAGAGTGACCTTTGAAGCATTAGACGACAGAACTGTCAAAATTAAGGGAATTCCAAAATCGTCAGACTCGATCAACAAAGCAGGAAACTGCATGTGTACCGTTTTTTTTAGAATCAGGGCGTGCCGGCAAAGAGATGTCTGATCTTTTAGCAGCGGTAGATGTGATAGTGGATGACCCTTAATGTGCACGATTTTCCCAAGAAGTGAGATGTCTCTCCTGTCACGGGGATATCACGGATAAGGCATATTTTATATCTGGAGTCGTTTTACGTAATCAAAATTTTTCAGTTCTGGCACTAATTTAGTTGACGATCTGAACACTTTCTCCAAAGAACGGCGCTTGTAATTTTTTCGGAATAACAAGCTGGCGATGCGTACAAGATATCACTAAGGTATGGTAACAGAAAGGATCTATGTATATTAAAGCACGACGGGCTTGTCATATTATCCGTTTTGTGATGCAGTACCAAACTAATATAAAGAATAAATTTAAACTCTTAAGTGGCAAATTTTTATGGATGGATAATAAATAATATACTTTGTATTAGAATAAGATACTAGATAGTTTTATCAGAGGAAATACATCATTAGCATGTATTTGGCCCCGCTGCTATGTTGGGTAGAGGAGTTAGGGGCCGAAACCTGATAGCATAGCAGTTCCTCCTGATGACCTATAATTCTTATTCTGATACAACGTCTGTTATTTATTAGTCAATTCATAAAAATGACGTTTATTTTAAATTTCATTTTTTTATTTTAACTTGATTTAAATTATAGAAAATCTTAAAGCAATTATTAATTTTATTATTTAATTATTACTTTTTGATTTAGCATTATTATGTTTTGTTTATTTTATAATTATATTAAATACGTAGACTCAGTTAGCTGATTTAATTATAGAATTATTTTTTATAATTATTGTTACAACATTCAAGTATAAAATATTTTCTTGCAAGTAATCCAAATACTTGGATACATTAAGGATGTCACGATAAGCAACTTTTTGCTCTCCAAAATGATACACTGAAAGCATTTTATGACTTAAAGGATGATATCGGGAAAGCATATTTAAAATGCATTGATTGCTTAAAAAGATTCGTCATATAGACAGTTGCATCAAACCACGCTATTGCAGCAACATTATGCCAGGAGGGACGTCCGGTTGCATTTTACTCAAAGACACTATCCAAGCTTGAGTCTCGACAATCAGTAGTGGAGAAAGAATATCAGGCGATAGTGGGGTTAGTACGCCATTTAAGACATTTCCTCTTTGGTCGACCGCTTACGGTAATAACTGACTAGAGATAATAACTGACATGTTATTATGGTAATAACTGACATGTATACTGTCGCATACATTTATCAACCTGAAAGAGTGACTAAAGTGAAAAATGAAAAGCTCCAATGTTGGAGACTGAAACTATCATGCTTCGATTTTGAAGTTCGCTAGGGATTGAGAATATACCTACAGATACTCTATCAATATGAGTATGAGGAGGAGTATGTTGTGCGATCGCTACGGCATATCTTTTCAATATGCGTTGTCAACTATGTCACCAAGGCGTTTCACAGTTTTATCATTACGTTCGAACTAAAAATTTACCCTGTTCGATAGACGAAGTAAATAAAATTTGATAAGAATACAAAGTGTGTTGCGAACTAAAACCACGATATTATAAGCCTCACGAATCTTACCTTGTTAAAGCGACATGCCCCTTCTAAAGACTTGCACTCGACTTCAAAGATCCAATGCCATCGATGACTCGGACAGTATTTAAGCGAGCTATTGGGACCTTTCGAGAAATAGTGAAATATCACTGCTTTCACAGTTACTTGAAATATTTAAAGGTTCTGATTTTCCGTCTCGGCCTCCTCAACACTAGATCTATTCTCCATAAATCCTATAGCATAATCAACCTATTCACCAACAATTCATTGATCTCTTCTGCCTTACCGAATCATGTCACTCTGATTCCAACGACCTCTCCCTTCGCCGTGCCCTCT